>CM053028.1:506244645-506326678 GCA_028564925.1 Lithobates sylvaticus | reverse complement strand
TTTGGAAGGAATGCGATGCAATATCAGCCATACTATCTGTATGGCTGATATCGCACCACACAGAAATCGCATGTAATGTGAACAGCAGCGAATTACATGCGTTTTTTGGCATCGCACAGGTTTGAACCGGGCCTAACTGACAATTGCGCGGACGTGCAACGCTGTACCCAAATAAAATTTGTCCTTTTTTTTCCCACAAATAGAGCTTTCTTTTGGTGGTATTTGATCATCAATTTTGAAAAATTGCTATTTCTGCTATTAAACATGTCCAATAAAAAAAAAAAAATCGAATTTCTTCATCACTTTAGGACAATATGTATTTTGCTACATATTTTTGGTTAAAAAAAAATCCCAATAAGCGTATATTGATTGGTTTGCGCAAAAGTTATCATGTCTACAAACTATGGGATATTTTTATGTTTTTCTTTTGTTTTGTTTTTTACTAGTAATGGTGGTGATCAGTGACTTTTAGCGGGACTGTGACATTGCGGCAGACAAATCGACACCTGACATTTTTGACACTTTTTTTTGGGAACCAGTGACACTAATACAGTGATCAGTGCCAAAAATATGCACTGTTACTGTACTAATGACACTGTCAGGAAAGGGGTTAAAGCGGTTGTAATCCCCCATTGGGGATTTTTACCTACAGGTAAGCCTATAATAAGAATATATCCTAGGCCAGTGATGGCAAACCTTGGCACCCCAGATGTTTTGGAACTACATTTCTCATGGAGCTCTTGCACTCTGAATTGTAGTTGAGCATCATGGGAAATGTCGTTTCAAAACATCTGGAGTGCCAAGGCTCGCCATCACTGTCCTAAGCCTTCAGGGTTTAAGAGATATTGTCCCTGCATGCAGCCTCTGACATCAGCGGCACATGCGCTTTGCAAGTCCAGCACATACTGCCGGAACTTGCCAGAACGGAGGGCTCCCCCGCGCATGTGAGGGAGTGACGTCATCGCGGCTCCGGTCACTCACAGCGCTGGAGCCAGCAATCCCGGAAAAAACGCAGAGGGAACCTGTCAGCTCCCTCAGCGGTGACCGGGTGCGCTGTGGGAGCTTCACTCTAAGCTAGGTATTTTGTAATGTGCTAGTATGCGATGCATACTAGCACATTATGCTATTGTCTCGCATGATTTTTTTTTTTCGCGGTTTACTAACGCTTTAACACCAGGGGCGATCAAAGGATTTTGTATGTCGCGTCCGCCGGACCTGCTGATTGGCGTGTGCGTGCCCACTGCATCTATTGCACAAAATGACATACAGCTACGTTGTTTTGTGGAAGAGAGACACCCTGCCACAGTATATATGCGGTGGGCCGTTTAGGTAGTTAACAAGGCTTTTTTGCTCTGACTATACTTGGGGCTGTGCTGGAAGAGGCTGGCAGAATAACCCCCACGTGTCTTGTGTGATTGTGTCTTAAGACCTCATTCACATGGGTGACCGTGTACCAATCTATACGCTAAGCCGCTTGGGATTTACATGCACTCTGTGCAGTGAGCCTGTTGAAATCAATGACCGGTGCACAGACCTCCATGTGTATCCTGATGTGTACATCTGTGTGGGTCCAATGTACAGATGAGAACGTGTCCTGATCCAGGCATTGGACCCCCACAGATATACACTCCAGGATGTAAGTGGAGGTCCATGCTGGTCTGTGCAGATGGCCTCCTGTCATTGATTTCACCAGAACCTTCTACATCTACACTGGGGTACAGATTAATACAACTGTGTGAATGAGGCCTAAAACAATGAACTTCATCCTACCCTACCTAGCCAAAATGTTATTTCTAATCCACAATGATTGTACCTGAATGTAAATAAAAATGAATAACATACTAGTCCAAGGAGTTCAGAGTTGTCTTCCTTACTCACCACCATCGTGAAAAGAGGTCCTCTACATGCGCAGACATGCCGCAGGTTTCTACCAGGTCTATGGGACCTGATAGATCCAGAGCACACCGTGTTGTGATGCTTCCAAATCCCTTTTCAGGAACTTTGGAAGCGCTGGCCATTCATTTCAATTTTTTGGAGCGTCGTATACAGCGTTCCCAAACTGCCCCAAAGATGCTGCTCGCAGGACTTTCCCCAACGTGAGTGCGAAAAGTCACACTGAAATGAATGGGAGGCGGTTTTCAGGCGTTATTTAGAGGCTATTTCTAGTGCTAAAACGCCTGAAAACCGCCTCAGTGTGAAAGTAGCCTGAGGTAAAACGCTCATTAGCTTGCATAGTAAAATGCTGGGTTTTATTGTTCAGGTAAATGCAGGTCTGGCCCTGGCAGGGAGTAGTGTGATGCGGGTTGACATGCGGTGCCATCCAATGTGTTGCACCCTTCTGCAATGAACTGCACATCACAGCAGCATTGTGGTGTGCACTGGGTACATAGTAAACAATGCTTATCCAGTTGCAGAAAAAAAATCAGGTCACCACATATAATGAGAACAAGCCAAAAATTTCAAGCAAAACAAGAAATGAAGAATGGCGACGGGTGGGATAATTGCCTCTTCCAGCCTGTCAGCATTTGTGTACACTGAGACATACATGTGCTCCTCCGTGTACATTCACTGCATTACATGTGCCAAGACAACGTGACTCCTGCAGACATCCCAACCTGCAAAAACCCATTTCAGGGAGGTGGTGCTTATTTTTCCACAGTGCTTCTGGGGAAGGGGGTATGTGGCAGTGGACGGTATCAGCAGTTTTTATATTTTTAATAATATATTTTTTTTACAATTTCATTTGTTTCTTATTTTCTTTTTCTCACAATGCTTTTTGGGGGGAGGGGTTGGGGCAGTGGACAATGTTGGTAGGGCAGGGGAGAGTGGTGTCAGTAGTTTTTAATTTTTTTACACTTTTTTTATTTTTTAGAAGTTTTTTTTTTTTTTTTTCTGGGGGGCTTGGTGAGATGTCAGCATGTACACTTGTTAATTTTTTTTTACTTCAAAAGGAGATATATATATATATATATATATATATATATATATATTATGTGTATGTAATATATCTGCTCTGAAATAAAGTAAAAACATAAAAAAATAAATAAATAGTGTGTATATATATGAAGTGCACTACTCCCTTGGGAGCTGCAAAGTTAGTTCGCTGGTTTCCACCCCTGCAATAACGAGGCACAGACAGTGTAAAACAGTTCAAACTCCAAACTTTATTTCCAGATTTGCGGCAGGTGCTACCATCTCAATGATGTACAGGATACATGTTGCTTCTGGAATGCTGTGTGTGAGGGATAGTCCCTTTCCTATGTGAGCTGACACGCATATCCCTTATGAGGCTGACAGTCCCAGGCCTCAGCTGCCTTCTCATTCCTGCCTCTCTCCTCTTTCCCAGGCCAGCTCAGGAAAGGTCCAGGCATATCCTGGTCCACATCCGGTCCATGTGTAGCTAGTTCATGCTTGTAGGATGAGTACCTTCCAGCTCTGGAGTCCCCGTCTCTTCATCACCTTCCAGCAAGGTTCAGTGGCTTTCCAGCTTTTTTTTTCCTGTGATGTTAAAATAATTTTTATTATTTCAATACACTCACGTTTTTGGTGTCCGTCCGTTGTCCGTGTCCGTAATTCTTAAAATTCTGAACTTTGAAAATATATGCCAGCAGCAATGTCATTTTGCTTGGCAATGGCATTTGAAACCCACAAGCATTTACTTCCTTGTTCCCTTTCCTTATGGGAACCAGCATGCCTCACGTTCGCCGAAATCTCGCGAGATTTCGGCAGGAGCCCCGTAAATCTCGTGAGATTTCGGCAGGAGCCCCGTAAATCTCGTGAGATTTAGGCGGCTGTCCGCACTGACTCCTGGGATCAATGACACCAGATCCCAGGAGACAGAGCGGCATGACGATAATCGACGCACAGACCCCGCCCACCCCCGAAGAGACAGAGCAGCAATTACAAGGTAAGTGAAAAAAAATAAAACACGCCATTTAGTACTCTTTGCCTGATTTGGAAGGCAAAGAGATTTACTAAATGAAGTGTGTGCAGAACCGCTTTAAGCTTGCCTGGATTAATCAGTTTCCCATCTCAAACTCCCCAGGGAACATGTGACCCCCAGTGTATATGAATGGGTAAGCAAATTAACTATTGGATGGGCACCCATGCACACTGCCTGTCCTTCAGAACCTGACCCGCCTCCTTTCCAGACACTTCTCTGGACAAGGGAGTGTTTACCAGGGTGATGAACAGGTGGTCACACCCCCCTCTAACCTATAACTCCACCCTAACCCAGAACAAATCTTACAGGCCTGTACAAATACAGTAGGGCACTGGGAATTTAACCCGAAAATTAAACTAATAGCACCCACCTAAAGTGGTGGGCGCTACATATATATATTTTTTATTTTATTTATTTTTTTGGTCCTATGCTGTAAGGAGGTGTTTTTCTTAAGAAAATGGCCGGAGACTCAACACAAGAAGAAAGTTTGTTCTCTAGTGTTTGAGAATTCTCCCATTAATATCAATGCAATTTGGTCCACCACAAAATGCCGCCAGCCGGAGCGCTAATTACAAGGACAGATTGTTTAGTGTTGATGGGGATGCTAGGAGCGGATGCTGTTTGCAGTCTGCGGGGACAGAGTCGGTCTTCACAGCTGTTCCCCGCCACACCAATCATTCCCAGGAGATTGGGAGGCTTTTGCGGGTGTGCGGGAGCCGCCGCAGAAATGCGGGAGATTTGAGATGTCTGCTCCTGTACGCATGTGTGGGAGTTAGGTCATCCCAGCCTGCAAAAGCATCGTGACAACAGCATGTGGACACCAAACATTCAAGCAAATAGGGACATGCTGCAACTGCGTGCAATGTTCATTGTTGCGATACAGTGGTGTGACATTTTTTACATACCTCCCAACATTTTGAGATGGGAATGAGGGACACCTACTAGCAAACGTATGTAGGCAGAGGTCACACCGCCTACCACCAGTGATGTAAGTAACTGAGTTAAAATAAATGGAGTTACTTAACGCAGTTACTTTAGAGGGTAACGAGTAATATATATGATTACTTTTCCCCTCATGGTAATGCATTTCCCATTACTTGGGCGGCGTTACCGCAAATTACATCTACCGCCACTAGATGGCAGTAGTGTAATTCCGGTGTCCTGGCAAAAAAGTTCCCCCGCCGGATAAGGACCCCCTGTACTGCGCAGGGGCAGTGGTGGCGCAGTACGAAGGACTACGGAGCTTACGAAAATTGCCGAACCTAAACAGCTCTGAGTGCACAGGCGCAGTTAACATGTAATTGTACGAGGCGATGCCGCACGCTCCCGATGCTCGTGCTACTCTGCAAGGGGCGTCTATCGTGTAACTAAGAGGCGGGTCTAGTATTACTGTAACCAAGGGGCGCATTTATTATTATTGTTATATATCGAGCTCTGCCCATTAATTTAACATTTGCCCTCTTCTGTAGCCATCCGCCCCTTACACGATATAATAATAATAAACCCGCCCCTTGCTGACACGCTATAACAGATCTGACCCTTATTTAGGGTAATAATAGAGCAGCCCCTTGGTTACACGATATATAACAATAATAATAAATGCGCCCCTTGGTTACAGTAATACTAGACCCGCCCCTTAGTTACACGTATAGAATATTAAAAAAAAAAGTCAGTTACTTTGCTGCGTAACTAATTACTTTTCCAATGTAGTAACTGAGTTACTAACGCAATTACTTTTTTGGAGAAGTAATTTGTAACTTAACTAATTACTCAAGTAAGATGACCAACACTGCCTACCACACCCCCTTAAAGGAGAATTAACCAAAAAAAGTTTAATTAAATCGACAAGGGCTTTTCTTTTTTTTTACCACTACTATTCCTTTATATTGCCTTTTCAAATTTACAAATGCAGCAATTTAGGAATAGGAGGAAAGGTTTAGCACTGGGAAACACTTTTTGAAAGAATAAAAGTGCATTTTATATACAACTATATAGATCAGACCAAAATGAGGGACAAATGAGGAAGAAAGAGGGACAGTCCCTCAAAATCAGGGACAGTTGGGAGCTATGTTTTTTTAGGTTAAAACAGGCAGTGAGGAGGTGTCATATCATCTCTTCAACTCCTGTCAAACACCTCTGAAGAGGTTCTAATCGTGCTGTCACACAACTAAATATACCTACAGTTTCTTGATAGGGAAAAGGGGTAAGAAATAGCATAAGGCCTCATTTAGTGGGTAGCACTAAAGTGTAGGCCTGTGGAGTAATGTCTGTGCAGGTGCTGCACCATCATTGATATCAATAGGACTGCCTGTGTGGGAATGGATGGAACACTTGTGCATCTCCGTGTGCATAAAATCTATGCTTTAGTATGCCCCATGTGAACAAGTCCTTAACTGCTGCTTTTCAAAGAAAATGTGTGTAAAAAAAATATATATATAAATTCATATTATGCTGTGTGTTATCCTGGGGCATGTTTACGTTAATACACTATAGTACAGTGGTCATCAACCTTGTCCTCAGGGCCCACTAACAGGCCAGGTTTTATGTATTACCTTGGGGAGATGCAGACTAGAATACTGCAATCATTGAGCAGCAAATTATATCACCTGTGATGTATTTCAGTTATCTTGCAAACCTGGGCTATTAGTGGGCCCTGAGGACAGGGTTGATGACCACTGCTATAGTACACCCTTGTTTATATATATATATATATATATATATATATATATATATATATATATATATATATATATATATGGCGGTGAGTGCGGTTTCCCTCATGACATGTGGTTTGTTGCTGCTGCCCCACATGGCGGGTGTCCTCCTTACACCATTTCCCCTCATGGCCGTCGGTGAGTGCTCTTCTCTATTTATAATACACAGGCCGGCCTGTGTTATACTTAAGTTAGTTTTGTCCCACATTGTGTCTCTCTCGCCTAACATGGCAGCTGGCCTGTGTTACACTTAGTTTGTCCTACATTGTCTCTCTCTCTATCTCGCCTAACATGGCAGCTGGCCTGTGTTACACTTAGTTTGTCCTACATTGTCTCTCTCTCTTGCCTAACATGGCCGCCGGCCTGTGTTACTTAGTTTGTCCCACATTATCTCTCTCTTGACATAATGTCCACTGTCCAGCATGGCGGCCGGCCTTTGTTTTACATAACTTAGTGTCCCACATTGTCTATGTTGCCTAACATGTCCATCATGGCGGCAAATGACTGCTGCTGTTAAATAAGTCATCATTGTCTCTTGCCTAACATTTTCCTGCATGTGCCTTTCTGAAACCATCCTCTGCTTTTTGTATTGTAGTTGAGATGCCGACTGTTGTACCCGACAGATGGATTTCATCATCCCCGCTGGTTTACTTGGCCATACCAAGATGCTGGATGCAGCAGGAACAAACAACAAGCACTGGTGAGAGCAGCTTTATTATTCTAAAAAATAGTAGGTGTTTTCATGTGTGAAAAAAATCAGAAAACAAACCGTTTGGGCTCAAAATTATTTTCCCCATTTTCCTCTCCTCCCCCCCCCCCTTTAAGGTGGAGAGACTTACTTAATTCTGGCTTTAAGTGCAATGCAAACGGATGCCACTGCCAGAAAAATGTCAGCTGTCTGGAAGTTTTTTTTAAATTGATGAAACCAACAAACGCATTGCAGACTGCAAACTCTGTTCTGCCTAAATATCCAGAGGAGGTTCAAAAGTTAGTTCTTATAATACCAGTAATCTTCTAAAACACCTCAAAATTAAACACAAGACTGAGCATGGCGAATTTACAGCTGTCACTAGCTCTTGCACTCGGCAGCTGACACTGCAGCAAACCCTTGCCAGACGTGAAAATTTTTCCATGTGTAGCGGCCAAAAACCCCTAGAGGCTGCCTTGACTTTTACCTCCTCGTAGCTCGTCGGTTGTTGTCTAGGGGTTCCCAGGGTTAGTATCCACTAACTTCAGACGCTGACACACAAGTCCTTTTGAGGATTTTTATTTTGCAGGGGTAACCTCCAACCATAACACAGTCTCGGATAGGAATAAAGGGCACGAGTGATAAAACTCAGGCACTTTGAACTGCTGACATCCACTGAATGAGTTCCAGCTTGGTCAACCCATTAAAAGACTTCAACAAGATGTTCAGATTCGCTGGAACAGCACTTTTTACATGCTGCAGTCTCTGATAGAGCAGAAAACGGGCCATTGGAGTATGTGTCAGAACATGAGCTGCCTGCAACGATCACTGCAAATCAGGGGAATCTCATGGAGAAGATGCTCAAAATCTTGGCTCCCTTTGAAGAGTTGACTTGGCATGTGAGTTGGTCAGATTCTTTTGCCTCGGATGTAATTTCTGCAGTGACTGAGCTACAGCGATTATTATCTAAAGAAGTGGATGAGGACCACGGTGTTAAAACGATGAAGAACACATTGCTTGGTGCTTTGCAGAAACGGTTTTCTGACATGGAGCAAAATCCACTTTACTACATCCAAGGTAATCCATTATGTATTGTTGGCTGCTATTTTGCATTGTTTTTATTTGAATATTAATGATATTTCTTTTTTTTTTTTGGATGAAGGTGATAACACTGTAAATCTCACCTTCATAAAAAAACACAAAACAAAATCGATAATGAGAAAAAACACTTACCTGCTCTGCCTCTGTGTAATGGTTTTGCACAGAGCAGCCCAGACAACTGTTTTTGCCGTGTCCCCCGCCATCACCTTTCCTTCTAGCAGTGCCCCCACAGCAAGCTTCCACAGTTGTTGCTTTGCTTGCATGACGTTGTCTAATGTCGTTTTTTTTTTTTTTTTTTTTTTTTGGTTCTTGTCAAATGCAGATGCTGGCAGGCAGGCCAAAGAGATGTTTATGCTGGAAATGCAACAAATATCTTCTGTACAGGTACTACAGGCACAGGCAGCTACACCTGAGGTGCTTGAGAAACTAGCTACCAAAAGGCCTCGCACTAAGCAACAGCCAGGTACCAGTGTGACTGTGGACAGTGTTTTTCAAGAAATTGCTTATTTGTCTACAATTGAGAACAGTGCTCCCACAGCTGCTACCATACAACTAGAAGCATATCTTGGAGAGGTCACTGTGCCTCGTTCGGACAACCCTCTTGCGTATTGGGCAGTCAATAAACTGCGACTTCCCACTCTAGCCCAAATGGCACAAAAACATCTTTCAGCTCCTTACAGTAGTGTGGAAAGTGAGAGATTGTTCAGTGCAGCATCACACATTCTGACTGACACCAGAAACCGACTTGTAACTGAACATGCAGAGATTATTCTGTTTCTTAAAAGAAACTTGCCACTTGCGTTTGAATTGGAAAAGTAATCTACCACCTGTTGCTGTCCAACTGTAAGGCATCATGCACAGTTGCACGCTGCAGCTCAAAGCAACTGCTCCACCTGGCATTTGAGCGTTTTTTTTGAGTTTCCTCTGCCTGTTAACTTCCCTCCATGTTGGCGTTTAAAAAACATTTTTTGCCTTTTTAACTCCATGCCACAAATTTTTTCCTTAAAGTGGAGTTCCACCCACTTTTACAACTCTTCAGCATCCCTCACTAAACTGTGCACTGTAAACAAATTGGATATTTTTTTTTCAGCACAGACTGTATATCTGCTGTATTCATTTTTCACTTCCTCCTCCCTGGCCACGGCCCATCGCATCATTTCCTGTTTGCAATGCCTCCTGGGAAGGGGCAGCAACTTCCTCTCAAACTGCCGTTGCTATGGAAACCTGACCTGAAACCTATTACACTGCTTATGCTGCACTGAGCATGTACGAGATCTGCAAGGATGAGATCCAGGAAGAAATACAGTCTGGCTTCAGATGACCACACTTAAGATGGCCACGGCATGCTGCAAGTTTATAAAATAACAAACTACTGCTAAAAACGAACAAAACAGACCTTAGTTTACAGACTAACTTTACTAGAATACATTAAGCTTGTGTATTATAGGGGTATTTTTATTTAAAAAGTATAATTTCGGCCGGAACAACGCTTTAAGTGAAAAAGTGAATCACCTATGGTGTGCACATTTCACACTATAGGTGATTCAACGTGCAATGCATGGGGGACACATAGCCTAATATGGAGCGGCATAGAGTTAACACTACAGGCAAACGAAAGGCTCAAAAACAGGGAGCTCAAACGCCTGTAGGAGCAGCTACTTTTAGCTTTATTGTGCATGTGGCCTTACTGCTGCTAAGTCCTTGGCTCCTTGGCCTTGCCATCCTGGAATGAACCTAATTTTGGTCTGTGAAAATTTTTTTTTCAAGAGTTTCATAAGAAGTTGAACTAGAAGCTATCACTTTATTTTTTAAATTAAAAAAAAAATGTTAGTTTTGAGGTACTGTTCAGTTGCTTCTTCTCAGGCCTAACATTATTTAACTGTATTGCACTTGGGTTGGTTGATGTGATGACGTGAACTTGTGATGATTGTTTTATACGTGGCGTCATCAACAATGATGATATTTCATGTTCTGTAAAGCATCCGCTCCTCAAGGAGTTTGAGTTTTTTTCCTGCCTGTTAATGCCTCCCCTCCATGTCAGCCCATTGCACACTAGTTTCAGGAGTTTAGTGGCAGGAAAGTTTACAGGCAGAAAAAAAATCCAAAGATTTCCAATTTCTTTGGATTTGTTTTTTCTGCCTGCTGCATGTAAGCTGCCCTGCCACTAAACTTCTAAAACCGCATAGTGTTCCTTGGCCAATGGCCATGAATGAACACATAGGCTAACATGGAGGGGAAGAGGTAACAGAAAAAAAAGAGCTAAACACCTGGAGAAGCAGCTGCTTTGAGCTGTGCATGAGGCCTTACTGCAGCCTATTGCCAACCTAACACACATCCTTCCTTGCCATCCTGGAATGTTCTGTCTATGAAATGTGTTTCTCTTACACATGTGTAAGAAGTAGGGTGACCACATTTCCAAACTGCCATTCAGGGACACTCCTCAGCGTGCACCGGTCGGTGACATCACAAGGGGGCGGTGCCACCATGTGACGTCGCTGGGTGGCCCCGCTCCTTACCTATTTAAGCATTTGTTTAATGTAGGTTAGCCCAACATTGCAGGCGGCCACTTAGAGTCACAGAGTGTATTTATTTTTACAATGCTGGGCTAACATACATGAATTAAATGCTTTTTATATCCAAGGCACTAAAGTTGTATATAAAACCCGGTACTTTATACTACAAAAGAATACACATGACCTGAGGGATCTGGAGTAAAAACTGGACATACACTGACCTACCTGATTCCTTCACTGACCTACCTGACCTACACTGACCTACCTGTTCCCTACACTGACCTACCTGTTCCCTACACTGACCTTCCTGTTCCCTACACTGACCTTCCTGTTCCCTACACTGACCTTCCTGTTCCCTACACTGACCTTCCTGTTCCCTACACTGACCATTACACTAACCTACCGCAGGGGCTTGTCACATCCTCAGCTCTCAGGGGCTCATGCTGGGACCTGTAGTCCTTCGTTAGGAGGATGAGGTAAGTGGCAAGAGTGGGGGTGAATGAATGGCAGTGCTTGAGGGGGGATGGGGTAACTAACTCTCACCTGTTAGTCAGTGTCCACTTGGAAAGAGAGAGGGGGTTGGTGAGGGGGGTGGATGAGGGTGAGAGAGATGGGGAGTGGGGGTGAGAGGGGGGAGAGTGAGAGAGATGGGGGGGGGGGTGGGAGATGGGAGAGAGGTAAGTGGGTGAGAGGGGAGGTAGGTTGGTGAGAGAGGGGGGGGTGGGTGAAAGTTACCCCCTATCCCCTTTCTGACCCCTCCTGTGCCCCCCTGTCTGTGGGTAGGTGTGTGTGTGTGTGTGTGTGATGCACCTACCTCCCGGCTCCCGCCCATCCTCGTCCTCTGGGCCAATGGTCAGCCTGGCCTGTCTTCCTTCTTGATGATGACAGTGACAGCTAGGAGAGGAGGCTGGAGAAAGTGAGCAGGTTCTGGGATGTTCCGGGGATGCTGCTGCTCAGGTCACTGTGGCCGGCGGTGAGGTCTTCTCCCTCTCCCTCCTGGGCTGTTGGTTCTACGAGCCTCGTGCTGCTCACCAGGGCCGCCGCTCGCTGTTTCAAATTGCTGCTGTCAGCGCCAGCTTTAGCTCCACTTCCGCTGTCCTGCACTGCACCCCACCGCCACTAGACCAGCGGGACTGCCACTCTGTAGGCGCAGGGTGCTCGCTGCAGGGCTCAGCTCAAAGGGCAGCTGCTTTGGGCCCCAGGAGCACTAGCGCGGAGGAGGAGGAAGTGAAATCCTCCTCCGCTTTCAACGCTGGGCAGGGAGGGAGTCGCGGCCGTGACGTCACTGGTTGCTACTAGACGCCAGGCGGCTATAGCAACCAGTGATCAGGAGTACAGAGCCAGTGATATGGCGGCCTTATCAGACCGCCCCTGTCACATGAATTCCTGAATGTTCCCAGTGCCAGTTTCATTCCGGGACACTGTATTGTCCCGGAATGAAGGTGCCCGGGAACGGGGACAGAGGTGTCAATTACGGGATAGTCCCGGGCAGTCCGGGACACGTGGGCACCCTAGTAAGAAGTTGAACTGG
Organism: Lithobates sylvaticus; assembly: GCA_028564925.1. Classification (NCBI taxonomy): domain Eukaryota; kingdom Metazoa; phylum Chordata; class Amphibia; order Anura; family Ranidae; genus Lithobates; species Lithobates sylvaticus. The sequence goes on along the minus strand of CM053028.1, from coordinate 506,314,188 downwards.
AAAAAAACACATGTTGTGTTTTTGTTTTTTGAAAATTTTTAAAATGTGTTGTGAGTTTACTGAGGTACTGTACTGTTCTTGCTTCTCCTCATACCTAAACATTGTGAACTTGCAATGCACATGTCATTGATGACATTGACATTATTTTTTATATAACATGTTCTGTGCAATTTGTGCTTTAACAGCTTTGTGACCAGCAAATAAACATGTTTTCTTTCATAATGTCTTTTGACTGCATTTCAATCCCTCATATTATGACAAAAATGTGTATAATTTTTTTATTAAAACAAAAAAAAAAAAAAATGGTCACATGACCAAATTCGGGTATCGGTAATTGGTATCGGTACTCGGTGTCAAAAAAGTGTCATCGGTATGTATCTCTATCTCTGTTTTTTTTTTTTATCTTTATGCATTAGGGATCGGTATACAGCTGCTTCACCTGATGCACACGTTGCTGTCCTAGCGCTGGCATTGTTGTGTGTGTTTGTTTTTTTTTTCGTTTTTTTTCTTTATGTGAATGCAGGTGTATAGCCCCGAATACAGACGGTGTCACACACACCTACACACCTTTCAAATTGGGACCTGCGGCTATGTTTGTACAGCTGCTGGGTCCTCATATGCCGCGTACACACGAAGGGACTATCCCGCGGGATTATCCGCTGGACCGAAGTCCAGCGGATAATCCCCTCGTGTGTGGGCGCCGGCGGACTTTTTTTGGCCAAAGTACGGCGGACTAAAGTTTCAGGTTTTGTTTTCAAATTATCCGCTGGACTTGGCAGTCCAGCGGATAATCCGGTCGTGTGTAGTATGGTCCGGCGTACCAAAAAGGACGCATGCTCAGTAGCAAGTATTTTTCTAGTATTTTTCGTTTTCTAGTCCCGTCGTACGTGCTGTACGTCATCGCGTGAACCGTCGGACTTTTTGCGTGATCGTGTGTGGTCAAGTCCGTTCGCTTTTTAGTCCGGCGTACCCAGCTGGAAAGTCCAGCGGATTGTCCGCTGGACTTAGGTCCGCCGGGAAAAGTCCGTACGTGTGTACGCGGCATTAGAGTAACAAGCGGCTCCAGCCACACAAACTGTTCATTCACACTTTATGGGCTAGAGCAGTGGTCCCCAACCTTTTTGGCAATAGGGACCGGCTGCGTGGAAGAAAATTATGCCAAGGCCCAGATTTTTCTTCTTTTTTTTTTTTTTTTATCGGGGCAATGGCTGGTGTTGGTGCTTCAATCATCACGGCACCATGGTTGATGATCAGTGAGAGCCCTGGAGTGTCACTTGCCACTGTCACCTGCCACCAGATGCAGCTTATCACTTGCCACGCCACCTACCACCAGATGTGGATTGTCACTTGCCACATTAACTGATAGAGCCCATGCTGAACAACTGCACCACATTTGCAGTGCTACCCCATTCGCTTGTATGGGTAGTGTGCAGTGGGCTTGTTGCCTGCCAATCACAACATGTTGGATGCTTCCCTGCAAGCCCGTGGCATGTACAGCTGCCATTGCAGCTTAAGGTGGGTACTAAAAATGTGGCTCAACCACACATTTTTAATCCCCTCCCAACAGCTAGTGGCTCTTATCACTGATCTGCAGGCCGCATTTGCCTAAGCACAGCAGCCCATTCATTTGAATGGGCTGCTGTGCCTGCATTTCATGTAGGAAAAATATTCCTGCACCATTTTGAAAACGCAGAAGCAAGTAAATCGCATGGTGCTTTTGCACCTTGCAATTTTCCCTCAGTTTCCGCAAACGCGCTGTGTTTTTGGATGTATATGGGTTCCATTAGGAATAAATGACAGCTCCACACATTTTTAAACAGCGGCGTGTTCTGTTTGCAGGAACAGGCTTGATTCCCATACCCGCAGCCACCCGCGATAATGTGAACCCGGCCTTAGGCTGCATTCACACATGTGCAGAGCATCTTTTAGATGTTTTTGTTTGAGCGTTTTTGCACAGGTATACAAATGCTTTACATGTGTATTCAAGCTTCAGGCATTTTTGTTTTAGCCAATAGAAAGTCCCGGGGGAGACCGGTTCTTACAGCTTAATGCACCGGAAATGGGAAAAAAAAAAACACTTGGTTCAAGTGTTTTCAGGTTCACAGCCTTGAACCTAGACAATGTAATGTAAATATGATTGCCTGTGCAACCCAGTGTGGGCAATTTCAGCCCACATGTGAATGAGGCCTAAAGCACCTAAATTTGCCTCCGAAGTAGCTCATGTACCTTTTTAGAGTTGTGTTTCTCAACTCTAGTCCTCAAGGTGCCCCAACAGGTCACGTTTTCAGAATTTACCTCAGATGAAACAGCTGCCGTAATTACTAAGGCAGTGAAACTGATCAAATCACCTATGCAAAATAATGGAATGCTTGAAAACATGACCTGTAGGGGCGCCTTGAGAGCTGGAGTTGGAAAATACTGTTTTATAGTATCAGACTTTAACCACTTTCAGACCGGACCATTTTGCTGGCTTAAGACAAGACCACTTTTTGCGATTCGGCACTGCGTCGCTTTAACTGACAATTGCGCGGTCGTGCGACGTGGCTCCCAAACATTTTTTTCCTCAGTTTAGGCTGATACGTATTCTTCTACATATTTTTGGTAAAAAAAAATCGCAATAGGCGATTGGTTTGCGCAAATGTTATAGCGTTTACAATTTTTTTATAAATTTTTTTTTTTTTTTTTTTACTAGTAATGGCGGCGATCAGTGATTTTTATTGTGACTGCGACATAATGGCGGACACATCGGACATTTTTGACACATTTTTGGGACCGTTGTCATCTCTGGACTCTACCATCCCATCGGCAAGCCAGGAAGCTGGCGATTTTACCAGCTTACCATAGAGCTCATCAAGGTCTGGAAGGTCCCCGATGAGCTCTACGGTATAGGAAACCGGAAGTGGCGAGTATTATTGTCACTTCGAGTTCCCTGGATGAACACCGTGCCATTTTTAAATTGTGCAAGCATCTGATCACACCGATCTTGTGATCAGATGCTTTTAAGGGCAGAGGAGACATCTGGGGTCCAGTAGATCCCAGATCTCTCCATAAAGAGTTCCTGTCACTGCCTATTGCTGTCACAAGGGATGTTTACTTTACTTTTCTTGTGAAAGCAATAAAAGTGATCAAAAGAAAAATTAAAGAAACAGTGTAAAATATAATAATTACAAATAATATTGTTAAAGCGCTCCCGTCCCTGGGCCCCCCCATGCTCACACACAAAGGCTCACACACACATTGGTCCCGCACGCACAAGTAAACGGCAATCGCACCACACATGTGAGGTATTGCTGCAAATGTCAGAGCGAGAGCAGTAATTCTAGCACCAGACCTCCTCTAACTGGTAACCTGTAAAGCTTTTTTGAAGCATTGGCTATGGAGATTTTTAACCACTTCCCAACCGTGTTATAGCAAAAAAATGTTTATTTTTTACATACTGTGAGTATCCCTAAACACTGCCATACAAGTCATATGACACTGTACTGCACTGGTTATAGTATGTAAAAAAAAAATAGTGACAAAAAAAATAATTTTATTTAACCCGCTTACCGCTTAGTACATTTTTTTTTACAAATGGCCCGCTTAGTACATTTCCTGAGGCAGATCGGCTCCTACAGGCACAATCGCGTACCTGTACGTCAGAGCTTTCTTCTGGGTCCTTCCATGTCATTGGCTGCAGGCCCAGTTTGTCAGTGGGCCCGGGGCAATGATTTTGCCTGGAACTTTGATGATTGCCTGCTGCCAATGAGAGATCAGCCTGTGCCTGTGTTAATAAACACAGGCACTATATCCAACCGTTCCTTCTATTCCTGGTCCCTTTTTGTCCAGGAACAGAAGAGAACACCATACGGTAAGTTGAGGAAGCACCCACACACCTTAGATAGGTCCATTTAACCCTTTGATCACCCCTGTCAACCAGTCAGTGCCATTAGTTCAGTGTCAGTGTACAGTATTTTTCATTGATCACTGTATTAGCCTCACTTGCGACCACCAGATAGCGTCAGGGTCAGCTAGTGTTAGATTGCCCACACACTATCGCACTTACGTTATAGGTCGCTGAGCACAACCATTACTAGTATAGTGTATGTACAGATCAATATATTGATCATGAACAGGACTATATTAGTGTCCCCCCCTTAGTATAGTGTCCCCAAAAACACACTGTTAGCAGGATCAGCCCAGTTCGCTGCCAGTCCCTCCACAACCCAACCCCCCCCCCAACCCCCCAACCTAACAAGTGCAGTGTCAATAGATCACTCTCACCTCTGACACACTGCACACAAAACTGCTGTGTTAGAAAGATCAGGCCTGATCTCTGCTAGCACTAACAGATGCATTTTATTTGTAGCCGTTCAAGCAGTCCCTGACAGCCAGGAGCTCTTTTTCCTGTGAGTCGCACTAGGTACCTGTACATTTAGTGGTGGTCATAATGTCCCAACAAAGGTACTCTAGTGAAGAGGCCTACAGGATTCTGAGCTTCATTGTTTCTATTTATAACAATCTCTCTGTTAGTAGGATTTTCAGTATGTCAGATGAGAGTGAACGGGAGTCATCTCTCACAGAATCAAGCTAAGAATACAAACCTGTAGAAAGCAGCAGCAACCCACCAGGGAGCCTGGACGATGGAGAAAAGGCCCCTGCTAAGGTCAGGTGTACCTCAACTCAGGTAGTTGAAGTGCTGGGAATGCATGACTTGTCTCATATGCAACAGGGTCCAAGTACTAGTGACAAACTACCTTTTGGTGAGCTGGCAAGAACCAGTGGCCTAGTACATCCTGGCATTTTACACATTAGCACTGCAGTATCACATATTGATGTGGCTAGTCCAAAAAGTGCAGTCAAAGCTGGTGAGGTGGCTAGCACTAGTAGCATCCTGCAGCCACCAAAAAAATTGCATACAGGCCTGTAGATCCCATAGTGTCTTTCTAGAAATGCTTACAAATCCTTATTGGAAGCCCACAGATTCAGCAGCACAAGTTATTCTCCCATTCACTGCCCAACCTGGAATTTGGGTGGAAACAGCAGATTTAACAACTCCTCTTTTTTATTTTTGGTTGGGTCCACAATCAGTTGAAACCACTCAATCTATATGCTGACCAGTATGTCGCCACCCACCCAGATTCAACTCTTGCCAGACTATTGGCACGTTTTCACATTTTCCGAATTGAATACTTTTTTGGGCCTAACCCTTACCATGGGTATTGCAAAAAAGAATGAATTGCGGTCATATTGGTCCACAGACCTGATTCAATATATTCCCATGCTCATGTTGTATTTTAGGGATAACACACTCTGACGTCATCGAGGTAACCCTGAATATAATTGGCTCTGCAAAATTCAGCCTCTCATACACTATCACTAATCACAGTATATTGTATATTATGAATTTGTAACACTGTACGTGCTGTAAGAAAATAGATACCCAAACATGTCAAACTTTAAATTTGAGTGTGCCCATGAAATGGAGACAGTACCCTATATTTTCTATAGGCAACGCTTTAAAGCCCCCTATACTAGTTCTGGTGCTAGAATTATTGCTCTCACTCCGGCATGCGTGGTGATATGTAACTTGTGTACTGCAATCAATGTTTTCACGCATAGACGCCCCCCCACGTATGTGTTTACATTCGTACATGCGTATGTGGAGGTGGGGAGCCTCAATTTTTTTGGGGGGGGGGGAGAAGTTTGTATGTACTTTGGTGTATCTTTCTTTTTTGCAAAAAAAGTCCCCAATGTGATGTTTTTAGGTGACAGTTTTTCTTTAAAAGACCTTGCATTTCTCCTCTGGGTTCCACTGAATGTTTTGCAATAGTAGGATATCGTGCAAATGGATATCATCATTCATTTGGCCATGCTCAAATAGGAATAGTTAAGTGTTACAAGCATACATATATCTCATTATGTATTGTGAGTGGCATGATAACTGGGGGTACTTAGGCATGGCATGACCCATGACCAACATAAATCCTAAATCTTCTCCGTTTTTTTACCTTTTAGATGGGGTGCCTGGTTTATTTCTGTCTGTAAACCCATAAGGGAGATCTCCCCCTTTCTTTCCATGTGACATCTGTACAAGAAACATAGGGTGTGGGCATCACCAATACAGGAATGCCTGGAGAGCAATAAGAACATTGTCAGAGGTCCCAACCTACTTAGGGTTTTGTCTATGTCCCCATTATAGAGTTTTCCCACCACCTCCTATGTTGGGACTTTAGTTTGGAAAACACTCTACTAATGCCAGTTGCTGGGAGATTGGCAACCTTCAAATAAATACATCATTTGTATCCTGATTGCAGATTGGATATCATGTAGTTTTAGAGATGTACTGTATTTCTATATGTTCCTCCTCTTGTACTTTGGGTCACCATAAAAGCTTGGCAAGCTGTGGGTACTTTTATACAGTCATAGCAAACCTTGCTGTGAATTTGTGTGAAAGGTGTGTAATTTGTGTGTTTATAAAGCTTTCACATTAGACTTGTTGATAAAAATCTTTTCATAATGCTTTTGACTAACAATTTTCAAAACATGGGGGCAAGGCTTTCCCGGATTAAGGGTTTTAGCTGCACTGTAAGATATATAAATCCATTCCAAAGGGCATTGTCCATTATTTCAGCTGAAGGCTGATCACGAACAAAGACTGCAGTACAATCGTACTGTAAAAGGTAAGAGGTAGCCTTGAAATAAGATACTCAGTTTAATATTGGTAAAATGATTGTGAACGTTTTATCCAAGGTGCATAATTGATGGGCAGAGTGTTAGAAGATTACATTTCGTTTGACTTTAGTAATTAAGGTCTGTGGATTAAAATGTTAAAGTGAAGTGAAAACCCCTGAAAGTCTTGAATTCCTTCAACCAGGGAACAGCTATTGCTAAAAACACGCGTATTCAGTATAATGGGACTTCCCCTTATAAAAACGTAGGTTTTTCTGTCTGTCTCTTTGGCTTTAATTGAGTTTACTTTGAGTTTCTGATAATGTGGATTATAATTTCAAAATGAAGTGACAATTTAAAGCATTGATGTTTGTGGATTAAAATGACTGCCGGGACTATATTTTCACACCAAGTTTTCTTTAACAAGATTTAACCAGCTTCCCAAAGTCCTTACTGAGAATGCTGGATTTAGCTTTCAACAAGATTTTGGCAGGCTTAAGTATTATTCAGTACTACTTAAAGCGGTTGTATACCCATTTTTTTTTTTTTTTAAACAACCTGCAAGACAAAGCCATAATGAGCTAGTGTGACTAGCATACTAGCTCATTATGCATCACTTACCTTATATCGGGGCCCCCGACACCGTCCTCATCTCCCCCTCTAGCCGCAGCCATCTCTCCACCCGGTTACTCCCAGGTATCGCCGTTCCGGCCAATCACAGCGCCGCTGCGGCTTTGTGATTGACCAGATCAGCGAAGACGTCGCTCCGCGCATACGCGCGGGAGACTTCAACTTCGGCGTGCCGAAGTTGAGAATGGGGATAAACCTCGTGAATGCACCGTAGACAACGTTGTAAATCCTTTTGGCAAATATCTCCTAAACCGTATAGGTTTAGGAGATATTTCTTGTACCTACAGGTAAGCCTTAATCTAGGCTTACCTGTAGGTGCAAGTTGAAATTAAGGGTATACAACCACTTTAAAGCTTATATTTCCAAATGAAGAGCCCGGCAATGACATCCGGCAACCTACTTCTCCCAGCATAGGTTTTTTTAACAAGATTTGATAGCTTTATCAAAGTCCCTAAAGCCTTATTCAGCTCCAAAGCTCTTGTAACGCTAAATAGAGATCTTCAGAAATGTTGGCTGTAGCATTTAAAGGAGAAGTTTGTTTAACAAAAAAACAAACATATATGCTCGCCTCCATGCTGCTGCATCCGCAACTGTTCCACTCTGGCTCTGATGCCGCGTACACACGGTCGGAATTTCCGATGAAAACAGTCCGATGGGAGCTTTTCATTGGATTTTCCGACCGTGTGTATGCCCATTGGTCTTTTTCTGTCGGAATTTCCGACGGACTTTGGATTGAGAACCTGTTCTTAATTTTAGGTTTTATAGGTTTTAATAACCTTTCTTTTGGATTTTCCGATCGTGTGTATGTAATTCCGACACGCAAAATTCTGCCGCATGCTCGGAAACAATTTGACGCGTGCTCAGAAGCATTAAACTTCCCTTTTTATAGTGCTGTCGAACGTGTTGTATGCCGTGGTGTTATTGACCGTCGGAATTTGGTGTGACCGTGTGTAGGCAAGACAGTTTGAGCGAAAATTCGTTGGAATTCCGACGGGAAAACCATCAGAGCTTTTTCCGAAGAGAATTCCGACCGTGTGTACGAGGTATAAGAGTGAGAGCTGTAGTGCCGGGCTCTGATGTGGAGAGTATGGGTGGTTCCAGCTCTCAGATGCACTCTGAAAGGAAGAGCTAGCTGTCAACCAGGCAGTGTGGTGGATAATGGCAATATTGTCAGGATCCTTCCCTTATTTGGCAAGGCTGTATACTGTCAGCTGATAGCAGCTCTCAGCTCACTATTGGTTCTAAAAGAACAGTAGTAAATGTACTCCTGGGATCCAAAAGTGAAGCATGGCCAAAACATCTGAGGCATCGTCAGGATCCATAGATCAAGGTAGAGGAGGTAATGCAGACACATGGGCCCTTGGTGTCACCTGAGAACCCAGCAATCTAGGGGTTGCAAAGAAGGCAGGCCGACACACAGGCACGCACACACCATCTTCTCTTCTCTTACCATACTTCTCTTTAAACAAACTTTTAGCATGTTTTAGAATGCTTCAGTTCAGCATGAAATTTGTTGAAGTATGTTGAAAGTCTCTGAAAAAGCTAGGCTAGCATCCCACATTCACAGCCTGGAAAAGAAGGGTGCTTTAAGGGCTTAAATAAAGCTTCTTGGACATAGCTCCCAACTGTCCCTGATTTGGAGGGACTGTCCCTGATTTGGAGCAATGTCCCTCTGTCCCTCATTCCTCCTCATTTGTCCCTCATTTTGGTCTGATCTATATAGTTGTATATAAAATGCACTTTTTATCCATCAAAAAGTGTTTCCCAGAGCTAAACCTTTCATCTGATTTATAAATTGCTGCAGTTATAAATGACAAAAGCCAATATAAAGGAATAGTAGTGGTAAAAAAGCACTTGTGGGTTTAACCAATCTTGTTTTTTTGTACAATTCTCCTTTAAGGGGGCGTGGTAGGGGGGTGTGTTCTATGCCTGCAAACTTTTGCTGATAAGAGTCCCTCATTCCCATCTCAAAAAGTTGGAAGGTATGTCTTGGAGTTGTTAAATGCTTTGCAAATGCTTGCTGAAATTGTTTAAAAAATTTGTTTAAGAAAATAGTTTAGACTAGAGTTTTACAGGATATAGTTAAAGTAATGTGCACCCATACTGGATTGTGACCCCCAACTAATCTGATGGGGTCCTGAAGCTGCTCATGGGTAGCCTTAGTGCAGTGTCCTATGGGGCCTATTGGTTTTAAAGGCATCTTTAAGGCCCCTTTCACACTGGGGCGTTTTTCATGCGGTGCAGCGCTAAAAATAGCGCCTGTTCACCGCATGAAAAAATCCTGCCCCTTTAACTCCAGTGTGAAAGCCGGCGGGCTTTCACACTGGAGCGGTGCGCTAGCAGGACGGCAAAAAAAGTCCTGCTAGCAGCATCTTTGGAGCGGGATAGGAGCGGTGTGTTCACCGCTCCTATACCGCTCCTTCCCATTGATTACAATGGGAGACCGCGGTAAAACCGCGGCAATACCGCGGCTACGGCGGCGCTCTGCGGGGGGTGTTTAACCCTTTTTCGGCCGCTCGCGGGGGGTAAAACCGCACCGCGAGCGGCCGAAAACCGCGGTGAAAACGACGGTAAAGCAGCGCTAAATATAGCGCTGCTTTACCGTCACCGCGGCTCACCGCCCCAGTGTGAAAGGGGCCTAAGGATCCTGCTGGAAACTCTGGAGGAAAACAAGAAACCATCTGCCTCACCCACCAGCCGCTAATTGGAAGGGGATTCTTTGCAGAGAGGATGAGTGTGCGTGTCTGTGTGTTGGTCTGCCTGTGGAGCTTCTCTGCAACTCCTGGATTGCTGGGTTCTCAGTTGACACCAAGGGCCTGGATTACCTCCTCTATCTTGATCTATGGATCCTGCCACTGCCTCTGAGATGTTGAAGCCCTGAAAGGTAAAGCTCATCATATCAAGGAAAGATGCTGTGACCTGGGCTGTATATACTTTGGACACATGCACCTGACCCCTACACTATGTATATTACACACACCTGACCACTGTACTATAACTATTACAAACACTTGACCCCTTCACTATGGATACACTACATACACCTGACCACTGCACACTGTAGATTACACATACCTAACCCCTGCACTTTGTGCATGACCTACCTGTGCAATGTATATTACATACATTTGACCCATGTACTATGGATACTACATACACCTGAACCCCGCACTACATACATTACATACACCTGACCACTGCACGCTTTCTATTACAAATACCCGGGCCCTTCCACTTTGTGCGTGACCTACCCTGACCCTTGCACTATGTGCATTACATACATTTGACTTGGATTGGGACACCTGCCTTTACACGCACATGAACTTCAACCCTTTCGCTGCCAGGCCCTGTGCTCCATTTTGTACACTTAGGCGGCCAGACCATTTTTGCAATTTTTCCTTTGTTTTTTTATTTTTCACTTATAGAATTTGTGAAAGACCCCCCCCCCCCCCCAAACCATTTATTTTCGGAAAGCTTAACCTGTATTGAGTGGATAAATAACAAATATTTGTAACCTTAAAATTGCGCCTTTTTGCAAAATGGTGAAAATTGAACAGACACAAAAGTGTATATATCTCTAAAAACATGAAGGTTTTAATTTTTCCCTTACAGCTTTTAGAATTTGTGAAAGAACCCCAAAACCATATATTTTCGGAAAGCATTATGACCTCTAGAATAAAAAGAGGGTTCTACTGATTTTTTAGACCCCACGGTATTTGCGCGATTGTTTATCAAACCAATATATTGGCAAAAAATACACTAAAACCAATATAAGCAGATAAACACAGCAAATTTTACAAAATTCCTGCTAAATCCCTACTCAATATAAAAGCTTAACCTGTATGGAGTTAATAAATAACAAATATTTGTACATTTTAAATTGCGCCTTTTTGCAAAAAGGTGAAAATCTAATTTGACCAAATGTTTGGCCTTTCGTACAGAAATGCATTTTTGAGATCAGGCACTGATGTGGACGAGAAGGCCTAGCAGTACAGTATCCGCTCCAATTCATCCCAAAGGTGTTCTTTCTGGTTGAGATCAGGACTCTGTGCAGGCCAGTCAAGTTCCTCCACTGCAAACTCACTCATCCGTGTCTTTATGAACCTTGTTTGTGCACTGGTGCGCAGTCATGTTGGAACAGCAAGGGGCCACCCCCAAACTGTTCTCACCTGGGAGCATGAAATTGTCCGTAAATGTCTTGGCTTGTCTAAGGGGCCAAGACCAACTTCTAAAAAACAACCCCACACCCTAATCTCCCCACTCCACCAAAGGATTTGGACCAGGTCCATAAAGACATGGATGAGTGAGTTTGGGGTGGAGCCAACTCAATATTGAACCCTATGGACGAAGACTGGGATGCCATTAAAATTCATGTGCGTGTAAAGGCAGGTGTCCCAATACTTTTGGTAATATAGTGTATATTACATACACCTGACCTCCTCACTACATACCAGGAGCGGACTGACAACTCATGGATCCCCTGGGCAATCGGAGATCATGGGGCCCCCTGTGCTCACACACCATATACACACCAAACCCCACCTACAAATTGCAGCTCAGCTGCACAGAGGGAGCATTTAAATATCTAAAGCAGTATAGCCTGCATGGAAGTTCCTAGTGTTTTTCTGTAGAAGCCGTTGGGCACTTCCAGGTTTAATGATCTTTATGACACCCCCTGGGGCATTTTATAAAAGCAGTGGGCCTGTGTGCGAGATAATTTGGGGCCTAATATCAGAGAAAAAAGTGTGGCACAGAGAGGGGGGTGAGAGAGAGGGAGGTGAGAGAGACAAAGGGGGGGGGAAGTGGGGAGAGGGTGAGAGAGGGAAGGGGTGAGAGAGAGGGGGTTGTGAGAGAGGGTGAGAGAGGGGAAGGGAGAGAGAGGGAGAGAGAGTGTGTGAGAGGGGGGGGGAGAGGGAGAGGGGGGAGAGAGAAAGGGGGGAGTGAGAGAGAGAAGGGGAAAGAGAATGGCAAGGAGAGAGAAGGGGGGAGAGAGAGAAATGGGGAGAGGGGGAGGGTGAGAGAGAGGGAAGGTGTGAAAGAGGGGGAGATGTAGGGTGTGAGAGAGAGGGAGAGAGAGGGGGGGTGAGAGAGAGGGTGAGAAAGAATGAGAGGGGAGAGTGGGAGGGGGGGGTGAGAGAGAGGGGGTGAGAGACAGAGATGGGGGTGAGAGAGAGAGGGAGGAATGAGAGATGGGATGAGAGAGAGAGGGGGGGGGGGAGAGGGGAGTGAAAGGGAGAGAGAGAGAGAGAGAGGGAGGGGGTAGAGAGATGGAGTGGGGGAGAGAGATGGGGGTGAGAGAGATAGAGGGGGGAGAGGGGAGAGTGAGAGAAAGGGGGAGAGAGAAAACCAAGTTCCTCACAACTTTCTTCCCCTTCTGCATTGCCACTTCGGTCGAGCGCCACCCACAGTAGGGAATACAGACTGCACCTGCCTACAAGCAGCTATTTCTTCAGAGCAGCAAAAGGTAGGAATCTGCAACAAAGTTTGTTAAAATCTCTGCAAAGTACATTGATCACCCAGAGGGGATTGTTTTTTACTCAACAAAAATGTAGCTAATCTTTAACTCTTTAATCCTTGAAGCCTTCATCCGCTGCAACAGCCAACCACACTAGGGTCCCTCCACAAGTGAAGTAGCTACAGAGAACCATTTCCTACAAGGTCCAGCACTACCTCACACATCCACACCAACAAAGCTACAGAAGGGAGCGTTCCACAATGCATGTCAATGATGATACAGAGAAAGGTGTAGAGGAAAAGTAATGCCTGTACCACCCTTGAACTTTTCTCCAGCATGTTACTTGTCATTGGCATAGCAGGGGAGAATGTCTACTATTATTACTTATACAAAGCTCATCTCTCCAGCCTCTCTTAGCTCCTTCTTTGCTCAGTCTCTTATTTTCTTTTTTTTAAATCGGAAGAAAGTTTTATATGAACACATTCAAGCATACATATTCCATAAACACAAACGAATGCAAAGTTGTAATGTACAAAACAGTAGAAAACAACTAAGCAATTACAGCTTCCAACTGCATAGAGCTCACTAAAGCGAACACACAGCCCCACCTAGTGGCTGAAAACAGAAATGACAGTGTCGATAGAGCATTATTATTGCACACTCCAAAGTTAGATAGTGATAACCAGCAGTGAGTACCAAACAGCATTCTACCACAATATCCTATCAATAATCCAGTACAGTTTCTTATTTTCAATTCTGTTTTTGTCTCCAGGTTTTTCTGCGGGCATGTATTTAACAGATCCAGTTACAGTTGTCCTCTCTGTTTTCACTTGTGTTGTCCTGGCAATTTTTTGGTTCAGTGAGAAGCAAACAATTCATCCAAATTTTCCTCCTGGACCACCATGTTTGCCTGTTATTGGAAATATGCACATTATAAATATGAATAAACCTTACATAACGTTTCATGAGGTAAGATCTTGGACTTTTAGAAACAAGAATGAGCCCTATTTGTGTATTCTTCATTTCAAAACTCAAGAATAAAGTTTTTGACTAGACATGTGCGATTCGTCTTTTTACAAATCAAAATTGGGACAAAATTTGTATTTTTCAGAGATTCGGATGTATCCAAATCTCCAAATTACAATAGTAACGAATTAATAATGAATAAAAATTAGTCCGCTAATAATCGCAGTGCTGATCTAAAAGCAACAGTGGTAGAATAATAATAGTTCCGTTCTAAATAAATAGATAAATACAGTTCTATGTGCCAAGCAATGTACCAATTAATGAATACAGTGAAAATCCATAAAGTGCTAATGTGCAATCCAATACCTATGTGCCAATAATACAATGGCTCATTTGAGACAAATAAATGATCCTGTGTTCAATAAGATTGCCTTGTGCTCAAAATTATGAAATGTGGAATAAATAAATAATTAATTAATTCATTGATAATCACTGTGTCCCAACCATGTAAACATGTACACAATGGACAAAAAATGTGCTATTCAATAGATCAATAGGTCCGTAGCAGCTAAGGGTGGGTGATTACAAATTCATTTGTAAATCCATTTACAAATGACATATGATATATAGCGAAAAAAACAACAAAACAAAAAGACAAATCCTTCAATGCCACTGGTGGCGTGCTCCTTATTAAGCATGAACTACTATCCAATCCATCCAATCCATCCAATTTAGACAGGCATACAGCTGCTCCTAAAAAAGCCATGCAGTTCACCGGGTTTGTTTTTACAGCACCACCTTTTCTCTATATTCACTTCTCTGCTTTTATGCATTCTTGATCTCAGGATATATGCCGTAGGGAAAAAGAAGAAAAACACAACAGTGTAAACCTATTTCAGTACCGGGACCTCTATGCAGTATCCACCAGTTGTGTACTCACAAACCGCCCCTGGGTGTACAGCATTGTAGACAAGGAAAACAGTCAGGTTTGTTCCTCCTCACAGCCTCGCTGTGTAAGCGAACTGCTCTGGATGACGTCACTTGGCTCCTCCCGACGCATTGCGTCACTGTTCACGTGACTTATTCACGTTTTTCGCTATATATCACTTGTCATTTGTGAATGGATTTATGAATGAATTTGTAATCATCCATCCTTAGCTGCTACGGACCTATTAATCTATTGAATAGCACATTTTTTGTCCATTGTATACTGTATTTATCTATTTATTTATTTAGAACTATTCTATCACTGTTGCTTTTAGATCAGCACTGCGATTTATTTATTTATTAGCGCACTAATTTTTATTCATTGTTTATCCGCACAGTGAGTGATCACCCACATTGGTTGCAGCTTTTAGATTGGTTTAATAGGTTTTTGATCAAACCAGCGCTTGAGCGCTTTTACATTTTTCAATAGTAACGAATTTCAAAGAATCTGAAATAAATTATAATGATATGAGTTATCCGAATTTAAAAAATAATTCATTAGAAATAAATGATGACCATATTCTGTTTTCGTGTGCCACATCACCAATATGTTACTAAAAACATCAAGAATTTTCCCCAAGATGGGACTTTAACCGCTTGCCGACCAGCCGCCATCATTGTACTGTGGCAGGTTGGCACGGCTGCGCGAATCGCCATAGGTGTACGTCGGCCCCTTTAACAGCTCTAGGGGGCACGCGTGACACCGGAGCCGATGTGCGTAACCGACCGTATTGGCCACTGGCGACCTGTCAATGTAAATAGACAGATCCCTGTTCTGTCAGGGAAGTAGAGAGAGATCGTCTGTTCCCAGTGATCAGGAACAGCGATCTCTCTCTCTACTCCCAGGCAGTACACTCCCCCCACAGTTAGAAACACCTCCCTAGGGAACACTTAACCCCTTGATCGCCCCCTAGTGTTAACTGATGAAGACATTTTTTTTTTTTTTGGGATATTTATTATAGCAAAAAGTAAAAAAATATATATTTTTTTTCAAAATTGTCACTCTTTTTTTGTTTATAGCGCACAAAATAAAAACCAAAGAGGTGATCGAATACCACCAAAAGAAAGCTCTATTTGTGGGGAAAAAAGGACATACATTTTGTTTGTGTATAACGTCACATGACTGCGCAATTGTCAGTTAAAGCGACGCAGTCCCGTATTGCAAAAAATGGCCTGGTCATTATGGGGGCAAATCCTTCCAGTCCTTAAGTGGTTAAATGGCACTTTAGAAATAGCGTATATAATACCAATTCTTTAAAATATAAAAATTTGTATATACAATATTCAAAGACGGACAAAAATTTTAAATCAAAAATACAGTATTCATTAGAATGGTCAATGCCTGTCCTCCAATGTGCCAATGTGGTTCATAGTGTCTTCTGTTAACCGACGCATTTCAGAGAGAACAAATCTCCTTCATCAAGGGTAGAGACAGGATCACATTTATTGAGTTGGACAGTGGCTTTCAGCAGTAAACTGGCTTGTGACACAAGGCAGGATATTCGAATATCTTGCACTTATCTTACATTAGGAAACCGGGCAGGACTAAGAACTAAGATCCAATGCATGTTTTTAAATGTATACGGCTATGCTTTGTTCCCACTGTCCAGCTGAATAAATTGGATCCTGTCTCTACCCCTGATGAAGGAGATTTGTCCTCTCTGAAACGGATGACAGAAGACACTAATACCACATCGGAGGACAGTCATTGACCATTCTAATGCAAACCGTAGTTTCTATGTACAAGTTTTGAATGTATAAATAAACAAATTTTTATCTTTGGTATTAAATATGTTATTTCTAAAGTGCCATTTAAAGTCCCATCATAGGGAATATTTGACTTTTCTTGAAAAATAATTTTAAATTTGAAAATAAATTTGAATACTAAAGTTAATTTGAAATTAAAACATGCTGTATCACAATAAATACAGTAGGGTGTAAAAGTGAAATAGGATGATGATTCCTACTTTGGCTGCCGGACAGAATAGAATAAAACAGAATAGAATAAGAAGTAAAAGAAATGGAATAGGATAGTAAAAAATAGAATAGAAAAGAATATAATAGAATAGAAAAAAATATAATAGATTAGAATATAATAAAATGAATATTGTCGAAATTCTAATTTTATTTGAAAATAACGAATGTACAAAATGAATCTGAATATACAAAACAAATTCTGAAAACAAATTATTCTAACATAATGAAGAGGACAAAACTAAATTAACTAAACGAACAAATCTGAAATGAAACAAAACTAATTTTTCCAGTCTCAGAGAATCTAAAAACCCAGGCCTCCAAGGATAAATATAGATACCTACAAAGCTTGCATTAAAAAATACATTTATTGATGTTTGGGCTACATTAATTTGTTAAAACAGATCGGTTTGCATATCGCACTGCGAACTGTCAATTCATGCAGGAGTCGGACTGCATGGGGTGTGAACACCCTTTCGATCCAATTCTGGTGTGGACCAAAAAAAGGGTCCTGCACAACTTTGGTCCGAATGTGATGTGACATCAGCCATGCAATCTGTATGGCTGAATTTGCATCGCACAGACTGTGCATTGCGAATCACATGCAATGTCTGACAACCCAGCCTCAAAGGACAATTTTACACATCATTTCTACTCCTTTGTAAAGTAAAAACTGAAAGTAAACTAACAGTTTTTGTACTCATACTGCACATACTTCCTTAAATGTAACTGGAAACTTTGATAAAGTACTAGTAGCCATAATATATGTGTGTTGGAACCTATTGGAAACTTGCTTGAGATTTGAAGCAGTACGGCCATCTAACACTTAGGTGCTCACAAATGATACAGTTAAAGTTGAATTAAGCTTTAAATATTTAGCTTTTTAGTGAATTAACGCTTTGTGGCAAATATGTACTATATAGTTCCGACTTTAAGATTTATAAGCATTGATTTTTTTTTTCCTCTTTTTGCAGCTTGCTAAGAAATATGGCTCAGTGTACAGCCTACAGATAGGAGCTCAGAAGATTGTTGTGCTGTGTGGCTATGAGACAGTGAAAAATGCCCTGGTCAACTATGCTGAGGAGTTTTCTGCAAGACCCTATGTGCCAGTTTTTGTGGACATGGCCAAGGAACATGGTATATGTGTGTATATGTGTGTGTGTGTGTGTGTGTGTGTGTGTGTGTGTATGTATGTGTATATATATATATATATATATATATATATATATATATATATATATATATATATATATATATATATATATATATATATATATATAAAATCATTTTTTTGTGTTTTGTTTTCTTTTATGACCAGATTAACATACAGAGAACTATTAAATTAAACTGCGCTTGTGATAAAAGCAAATGTACAGCTAATGTACAACAATCTAGTGAGATATTTTCACAATGCAAAATAAGTAAAAGTGTATGTTGCGCTAAATAAACCAAACAATAGTGAAAATAAAATAAATATAAACAAGTGGGTCCAAGAGTCACAAACGTGACAAAAGTCAAAGTTTGACTGTTGTGTCACCAACTTCCTCCACCTTATGAGACCACCACCAATAAACAGGATGTGCCCTTACCAAAGAGCGTTGACAACCTATTACGGGGGGTAAACATAGGTTTCTGTATCTAACCTTCAATAAATCTTGGTCAAAAAGGTTTTACACTATTGTGGCGTTTTGTCTCTCATTTGGGGTATATGATCTGATGTCACGGTTGGGGTATATGATCTGATGTCACGGTTGGAGTGAAAGAAACCTGATGTCTCCCCTGACGGTGGCTTGGAGCTTCTGCTGAGTGGACCTTTTCACAGATGTGGAATATCTTGGATAGACAAGCCTATGTTGACCCCTCGTAATAGTTGGTCAATGCTCTTTGGTAAGGGCACATCCTGTCTATTGGTGGTGGTGTCACAAGGTGGAGGAAGTTGGTGACACAACAGTCAAACTGTTTATATATTTTATTATTTTCACCTATTGTTTTGTTTATTAACATACACTTTTACATATAAGTAAATATACAGTCAGGTCCATAAATATTAGGACATCGACACAATTCTAATCTTTTTGCTCTATACACCACCGCAATGGATTTGAAAATGAACAAGATGTGCTTTAACTGCAGATTTTCAGCTTTAATTTGAGGGTATTTACATCCAAATCAGGTGAACGGTGTAGGAATTACAACAGTTTGTATGTGTGCCTCCCATTTTTTAAGGGACATGGGACAGATTAACAATCATCCATCAAACTTTCACTTTTTTAATACCTGGTTTCAAATCCTTTGCAGTCAATTACATCCTGAAGTCTGGAATGCATAGACATCACCAGACGCTGGGTTTCATCCCTGGTGATGTTCTGCCAGGCCTCTACTGCAACTGTCTTCAGTTCCTGCTTGTTCTTGGCGCATTTTCCCTTCAGTTTTGTCTTCAGCAAGTGAAATGCATGCTCAATCGGATTCATGTCAGGTGATTGACTTGGCCATTGCATAACATTCCACTTCTTTCCTCTAAAAAACTCTTTGGTTGCTTTCGCAGTATGCTTCGGGTCATTGTCCATCTGCACTGTGAAGCGCCGTCCAATGAGTTCTGAAGCATTTTGCTGAATATGAGCAGATATTTGCCAAAACACTTTACAATTCATCCTGCTGCTTTTGTCAGCAGTCACATCATCAATAAATACAAGAGAACCTGTTTCATTGGCAGCCATACATGTCCATGCCATGACACTACCACCACCATGCTTCACTGATGAGGTGGTATGCTTTGGATCATGAGCAGTTCCTTTCCTTCTCCATACTCTTCTCTTCCCATCACTCTGGTACAAGTTGATCTTGGTCTCATCTGTCCATAGGATGTTGTTCCAGAATTGTGAAGGCTTTTTTAGATGTTTGGTAAACTCTAATCTGGCCTTCCTGTTCTTGAGGCTCACCAATGGTTTACATCTTGTGGTGAACCCTCTGTATTCACTTTGGTGAAGTCTTCTCTTGATTGTTGACTTTGACACACATACACCTACCTCCTGGAGAGTGTTTTCTTCACCAGGGAAAGAATTCTTCCGTCATCCACCACAGTTGTTTTCTGTGGTCTTTTGGTGTTGCTGAGCTCACCGGTGCGTTCTTTCTTTTTAAGGATGTTCCAAACAGTTGATTTGGCCACACCTAATTTTTTTTCTATCTCTCTGATGGGTTTGTTCAGTGTTTGCTTCACTGATAGACAGCTCTTTGGATCTCATATTGAGAGTTGACAGCAACAGATTCCAAATGCAAAACTTGAAATGAACTCTGGACCTTTTATCTGCTTCTTGTAAATGGGATAATGAGGGAATAACACACACGTGGCCATGGAACAGCTGAGCAGCCAATTGTTCCATTAAGCTGTTGTAATTCCTACACCGTTCACCTGATTTGGATGTAAATAACCTCAAATTAAAGCTGAAAGTAGGCAGTTAAAGCACATCTTGTTTGTTTAATTTCAAATCCATTGTGGTGGTGTATAGAGCCAAAAAGATTAGAATTGTGTCGCTGTCCCAATATTTATGGATCTGACTGTACATGTGTTGCAGCTACGTTACTTTTATGTGTTCCCACATCAAGCAAAATTTTAAATAATAAAGTGAAGCGCAACCCCTTATTACCACCTAATTATCCAGTACTGTATATGCATATATCTTGAAAACATACATTTTGACTTAATATCGAATGAACAATTACATTTAAAAATTCCATGTTGCTATCTATTAAATGTCCCATTACCATATATCTTCTGTGTATATTATTCACTGTGCCACCAATATTTCTCTTGACTGTGCCAATGATATTATTATTCACCACCACTGTCATGCTCCTCTACCATCCAAACAAACAGCTTACTTTGACCCAATTTTCAGTAAGGTCTCAGTCCCGGTTCACATAGGTGCAATACGGGAACACTGCAAATCCACTGCTGGTTCCCGCATCGCACCCGACTCGCAAGGCAGTTCACACTGCGAACTGCTGGGAGTGTCAATACAATGTTAATGGCACCCCCATTTCAGTTTGCATATCGCACTGTGAACTGACAGTTCGGACATGAATCGGATCTGAACAGATCTGAACCGATCCTGGTGCGGACCAAAAAAGGATCCTGTGTGAGTTTGGTCTGATTGCGATGCAAAATCTGTATGGCTAAAATCGCATTGCACAGACATCGCATGTGATTTTCACTGCAGTGCGGTGCGAATCGCATGCGATCTAGCACAGCGCACTAATGTGAACTGGCACCTAGTGCATCTTGCCCTTTTATGTAGGACCACTGTACCCTGCTATGCCAGTTACAACCGTCTTCTCTTCTCGTTATGCTGCCACTTGCTCCACCAACACCAGGTATCACACTCTGCTCTGAGATTAAACATTCAGTATTAGCTCAGAGATATAAAATAGCTCCCATTGTGTAGCATATAGTGAAATCATCATTAATTTAATAAAAACCAAGATAAAAACACTCAATGCACATAGAACAATCTCCTCCTTTAATATATTAGTTGCCCCCTTAAGGAGAACATTAGCATCGGATACATACACAGAATATCTCATTTCCAGTTTATTCCTGCGCAATGGCATCACCCGGCCAGGCCGCTGACGTGTTTTGTCACACCACTGCAACTTTTTTAAAGGGAAGATGTAAACCGACATCGGAGTCTGTTACATTCGGCCATCCATAGAACTATCACAGGTCCATCCATGTCCCCTGGACACAAATTGAACAGGCACAGATGTAAAAAAAAAACTGACGTCTGTCCCATTTGGCTCCAATTCCGCAGGGAATCTGGTCATGGATCTCCTACTGATCTGAATGTACAGACTCCATGTGAAATAACCTTTATGCCCTGTATACACGATCAGACTTTCCGATGGAAAATGTGCGATCGGAGCTTGTTTTTGGAAATTCCGACTGTGTGTAGGCTCCATCTGACTTTTTCCATCGGAATTTCCGACGCACAAAGTTTGAGAGCTGGATCTAAAATTTTTCCACAACCAAATCCGTCGGAAATATCCGATCACGTGCACACAATTCCGACGCACAAAGTGCCACGCATGCTTGGAATCAAGCAGAAGAGCAGCACTGACTATTGAACTTCATTTTTCTTGGCTCATGGTATGTGTTGTATGTCACCGCGTTCTTGACGTTCAGAATTTCCGACCAACTTTGTGTGACCGTGTGTATGCAAGACAAGTTTGAGCCAACATTCGTCTGAAAAAAATCCCATGGATTTTGTTGTCGGAAAATCCTATCGTGTATACAGGACATTAGGCTGATAAAATGTATGTGGTGTTTTATTTTTTTTCTTTAGGTCTTATATTTTCTAATGGTGATAACTGGAAAGCTATGAGACGTTTCACTCTTTCTACACTGCGAGATTTCGGGATGGGGAAGAGAACAATAGAAGATAGGATCACTGAAGAGTGTCAAAGTTTGATAAAAGTTTTAAAATCCTACAAAGGTCAGTAGTAGAGTAATGTAGTTGACAGTTCTGGGGCTGCACTTGTCTTGTTCTGATTTGTATTTATTACTAAACTATGCATTCTTAAAAAAGAATACAAATGTCCCCACCCCCTCATAACATCTATACTGACTAACCTCTGAAAAAAAGATGTACTGTATATACTTCCATACAAAAGAGAACTTGCATAGGTGGGGTATGAGAGTGTTTCAGTCCCGATATGTATATATACAAAGGAGGATGCCCAAGGGACTTTGCGAGACACAAACCACAAGGTATAAAATATACACAAATTTTTATTGAACATTTAAACACTTTTAATACATACAATTAAAAATAATTCTGGTAGACATAAGTACATATACATATGCATGGGTTTCTATAGTTACATAAATCAAGGTATAACTGACAGTCCAAGGTGTAAATTTATATATGATACATTTCTCTACGTGTTTCGTGAGACAATGCTCGCTTCCTCAGGAGATACATATATAAACATCTGAAATTAGAGAGAGGGTTGTTAAGAATCGGAGCAGAAAGGGAAGTTGAGGGAAGGGAGAGGGGGTAGGAAAAGGGGAAGGGATATATATGTATCTAATGAGGATGAGCATTGTCCCGTGAAACACGTTAGAGAAATTTATCATATATACATTTACACCTTGAACTGTGAGTTATTGTATACCTTGATTTATGCAACTGTAGAAACCCATGCATATGTGTATGTACTTATGTCTACCAGAATCATTTTTATTGTATGTATTTAAAGTGTTTAAATGTTCAATAAAAATTGTGTATATTTTATATCCTGTGGTTTGTGACTCACAAAGTCCCTTCGGCATCCTTCTTCTTTGTATATGTACTGTATATACTTACCTATTTTTAGTCTGCTCTGGTCCGGTCATGTGATCCCCTTTGTCTCTAGTTGCGGCTGCAGGGGAGAGGATAGAGCGCACAACAATGGCTGGGAAATTGAGCAACAGTGGCTTTATTCATAGGCTCCCATGTCACAGTCATTGTCTTGTCCTCTCCACTGCAGCTGCTGCTGGCTGACACATATATAGCGAGCTGGGGCATGCTATATATAGGTAAATATATACAACTTTCTTACATAGGTTAGTCAGCATAAGATTTGGGGGAGAGAGGAGGGGACATTTTTAAGACTAGTTGAGGTTAGGCTGAAATTCTACTTTAATATTATCTTTACTTGTATTCCAGCAAAACCATTTGAAAATACCATGATCATGAATGCTGCTGTGGCCAATATAATTGTGTCCATATTGCTTGGTCATCGCTTTGACTATGATGATCCAAAACTTCAGAGGCTTTTGACAATAATCAGTGATAATGTCAGAATTGTTGGTACTCCAATGGTTTTGGTAAGGATAATTTTACTGCAACATCTTAACATGGCACTGTTGGATAACCAGAAGTATGTAGCCTTTGAAACCATAAGTTCAGTAACACGGTGAACTTCAGGGAAACGGTGTACCATCATCCAAAAACGGAGAAATAAGAAGATAGGGAGGTTGGTCCCCAGCCAAACCCCCAAGGAATGGGCAAGTGGACTACCACGGTACAAGTTGGATCAATGTAGATTCAGATTGCATGATAAATACATAAAGTTTTTTTAATCCAAAATTGATATAAAACAACATATAATCAAATACATGTTAAAATTAATGTTAACAATCCATGTATATCACCAGTATAATGGTCCCCAGTGATAGAGGGAGAACCACCGCTCTAGGACAATCCACATGAACTCAGGCTTGCAGCTTCTCCTATGATCAAGGAACCCAGGTGCAGGCGCGGCATAAGCTGATAACGATGTAATTAAAGGATAAAAAAGTGTGGTTCCCTCGCGCTATCAAAGTGAAAAGTGTCTGTGTGTGGTGTATTAAATTTGCTGCTTGACCTACAGTGTATACAATGCACTCAAATGGGAATAATTAAAAAATAATGGTCAGCGCAACTTATATACCCTATAGTACTACAGTGAACAAGTACCTGTATAGTAATTGTGCAATCAAAATAATTCAAAATAATAAAGTGCAAATGTGCATATAGTAAACAAATGCTGTAAAAACGGTGCTGACTATTATATTCCTATACAAAAAGTAGAACTGTGCAAGCATATATGCAAATAAATATATGTAAACAATCCTAGTGATGAATAGCTATGTAAAAAATTAATAAATAGAAAAACACACTTAATGGTGTGAGGTAGTCCTTAGTAAACACCTGGTGGTGTATATATGTGGCCCTTAATAAATCAAGATAATATTGTCCATATATAAGTTCATATATAAACGTGCAAAAGGTGCTGATGTGCAGCGATATGACAAGCAGGCTCTTCAAATAACATCCGCTGTGCGTTTTTCGTGTGCCCCACTCAGTGCTCACTATGCTCTTACCTCCAAGTGGGTAACAAAACGCCACTGAGATCTGTGTATTGTAGGGCCTCCCTGGGTATCGTGACAGCAGATGGTATCCCTCAGAGTGCTGTACTCCTATCCTGGCTTCCAATTGGTCCGTTTGGCCGTTTATTCATAGCATATATAGGTGAGGAATAAACAGGAATATCCCATAGTGCAGTAAATTAAGACTGGTTTATTGTTAAAATAAGAAATGGCTACTTACAACATGTATAAATAAAAACGGCAGATCTGTAAAAACGGCATTACAGGCGCCTCTTTGTGTCACTTCTGATTGTCTCGTATTCCGGTCACTTCCCTATGCATTACGTCACGTGACTTCATCAGCTATGAGTAAGCACTCTTGGTAGTGTGAAACGCGTTAGAGACTTTGCTTTGCTGTGACCCATTTTTGTGTGATTTGAGTTTTACAAATAAAGGCACTTGAATTTTTCTTGGAGTGCGGCCGTCCAGAGTCCTTTAATTACATCATAATGGTCCCCAGGAGAGGATGATCACATTGGGATAGTTGATCACGGATAACATATGTCAACTAGTTTTGTGGTCTAAATGCTGGCATTGTCCGTGAGGGACCCGATGCCGTCCACAATGGGTCTGTTGGATAACTTTAAAGCCCCATACACACGCTCGGACAATCCGCGGACCAGGTCAGTCGGACTTTGTCCGACGTACTTTGTCCGATGTTGGCGTTGCGTACACACGGTCGGACTACGTTGTCGGAATATCCGGTCCGGAAGAACGTCGTGACGTAAGTCGTCGTCCACGAGATTAGAAAAGGGAAGTTCAGCACCACGTCAGGCACCCGTTGGGCTCCTTCTGCTGATCCCGTGTTTATCGAGAGTTAGTGGAAGTTTGGTGACTTAAGATTCGCGCTTCTCAGTTTTCTGACTCAGATCGTTACTGCTCTTCAGTTTGTGCTTGTCGTGCGTATCTGTTTATTAGTGCGTGTAGTCAGTTCGCATTTGTTGGTCATTGCGGCCTATATCTTGATATAGGACGCTTTGATTTGCACTGCTTATTGTCTGCTCGTTGCTGGTATTCACTTCGTTCTTTCAGGCCTTGCTGTTTATCGGTGCTTTCTGTTTGTCCGTTCTGACCAGCCGACCTTTTGTGACCTTCTGAGCGATGTTTCCCGTGCGTACTCGTCGCCGAGTTCGTGCTGTACGCGGAATTGGTGTCGGGCTTTTAGCTTTGACCCAAGACCCGTCCATGAACAGAGTGACGAGGAGTATGTGGACCAAGAATTGGTTGCTTCAGCGTGACCAGTTCTCGCACATGCCTTTGCTTCGTGAGATCCGGGAGAATAATCCTGATGATTTCAGGAACTTTCTCAGGATGACGGACCCCGATTTTCACCGTCTTTTGGCTTTGCTGACCCCCTTTATCAGCCGGCAGGATACCTGCATGAGACAAGCCATTACTCCGGAGCAGAGGCTTGTTGCCACGTTGAGGTACTTGGCGACAGGGAGAAGTCTTCAGGATTTGAAGTTCTCTTCAGGTATCTCTCCCCAGGCCCTGGGAATCATTATTCCAGAGACCTGTTCTGCCATCATTCAGGTCCTGCAGGAGGACTATATTAAGGTAACATTTCTACTTTACTATTCCCTTCTATGTATGCTCTGTTTGCTAATGACTTGTATTTTTGACCTCCTTCCCTAATTACCATGATTGCAATATGTTCTAATATACTGTGCCCCTTTTCTCCTTCATGCATTTTTCCCTTCACTTACCTCACCAGCATGCTCTTCTGCCCCAATAGACACCTATGGCCTAGTCACTTAAGCAATGTCTTTTGTCTGCTGCATAGTATTGTTTGCCCCAAAACACCCCCTAAAATATGCACAAATGTTTGCTGTGTGGTTTACTTCATGTAGAGCCCCCTTTTTTTGTTCTTTTGGTGGGGGGGGGGGGGGGGCAAACTCATTAGGAACCCCCTCCCCCAACTGCTCTGTCAGATGGTACCAATCCTTTATCTGCTGGCTTTCCCAAGGTCCATACACACTATATACCTACCTCTTTATAGTGCGCATCTTTAGGGATGAATTCAGCAAAGCATGTAGTGCAAGGGACTGCCTCCATACATTCCATTTCCTATTTTTTTGTCTTCTTTCCCTCCTATTAGCTTGCTTGGTAATTTAATAATGTCACACTGTGCCTGCCTTTTTGGGGGGGGGGGGGGGGGGGGTTGAAATGTTATTTGATCTTTCCTGTGGCCTGCCAATAGTGTTAAGTACAGAGGGTCTGGCCAAACTAGCCCACATTATTGAGCCATTTGCCAATCAATGAAGTGCAGAGGGTTAGCTGTCCACCACCCCCCCCCAAAACCCCTAGTTATTGCCAATGGCCCATCAGAAGTGGGGGGATTGATGGGGGGGTGAGTAATCTGTGAAGGGGAGCCTCTACTTTTCTGTGCAAATACTTTCCAGCCTCCAATTTTAGACAATGCTCTTGTTCCAAGATGTTGATTGTCTAATCTGCTTGCAATGTTTAGGTGCAAAGTGACTATTTTTTTTTTCTTGTTTCACTCCACAGTTCCCTTCCACGCCACAGGAATGGCAGACTGTGGCCTCCCACTTTGCCAGCCGTTGGGACTTTCCTAACTGCGGAGGGGCAATTGATGGGAAACACGTCCGCATCGTCCCACCGCCCAACTCGGGGTCCTACTATTATAATTATAAAGGGTTTAATAGTGTAGTGATGTTGGCGGTGGTGTCGGCAACATACGAGTTTATGTATGTGGACGTGGGGATGAACGGCCGGATATCGGATGGTGGGGCCATTACGCACACGGAGTTCTACTGGCGTCTCCAAAGTGGCAGTCTGTGCTTGCCACCTCCAGAGGAGAATGCCGAAGGACTCCCCTTCGTCTTTGTCGCAGATGAAGCGTTTGCGTTGACTCCCCATGTGATGAGGCCGTTCCCGATGAGGACCCTCACCCCGGACCAGAGGGTCTTCAACTACAGGCTGTCCAGAGCCAGAAGAGTTGTGGAGAACGCTTTTGGCATCCTGGCCAGCCGCTTCCGCCTGTTCCTGACGGCATTTAACTTGGCGGAATACAAACTGAACCACATAGTTCTTGCCTGTTGCATATTGCACAACTTCCTCAAAAGACATAACAGGAACTATGTGGTGCCCGTTGGCCCAGATGTGGAGGGCCCTCCAAATGCCGAACTCACAGCCCTTCGAGTGGCACGTCCAGGCTTGCCCCCTCTAAATGCCCGTGTGGTCCGGGACCAATATATGCAGTACTTTGTGGGTAGGGGGGCCATTGCTCTGCCTGACGATGTGTGAGAGGCATTTTTTAATAAATCTGATATTTTAACCAACCTATGATTTCATGTCATTTCAGTCTTCTTTTTAGCTTATTTTACTTTGACATTTTTTCCCTTTGCCTTCGACAGTGGGAATGCACTTTCTGGGCAAAAGGAGGTAACAGTCTCTTCTTCCCAAAAAGATTATTCTCATGTTGTGTGTTTGCTACCTAATCTTTGGTCTAGAGAAGGTTTGTACTGCATAACTGACACCCAAAATACTCCTTTTCATCACCAGGTCTGACTTGTGTGTATTCTCCAAAATGCTGTGCTCCGTGTTTTCGTACAAAGCACTGTGGGTGTCATTTACATAAGTCAAATCCGCTATGCTCTACAAGTGCATTGAAAAAGTTCCCCGGGAAAGAAAATTGGAGTGCAAAGTGGATTTGCCTTTAGTAAATAACACCCATTGCCCCCCATATCCTTTTCATTTTACATACATAATGCATTGTGTTTTTTAAATAAGGAAGCCACACATTTAGAAAAATAAAAGTTTACTAGGAAAACATTCCCAAGTGCGTTTACAATCTTCACGCCAAAACTGACAACATCTTGGTTATTTACAACATTGTTTACAAACATTCCGCAATTGGTAAAACCAGGCATGGAGCAAAACAGAACCTAGGAACTTGGAAAGTTCAACTTTGTAAAGTGAAGACAAGATCAGACATGACTATATGTTCAAAGTGTGTTTGATCTTGCCTTCATCACATGGGGGGGTCACCCCCGAAAAGTGGAAATTTGGAACATGCACACAATTTGGGACTGAAAATGGTCATTAGATGGTAAAACACATGCCTAGAAGCTTCAAAAGTGCCATTTTCCATCATGGGGATGAATGGACGTTTTTTGGGGGTGCAACCCCTTCACCACAACCACTTTCGTAGTTCGTAAAGTGTTTGCACCCCCAAAAAAACGTTGCCATTCATCCACCATGGTGGGAGCTAGCACATGTGGAAACAATGTGTGCATGTTCCAAATTTCAGACAGTTTTTAAGTTGCAAATGTGTTCTGAAGCTGGCACAAATGTGTGTTAATTACTTGGTGCGTTTTCATATTTTTCCTAAAATATCAATGATGTTCTTCAATTTTTGTTGAACATCATTGATGTTTTGCTTTATGTAATCTAGATCTCTATTGCAGACCATTATCTCTCCGATGAGTACGTGGGCACTCTCTGTGGTAAAGTGCGATTTTTCTTCCACAACATCCACGTCACCTAAAAACCACAAACAAACAAAAATGGGGTGTTGGAAATGAGGCAGCCATACATGGATTAGCTTACCAGTAGCTGTGTTCTCCCACACTCACCTGTTGTGGTGACAATTTCTCCAAGTTCGATGATCTCTCCTTCCTCCTCCTCCTCCTCCTCTGCTTCTGCTCTTTCCCCTTTTTTGGTAGGTGTTGGTTTGGGGGTTTCCTCAGACGGCCCAAGTTTTCGCTCCCCTATGAGAATGTCCAAAAGGAAGATTTAGCAACACAAGCTATTGAGGGCAGAAATAGGAAATGACAAACATTGCTTGAAAGTGACGGACACTATTTTAGTTTGGCCAGTTACAAATGTCAACTACATGAATGAAGTCACTTTGTAAAGGTGCTAAACTGACTAGCTTTTTGGTCGAAGTTTGTGTGATGGAGACCCCCCTCTAGTATCCACTGGAGCACATGTGTGGAAAAGCATAATAAAAAGGGGGTTTGGGTGTCCCAGCACTAGTGCTCTAGAGTCCAGATGGGTAAACAGCTACTGAGTGACCTCTCCTTTACATTGAATAAATTGGCTTTACATTCTTGATGACATTTCTAGTGAGAACAAACTTCCTTTCCCCAAAAAAACACCAAACATCGTATTATAAGTGGCCGAACGATCGAGGTTGCGTACGATCGAATGCACACACACACGACCATGACAGTGGCAGAAAGATCGAGGCTGAGTACGATCGAATGCACAGACGAACCTGAAAGTGGCCATTTTGGAATGTACAACTTGGTAAAAATCAAAACACAATGGAGCAGTATGCAAGCAAGAAATCAAACACAAAACACAACTACTTACTTTTTTGAAGAATTCTCTTGATCTTTCTGTACTGATCGGCCTCCCTCAGTTTCAGGTCTGACCAGCGTTTCCTGAGTTGCTCCTTGGATCGTTGTACCCCAAAATTATTGTACAGCCTTCTCACAACTTTAGACATGATCTTGGCCTTGCGGACATTGGGGTTGAGGTAAGGCCCATACTTCCCATCATAGTCGCTCCTCTTTAATATGTCCACCATCTCCAACATTTCTCCAAATGACATTGGAGGCCTTGAATTTCAGGTTCCGGGATCGGGACGTTTCTGCCTCCGGACTTTCCTCGTCCTCCTCCTCGTTGGTGGGATATTTGTGGCGCACCTGCTGTGTCCCCGCCATGTGCTCTCCCCACTACGCCGTAAAGAGAAGGGGTGGGGAATAGACGAGAAAGATCGTCAGGGGCGGGCGGAGTTTGAAGCATGCGCAGTGTATATAAAACGTCACACGCCTGTGTCGTAGCCACGATCTGGGAGACGAGGGGAGAGAAAACTCACACGAGACGATCGCTACAAACGAAGGTACAATTTAACGTTGGTACATAACTAGCCTAGACTGATTTGAACTTGAGGCTTCTTTATGGAGAAGATTAGGAGAGTTTAGCCTGACATAATTTATAGGGTTTGGTGTGTTGTTGTGTCTTGCAGAGATTGATATGAAGGGATTCAACGACATAAGTTTTCTCCCCCTCTTCATTGCCAAATACAGGGATTTTCCCATATTGTGGCAGGGTATACACCCACATTACACCAACAAACCAAAGAGGCACGCAGCCCTGGAGGAACTTGTGGAATTTGTCAAGCCAAGGTTCCCCACGGCAACTGTTGATGATATTAGAAAGAAAATTGGCAGCCTGAGGAGTGCGTATATCAGGGAGAGGAAGAAGGTCGTGAAGTCTGAGGAAACTGCAACTTCAGCAGATGAGGTCTATGTCCCCAAGCTCTGGTACTATCAGAGTCTCCATTTTCTGAAGGACCAGGCTGATGTCACGGAGCCAACCTCAACTCCTCCTTCCACGCTTCCTTGCGCACAGCCCACCCCTGATGAGGCTTCCGAGGAGCAACCTGGGCCTTACAGTCTGGAAGAGGTGGAGGAGCCCAGCTTGTTCCAGGTATAGTAGTTTTGTTACCATTTATGGGAATAATGAATGATGTTCACTTAATTCAGGATCGCCAATTGCTTAGTTCCTAACGTGTTTGACATATCAACAGACAGTGGTGTGGGAGACATTTGGGGCCAGAATCTAAACTGCTGGGCTGAGAATTGTATGGTTTTCTATTTGTAAACATTTTGCACCAGTCACTAGATGAGAATTGTGTGTGTTTGATGAACAAATAACTGAAACTATGTCCCTTTTTCCTACACAGGAAGACCTCAGCCAGGAGGTGGCTGTGGAAGGTGGCAGTCAGGAGGAGGCAGGGGTTAGTGGCAGCCACCAGCTGGGTAGTGGCAGCCAAGAGGGGGCTAGGCCTCGGAGCCTGACTGACTCCCAAATCCCTCTCCTCCGCCTTCCCTACAAAAGGGCGAGAAGGGGGGGTTATGCGGCACAGTCAGCGCTCCGGATGATCAGAGAGGCTTCAGACTCCCTACATGCCACACCCGCCGACGAGGAGACCTTTGGCTCGGTGGTTGTCACAAAAATGATGGGTATGGAGGTGGGGCAACGCAACATGTGTGAGGGGCTCATCCTCCATGTCCTAAATAAGGGTAGGGCTGGGGAGATGACCCCAGGCACACATGTTTGCCATAGTTACCATGCTCCGCCTCCTCCTCCTCCTCCTCCTCCTTCTGCCACCCCACCAGCACGACAGCCACAGCGTGGAAGGAAGCGTGGAAGGAAGACCTGAGAGTGACGACCTGCAATCAGTCTGGTGTGAGAGAAGATGGAGCCTCTTGTAGTACCAGAGCCTGGGGACCTAGATGGCATCTGCTGCAGTTCCGGATACTTTGGACTTCACGACCAGATTGCACTCCCCTTAATATACGTACTCCTCAGGCCCCCAATTTTCTACGCTTGGACAATGATGGTTGCCGTGGGGGGCCAAGACTTTGCAAATTCCCCAAGTTTCACCATGGCTGCGTTCCTCTTTGGTTTGTTGGTGTGACCTAAATAAAGGTTTTTTTGATTTGAAATAATCATTGACTATTGTGTTTTACTTTGCTACAATGACAGTTTTTCTTTGAGTAGGCTGGTACATTTCACTAATCCTAAAGTAGAATTAACAAGGGGCAACAACAACAAACAACCTCCTAGTAAATTTAAGCAAGAAATACAAATGTAAATAATGTGTTTTTGGTAATTTGAGACACACAACCCCCCTCCAAAAAAAAAAAAAAAAAAACATTCAAATATGTATTCCCCCAAAAAAAAAAAAAAAAGACAAATCATGGTAAAAAAATAACAAAGATTCTTTTCCGTTCAGAGTAAAAATAAACATGTAGTGTATAAATGCTGCAAAGTAATAAAGAAGTAAGTTTGTGAGAAGTGCGGGTGAATAGGAGCAGCTAAAACATGTCATTCTTGTTGCATTGTAAAGAAAAAGAGAATGCGCTGCATTAAAGACATTTTAACATTGCAGCGTGACGAATGTGCTGTGTCGATTAGGAAAGGTAGTTTTACCTGACCGAGCGCTTCCGTCACAGAATTTCTTCTGAGCATGCGTAGCACTTTGTCCGTCGGACAAGCGTACACACGCTCGGATTTGGTGTGATCGGACCGGGTTGACGGGAAATCTTTCCAGCAGGAGATAAGACTTTGTCCGACGGACAAACCGACGAACACTGTCCGATGGTGCATACACACGGTCTGATTTTTCAACAACCTTGTCCGATCGGACCAAATTGATGAAAAAGTCCGACCGTGTGTATGGGGCTTTACTTGTAAGGTGGCCCTAAATTTACATAACACACATAGTTTTGTGTGTCCTTTTTTTAGCTCTGTATTTCTTTTATAGCACCAGAGGAGCCAAAAAAAAACAAAGAATATTAGGCAATTATCAACCAAATAATATTCTGGCCTATTAACCACCTCTATCCTCCTTTTGGTTGCCAAAATTGACTTTACTGGCCAATAGGGAGGTGGATGGACGTGGGTCACTTATTGACCAGGAAGCTGTTTCAGAACAAGAGAAGTGCTACTGTGTATCAATCAAAAAAACTGAATAAGAGCAAATACCACCCTGGAAACAGAACAAGAGAAAGGCAGCTATTTGACATGATCTGGCCATGTGATCAGATGAAATTTTCAAATACAAACACTTAAGGCTGCCAGTGGAATTCATCGGGCCCTGTAAAGCTTACCTGACAGGCTCCCCCACACACACAGGGTGTAAAAATTTGAAGGCAGCCAGGGGAGAGAAATAATCAGCATGCACAGCATGCCATGGCAAATTATGGGTGTGGTAAAATGTGAGCCTATGTACAGAATGTAGGGGTCAGGAGTGGGTAGCGTTCACCATGCAGAGGAATAGCTAAAGTATAGGGGTCAGGATTGGGTAAGCACAAAATGCAGAGGTCAGGTGTATGTACTGCACAGTATGCAGGGGTCAGGACAGGGCAACACACAGAATGCAAGGTCAGGTGTACCTAACATAAAGAATGCAGGGGTCAGTAGTGAGTAATGAACAGAGTACAGGGGTTTGGTGTATGCAGGGGTACAAAGCTTATATAGTGAGTGCACGGCACCTCCTGTAATGTGATGAGGCATACCTTTCAGGGCCCCAACAGATGAGAGCCAGCAGCAGGATCCATAGATCAAGTAATACAGACACAGTAGACCTTGGTGTGGCCTCAGCTCTCCAGGGGGGCCAACAAACACCTATTCACGCTTCCTTTCTTTGAAGAGAGGTAAATGGGTGGTCTCTTCCGATCAGCAGCTTGTGAGTTGGGCCTGGAGTGTTTCATTCTCCTCCAGTTTCCAGCAGGATCCCATCAGAAATAATGGGACATGATCCTGTATGATGCTGCACTGAGGCCTCCAACAGGCAGCCCTGGGAACTATTGTGTCAGTAGAGGAGCATGATATTAGCAGCCTGCTTACACTGCTTGCACTATATACTGTATATACTGTAATTTGTGTTTATATTGTTCACATAATATGGTTACTTATCATTATCAGGAAACTTACTGTATATTTTTTATTTTAGTTGTACAATGCATTTCCATCTCTAGTTCGATGGCTGCCTGGGAGTCACAGAAAAGTCAATCTATATGCAGATGAAATGCACGCTTTTATCAGAGAAACGTTCACCAAACAGAGGAATCAGCTGGATGTCAATGATCAGAGGAATTTCATTGATGTCTTCCTTGTCAAACAAAAGAAGGTATATGTTATTTTATACAGATTTGCTTCTACCTGGCAATTTTCATTAAAGTTGTAATGGGGAAAGACTCACCTGATGGTGTTAGCTGCAAACCAGTTACAAAGCTGGGATATCCAGGAATAGTCCAAGCAGGTCTGTCTTGCACTTTCATTCAGCAAGGCCTTAAATAAACATGTCAATGCAGGAGGGCTTTGTACGGCAGGTCCATGGCATAAAACAAAAATAAAATAGCTACTCATCCAAACCACTAAAAAACTAACAGGATACCCCCTAATGGGTTACCTAAAACAGACAGCACATATGCTCTTAGTGTACTGTACCAAGCATCAGACTATCCCCATACCTTGGGATCTTTAGGAAATCACATTTTCTGAGATTGTGGTGAGGGAAAGGGGTGAAGCAGGGGGATGAACAAAGTGTGCTAAAAGCGAGAAGCTGTTCAAAGAGTTTACAGTAAAATATAAATCAATATTAAAAAAACAGTAATATTTTATAGGCCAAAACAGACTTTCCCCTAGCAAGGAGAATATGTATATATGAACAAAAATTAATAGTAAAAAAAAATCGGCAAAGTAGAACCATGTTTCTTTAGAAATGTTTATTACTATTTGTATTTTAAGGAAAATACTGCGACTTCACAGTTTGCAGCCAAAAACTTCTAAAACAGAGGTCAGCAAACTTTTTCCACTTAAGGGTCGGATTCATTGTATGTGAATGCATGGAGGGCCGCATTCACCTGCTAATAAATGAAGATAATAAAAATCCTAACATATAGTAATAATAACAGTAACAGTTTACCTCACTTTAAGGTGCTTCATTAATACAAAGCCAGTTCACACTGAGGGAGTATGTGGCTGGGGATTTTACTGCCCCTTCCGCCATTCTAGAACCCAAGGGTAGCTAGCGCCAGCCAGTATGGTCTGGAGTAGGGATGAACCGAACACCCCCGGGTTCGGTTCGCACCAGAACCTTCGAACGGACCGAAAGTTCGTGCAAATTTTCGAACCCTATTCGTTATAATGGACGCGAACGTTCGAAATCAAAATTGCTAATTACAACGGCCAATATGCATGTTAATGTCATAAAACAGGTTTGGGGACCCGGCTCCAGCCCCAGGGGACATATATCAATGCAAAAAGAACTTTTAAAAACTAACGTTTTTTCGGGAGCAGTCATTTTAATGATGCATAAAGTGAAAAAAAAAAAAAGTGAAATTTTCCTTTAAATATGGTACCTGGGGGGTGTCTAAAGTATGCCTGTGAAGTGGCATGTGTTTCCCGTGTTTAGAACTGTCCTTGCACAAAATGACATTTGTAAAGGAAAAAAAGAAGCCATTTAAAACCACTTGCGGCTTAAATGTCATGTCTTGTCCTGGCCGCCATATGGCTGAAAATCCTTGAGAAAAATGGCATGGCTACCCCATCACCCCCCCCCCCACCCCAGCCCCTTTGGGTCTTGTATGGATATTAAGGGGGACCCCGCACCCAAAATAAAACCCTATACCTACAACCCTATATACTCTGAACAGCAGTATATAGGTGGTGCAAACAAGACACGGACTGTAGGTTTGTTCTTAAGTAGAATCTGAACAGGTACATTATGAAGTGTAGCTCCATCCCAAAAAAATCTATTTTTAAGCTTTTTGGAGAACATAGGGAGGGGTTATCACCCCTGTAACATTTGCTGTCTTTGCACATCTGTTCAGAACATGTCACCTCACTTTCCGTCCCAATGACAAATGTTTTTGGAAAAGTGTGGTTTTAATTGAAACAAGGATTGGTGATAAAGTATCAGTAGAGAGGAGATACCTTTTTCCCAAATTAAATCTAACAGGATAGAATTTCCCTTCCTAGGGATAGATTTCCTCTCACTTCCTGTTTTCTCTTTCCGTTTGCAAGTAGGAGTCGTTTGTAAGTTG
Organism: Lithobates sylvaticus; assembly: GCA_028564925.1. NCBI lineage: Eukaryota > Metazoa > Chordata > Amphibia > Anura > Ranidae > Lithobates > Lithobates sylvaticus. The sequence continues at coordinate 506,277,986 of CM053028.1, read as the reverse complement.
GATGTTTGAAAGTAGGGGCCTGCCCTATTAGATGTTGGTGTAGCCACAAGACTGGTGGGCACAGGAATGGGCCCTGCTGTGAGTTAATAGATCAAGATTTGTACTTGCATGCACCTGTTGAACCGGGCAGAAAAATTGGGCCTTTGGTGGTGGTGGTGGGTGGTGGTGGACGGTGTTGCCACAAGACTGTAAGCTCTCACAGTTACTCTTGGTGGGCGCAGGAATGGGCCCTGCTGTGAGTTATTAGATCAAGATTTGTAATTGCAAGCACCTGATGAACAGGGCAGAAAAATTGGGCCTTTGGCGGTGGTGGTGGTGGACGGTGTTGCCACAAGACTGTAAGCTCTCACAGTTACTCTTGGTGGGCGCAGGAATGGGCCCTGCTGTGAGTTATTAGATCAAGATTTGTAATTGCATGCACCTGTTGAACAGGGCAGAAAAATTGGGCCTTTGGTGGTGGTGGTGGTGGACGGTGTTGCCACAAGACTGTAAGCTCTCACAGTTACTCTTGGTGGGCGCAGGAATGGGCCCTGCTGTGAGTTATTAGATCAAGATTTGTAATTGCAAGCACCTGATGAACAGGGCAGAAAAATTGGGCCTTTGGCGGTGGTGGAGGACGGTGTTGCCACAAGACTGTAGGCCCTCATAGTTACTCTTGGTGGGCGCAGGAATGGGCCCTGCTGTGAACTATTAGATCAAGATTTGTAATTACACGCCCCTGTTAAACAGGGGCTGAAAAATTGTGCCTTAGACATTGGTGCTGTCATGAAGGCTCCATCCGTGGCCGGCGACCTGATGATCCTGCCAGTAATCGGCGCCTCAGCATCCCTGGTTCCCGTTCTCGGCTGCCATTGCGCATGCGCGAGCGCGCGCGTGCACGCGCGCGCCCGCAGACGGGGGCGAGCGTGCGCGGACGGGTGCGCGCCTCCATTGGCGCCAATGAGGCTATTTAAACCCTTCTGTTACTGACGGTCCCCGCTGTCTGCTCTACAACGTTCTGTGTTTGAAACCTGATCTGAAGTCTGTTTACCTGTATCTGACCCGGCTATCCCTGACCATCCGCTCTGTCCCTGTGTATCGACCTTGGCTTGTCTGTGACCATCCTCTTGTCTTCTCCACCTGTACCGTGCTGCCAGCCTGATATCTGACCCGGCCCGTCTGACCATCCCAGAGCCAGCTTACCTGTTGTACCAGTCTGCATACAGATCCAAGTCTGCCTGTTGTTCCAGCCTGCACACAGATCCAGCTTACCTGTTGTTCCAGTCTGCATACAGATCCAAGTCTGCCTGTTGTTCCAGCCTGCACACAGATCCAGCTTACCTGTTGTTCCAGTCTGCATACAGATCCAAGTCTGCCTGTTGTTCCAGCCTGCACACAGATCCAGCTTACCTGTTGTTCCAGTCTGCATACAGATCCAAGTCTGCCTGTTGTTCCAGCCTGCACACAGATCCAGCTTACCTGTTGTTCCAGTCTGCATACAGATCCAAGTCTGCCTGTTGTTCCAGCCTGCACACAGATCCAGCTTACCTGTTGTTCCAGTCTGCATACAGATCCAAGTCTGCCTGTTGTTCCAGCCTGCACACAGATCCAGCTTACCTGTTGTTCCAGTCTGTCTACAGAACCTGCTTACCAGCAGCTACCTACATACCTCATCCGCTGAGCTTATCCAGGAAGCTCTTGCACCGGTCTGACCATTCCTGCCAGGCACCTGTGCCCCTCCTGACTCCTGGTCCTACTGTCCCATCATCAGGGGACTGGCGAGCGGGAGCCGCAAGGGAGGCCCTTCTCTGCTAATCAGACTCACCACTACCAGGGGGCGTGACAGGTGCTGGTGCCACAACACTGCAACCCCTCACAGATACTGTACTCTTAGCACAGCAATGAGACCTGTTGCAAAGCATTGCCTAAAAATTGTAATTACACGCCCCAACAGGGGCTGAAAAATTGTGCCTTAGGCACTGGTGCTGGTGCCACAACACTGCAACCCCTCACAGATACTGTACTTGGAGCACAGCAGTCACACGTGTTGCGAAGCATTTTTTTAAAAAAATTGTAATTACACGCCCCTGTTAAACAGGGGCTGACAAATTGTGCCTTAGGCACTGGTGCTGGTGCCACAACACTGCAACCCCTCACAGATACTGTACTTGGAGCACAGCAGTCACACGTGTTGCGAAGCATTTTTTTAAAAAATTGTAATTACACGCCCCTGTTAAACGGGGGCTGAAAAATTGTGCCTTAGGCACTGGTGCTGGTGCCACAACACTGCAACCCCTCACAGATACTGTACTTGGAGCACAGCAGTCACACGTGTTGCGAAGCATTTTTTTAAAAAATTGTAAGTACACGCCCCTGTTATACAGGGGCTGAAAAATTGTGCCTTAGGCACTGGTGTGGTGGCATGGATCATTGAGGAGGAGGAAGAGGATAGTCAGTGAACATAACAGGACAGTCACTCAGCATCAGCATAGGCAGTCTTGAAGGGATGTGACATTATAAATTATTCCGTTATATCCGCTTCAGGTGCCTGGTAGCTGGTGGTGATCCAAGACTGATTCATTTTGATGAAGGTCAGTCGATCAACCGAGTCGGTGGACAGGCGCACCCTATGATCGGTGACAAATCCTCCAGCAGCACTGAATGTGCGTTCGGAAAGAACGCTGGAGGCAGGACAGGCCAGTAGCTCAATTGCATACTGTGCAAGCTCTGGCCAGTGATCCCTCCTCAGGACCCAGTAAGCCAGAGGATTTTCGGTGGGAAAGGTGTCCAAGTCTGACCTTGCCCCAAGGTATTCCTGCACCATGTATATCAGACGCTGGCGATGGTTGCTGGAACCGATCATACCTTGGGGCTGCGGACTAAAAAATTGTCTGAACGCATCGGTCAGACGTCCACCTTCCCCACCGCTCCTTCTGCTACTGACCGAAGCCTCAGCAACTCGTCGCCCAGGACCAGGAGGTTGTAACCTCCCAGTTTCTGGGAACGCGTTGCACAGACCTTTCTGCAAGGCCTCCCTGAGATGTCTCATCCTCTGCTCCCTCTGCGACGGCAAGATAAGGTCCGCAACCTTACCCTTGTACCGTGGATCAAGGAGAGTGGCCAGCCAGTACTGGTCCCTCTCCTTGATCCGAAGAACACGAGGATCCTTCCGCAGGCTTTGCAGGATCAGGGAGGCCATGCAGCGTAGGTTAGCTGAGGCATTCGGTCCGGAGTCTTCTGGGTCACTGAGGATGACATGATCGCCAGCCACCTCCTCCCAGCCACGTACAAGTCCACTGGTTTGTTGGGACTGTACATCATCCCTAAAAGACTGCTGCTGCTGCTGATGCTGAGTGCCGGGCTCCACCTCCATGCTCACACAATCCTCCTCCTCCTCCTCATCCTCATCCTCTTCCTGTGTGATGGGTGGGACAGAAGAAACACTGTCCGGATAAAGGGGGCCTTGAGAGGCAAGGAAGTCCTCCTCTTCCTGCCTCTGTTCTGCCTCAAGTGCCCTGTCCATTATCCCACGCAGCGTATGCTCCAACAGGTGGACAAGAGGTACAGTGTCATTGATGCATGCACTGTCACTGCTCACAATCCTCGTGGCCTCCTCAAATGGTGAGAGGACAGTGCATGCATCCCTGATCATGCTCCACTGACGTGGGGAAAAAAAACCAAGCTCCCCTAACCCTGTCCTGGTGCCGTAGTCGCAAAGGTACTCATTGATGGCCCTCTGCTGCGTGTGCAGTCGCTGCAGCATGGCCAACGTTGAGTTCCACCTGGTGGGCATGTCACATATTAGGCGGTTCTTGGGCAGGTTCAGCTCCTTTTGCAGCTCAGTCAGCTGAGCACTGGCATTATAAGATCGGCGGAAATGCACACAGACTTTCCTGGCCTGCCTCAGGACATCCTGTAAGCCTGGGAACCTGCCCAAGAACCGCTGCACCACCAGGTTGAGGACGTGAGCCATACAGGGCACATGGGTGAGCTGCCCCTGTCGCAGGGCGGAGAGGAGGTTGGTGCCATTGTCAGAAACGACCATTCCTGGCTTAAGCTGACGTGGCGTCAACCACCTCTCGGCCTGCCCCTGCAGAGCTGCCAGAACCTCTGGCCCAGTGTGGCTCCTGTCCCCCAAACACACCAGCGCAAGCACGGCATGGCATCTTTTTGCCTGCGTACTTGCGTAGCCCCTTGTACGCCTACGGAGCACCGCTGGTTCCGAGGACAGAGCACTGGAGGAAGAAGAAGAGGAGGGGGTGGAGGAGAGAGCAGTAGCAGTAGTAGCGTTTTGGAGGCGTGGTGGCGGAACAACCTCCAACACTACTGCACCTTGTCCTGCATCCCTCCCATCTGCCAATAGAGTGACCCAATGGGCCGTGAAAGAAAGGTAACGTCCCTGTCCATGCCTGTCCATGCCTGCTGGACCATGAGTCAGCGGTAATATGCACCTTACCGCTGACCGCCCTGTCCAGCGAGGCATGGACATTGCCTTCCACATGCCGGTAGAGAGACGGAATCGCCTTCCGTGAGAAAAAGTGGCGTTTGGGAACCTGCCACTGAGGAACTGCACATTGAACAAACTCACGGAAGGGGGCCGAGTCTACAAACTGAAAAGGCAGCAGTTGAAGTGCTAGCAATTTAGCCAAGCTAGCATTCAACCGCTGGGCATGTGGATGGCTGGGAGTGTACTTCTTTCGACGGTCCAGCAGCTGGGGCAGGGAAATTTGCCTGCTACAATCGGACGTCGGTGTACTGCAAGTACTTGGTTGTGACACACCTAATTCTACACCTTCAGTCCTCTCACAGCAGCTTTCAGAGAGGACTGAAGATGTAGTGGGGATGGAGATCCCAGCTGATGAGGAGCAAGGAGAGGTCCGCTTAGTTCTTTGGTGTGGGTCTTTTATGTGTGCCTGCCAACGAGCTGCATGGCAGGTCGACATATGTCTGGTCATGCTTGTGGTGCCCAAGCGGCTGATGTTTTGGCCACGCGAGATACGCTTGAGACAAATATTGCAAATAGCAGTGGTGCGATCTGATGCACTCGTCTCAAAAAAGGCCCACACCAAAGAACTTTTCTGATAACGTGCAGAGGCAGCGCCCTGCACAGGCGGAGCTCTGCGGTGTTGTACAGTTGCTGTGCTGGCCTCTAGCTGGCCTCCAGGGGGCATCCTGCCTCGTTGGACATGTGACGCCGCATCCTCCTCCTCCTCGTCCTCCTCCTCGTCCTCCTCCTCATCCTCTCTCCCTTCTTCAGGCACCCACGTGGAGTCAGTGACCTCATCATCCCCTCCCTCTTCACCACTAGAGCAAACCTGGCAGTAAGCTGCAGCTGGTGGAACAGTACTGCCAGATTGCTGTCCTACAGCATCCCCTCTCTCTGCGCGCACACTACTGACTTCCTCAAGCTGGGTATCATCATCCGAGCCTTCGAAGCGTTGGGCATCCTCCTGGAGCATGTACCCAACACTGTGCTCAAAGAGTTCGGGGGACTCCTCAGGAGGACATGGTGGGTCTAGGGAAGGGGTGGCTGATGATGCCATTGAGTACGCGTTGGCAGCTGCTCTGCCAGTACCCTGAGCCTGGGTGAGAGAGGATGAGGAGGATGAGGAGGGCTTGGTCATCCATTCTACCAAGCCTTCAGCATGATGCGCCTCCACATGTCCAGCTGCCGTAAACAAAGACGCGCGTGTCCCATGGTCACGTGCTGATGACGATGCACGACCACGTCCACGGCCACGTCCACTAGAAACAGAGCCTGCCTGCCCTGTGTTCTTGGCTCTGCACGCTCTGCCTCCCCTTGGCGGTCTTCCAGCCATTGTAGTCGGTAGTCCTGTGGGTGCTGCTGAGAAGAAAATATAGGAGCTCTGTGTGATGCCACTAACACACTAGAAGTCCTATAGGTGCTTCTGCAAAGAAAATATAGGAGCTCTGTGTGATGCCACTAACACACTAGAAGTCCTGTGGGTGCTGCTGAGAAGAAAATATAGGAGCTCTGTGTGATGCCACTAACACACTAGAAGTCCTATGGGTGCTTCTGCAAAGAAAATATAGGAGCTCTGTGTGATGCCACTAACACACTAGAAGTCCTGTGGGTGCTGCTGAGAAGAAAATATAGGAGCTCTGTGTGATGCCACTAACACACTAGAAGTCCTGTGGGTGCTGCTGAGAAGAAAATATAGGAGCTCTGTGTGATGCCACTAACACACTAGAAGTCCTATGGGTGCTTCTGCAAAGAAAATATAGGAGCTCTGTGTGATGCCACTAACACACTAGAAGTCCTGTGGGTGCTGCTGAGAAGAAAATATAGGAGCTCTGTGTGATGCCACTAACACACTAGAAGTCCTATGGGTGCTTCTGCAAAGAAAATATAGGAGCTCTGTGTGATGCCACTAACACACTAGAAGTCCTGTGGGTGCTGCTGAGAAGAAAATATAGGAGCTCTGTGTGATGCCACTAACACACTAGAAGTCCTGTGGGTGCTGCTGAGAAGAAAATATAGGAGCTCTGTGTGATGCCACTAACACACTAGAAGTCCTATGGGTGCTGCTGAGAAGAAAATATAGGAGCTCTGTGTGATGCCACTAACACACTAGAAGTCCTATGGGTGCTTCTGCAAAGAAAATATAGGAGCTCTGTGTGATGCCACTAACACACTAGAAGTCCTGTGGGTGCTGCTGAGAAGAAAATATAGGAGCTCTGTGTGATGCCACTAACACACTAGAAGTCCTATGGGTGCTTCTGCAAAGAAAATATAGGAGCTCTGTGTGATGCCACTAACACACTAGAAGTCCTGTGGGTGCTGCTGAGAAGAAAATATAGGAGCTCTGTGTGATGCCACTAACACACTAGAAGTCCTGTGTGTGGGTGCTGCTGAGAAGAAAATATAGGAGCTCTGTGTGATGCCACTAACACACTAGAAGTCCTGTGTGTGGGTGCTGCTGAGAAGAAAATATAGGAACTCTGTGTGATGGGACTAACACACTACAAGTCCTATGGGTGCTTCTGGAAGAAAATATAGGAGCTCTGTGTGATGGGACTAACACACTACAAGTCCGATGGGTGCTTCTGGAAGAAAATATAGGAGCTCTGTGTGATGGGACTAACACACTACAAGTCCTATAGGTGCTTCTAGGAAGAAAATATAGGAGCTCTGTGTGATGGGACTAACACACTACAAGTCCTATGGGTGCTTCTGGGAAGAAAAATATAGCTCTGTGTGATGGGACTAACACACTACAAGTCCTATGGGTGCTTCTGGGAAGAAAATATAGGAGCTCTGTGTGATGGGACTAACACACTACAAGTCCTATGGGTGCTTCTGGGAAGAAAATATAGGAGCTCTGTGTGATGGGACTAACACACTACAAGTCCTATAGGTGCTTCTGGGAAGAAAATATAGGAGCTCTGTGTGATGGGACTAACACACTACAAGTCCTATGGGTGCTTCTGCAAAGAAAATATAGCTCTGTGTGATGGGACTAACACACTACAAGTCCTATAGGTGCTTCTGGGAAGAAAATATAGGAGCTCTGTGTGATGGGACTAACACACTACAAGTCCTATGGGTGCTTCTGCACAGAAAATATAGGAACTCTGTGTGATGGGACTAACAAACTAAAAGTCCTATGGGTGCTTCTGGGAAGAAAATATAGGAGCTCTGTGTGATGGGACTAACACACTACAAGTCCTATAGGTGCTTCTGGGAAGAAAATATAGGAGCTCTGTGTGATGGGACTAACACACTACAAGTCCTATGGGTGCTGCTGATAAGAAAATATAGGAGCTCTGTGTGATGCCACTACACACTAGAAGTCCTAGAAGTCCTGTGGGTGCTGCTTCTGAGAAGAAAATATAGGAACTCTGTGTGATGGGACTAACACACTACAAGTCCTATGGGTGCTTCTGGGAAGAAAATATAGGAGCTCTGTGTGATGGGACTAAAACACACTACAAGTCCTATAGGTGCTTCTGGGAAGAAAATATAGGAGCTCTGTGTGATGGGACTAACACACTACAAGTCCTATGGGTGCTTCTGGGAAGAAAATATAGGAGCTCTGTGTGATGGGACTAACACACTACAAGTCCTATGGGTGCTTCTGGGAAGAAAATATAGGAGCTCTGTGTGATGGGACTAACACACTACAAGTCCTATGGGTGCTTCTGGGAAGAAAATATAGGAGCTCTGTGTGATGGGACTAACACACTGCAAGTAACACACTACAAGTCCTATTGGTGCTTCTGGGAAGAAAATATAGGAGCTCTGTGTGATGGGACTAACACACTACAAGTCCTATGGGTGCTTCTGGGAAGAAAATATAGGAGCTCTGTGTGATGGGACTAACACACTACAAGTCCTATAGGTGCTTCTGGGAAGAAAATATAGGAGCTCTGTGTGATGGGACTAAACACACTACAAGTCCTATGGGTGCTTCTGGAAGAAAATATAGGAACTCTGTGTGATGGGACTAACACGCTACAAGTCCTATGAGTGCTTCTGGGAAGAAAATATAGGAGCTCTGTGTTATGGGACTAACACACTACAAGTCCTATGGGTGCTTCTGGGAAGAAAATATAGGAGCTCTGTGTGATGGGACTAACACACTACAAGTCCTATGGGTGCTTCTGGGAAGAAAATATAGCTCTGTGTGATGGGACTAACACACTACAAGTCCTATAGGTGCTTCTGGGAAGAAAATATAGGAGCTCTGTGTGATGGGACTAACACACTACAAGTCCTATGGGTGCTTCTGCACAGAAAATATAGGAACTCTGTGTGATGGGACTAACACACTAAAAGTCCTATGGGTGCTTCTGGGAAGAAAATATAGGAGCTCTGTGTGATGGGACTAACACACTACAAGTCCTATAGGTGCTTCTGGGAAGAAAATATAGGAGCTCTGTGTGATGGGACTAACACACTACAAGTCCTATGGGTGCTTCTGGGAAGAAAAATATAGCTCTGTGTGATGGGACTAACACACTACAAGTCCTATGGGTGCTTCTGGGAAGAAAAATATAGCTCTGTGTGATGGGACTAACACACTACAAGTCCTATGGGTGCTTCTGGGAAGAAAATAAAGGAGCTCTGTGTGATGGGACTAACACACTACAAGTCCTATGGGTGCTTCTGGGAAGAAAATATAGGAGCTCTGTGTGATGGGACTAACACACTACAAGTCCTATGGGTGCTTCTGGGAAGAAAATATAGGAGCTCTGTGTGATGGGACTAACACACTACAAGTCCTATGGGTGCTTCTGGGAAGAAAATATAGCTCTGTGTGATGGGACTAACACACTACAAGTCCTATCGGTGCTTCTGGGAAGAAAAATATAGGAGCTCTGTGTGATGGGACTAACACACTACAAGTCCTATGGGTGCTTCTGCAAAGAAAATATAGGAACTCTGTGTGATGGGACTAACACACTACAAGTCCTATGGGTGCTTCTGGGAAGAAAATATAGGAGCTCTGTGTGATGGGACTAACACACTACAAGTCCTATAGGTGCTTCTGGGAAGAAAATATAGGAGCTCTGTGTGATGGGACTAACACACTACAAGTCCTATGGGTGCTTCTGGGAAGAAAATATAGGAGCTCTGTGTGATGGGACTAACACACTACAAGTCCTATGGGTGCTTCTGCAAAGAAAATATAGGAGCTCTGTGTGATGGGACTAACACACTACAAGTCCTATGGGTGCTTCTGGAAAGAAAATATAGGAGCTCTGTGTGATGGGACTAACACACTACAAGTCCTATGGGTGCTTCTGGGAAGAAAATATAGGAGCTCTGTGTGATGGGACTAACACACTACAAGTCCTATGGGTGCTTCTGCAAAGAAAATATAGGAACTCTGTGTGATGGGACTAACACACTACAAGTCCTATGGGTGCTTCTGGGAAGAAAATATAGGAGCTCTGTGTGATGGGACTAACACACTACAAGTCCTATGGGTGCTTCTGGGAAGAAAATATAGGAGCTCTGTGTGATGGGACTAACACACTACAAGTCCTATGGGTGCTTCTGGGAAGAAAATATAGGAGCTCTGTGTGATGGGACTAACACACTACAAGTCCTATGGGTGCTTCTGGGAAGAAAATATAGCTCTGTGTGATGGGACTAACACACTACAAGTCCTATGGGTGCTTCTGGGAAGAAAATATAGGAGCTCTGTGTGATGGGACTAACACACTACAAGTCCTATGGGTGCTTCTGGGAAGAAAATATAGGAGCTCTGTGTGATGGGACTAACACACTACAAGTCCTATAGGTGCTTCTGGGAAGAAAATATAGGAGCTCTGTGTGATGGGACTAACACATTACAAGTCCTATGGGTGCTTCTGCAAAGAAAATATAGGAACTCTGTGTGATGGGACTAACACGCTACAAGTCCTATGAGTGCTTCTGGGAAGAAAATATAGGAGCTCTGTGTTATGGGACTAACACACTACAAGTCCTATGGGTGCTTCTGGGAAGAAAATATAGGAGCTCTGTGTGATGGGACTAACACACTACAAGTCCTATGGGTGCTTCTGGGAAGAAAATATAGCTCTGTGTGATGGGACTAACACACTACAAGTCCTATAGGTGCTTCTGGGAAGAAAATATAGGAGCTCTGTGTGATGGGACTAACACACTACAAGTCCTATGGGTGCTTCTGCACAGAAAATATAGGAACTCTGTGTGATGGGACTAACACACTAAAAGTCCTATGGGTGCTTCTGGGAAGAAAATATAGGAGCTCTGTGTGATGGGACTAACACACTACAAGTCCTATAGGTGCTTCTGGGAAGAAAATATAGGAGCTCTGTGTGATGGGACTAACACACTACAAGTCCTATGGGTGCTTCTGGGAAGAAAATATAGCTCTGTGTGATGGGACTAACACACTACAAGTCCTATGGGTGCTTCTGGGAAGAAAATATAGCTCTGTGTGATGGGACTAACACACTACAAGTCCTATGGGTGCTTCTGGGAAGAAAATAAAGGAGCTCTGTGTGATGGGACTAACACACTACAAGTCCTATGGGTGCTTCTGGGAAGAAAATATAGGAGCTCTGTGTGATGGGACTAACACACTACAAGTCCTATGGGTGCTTCTGGGAAGAAAATATAGGAGCTCTGTGTGATGGGACTAACACACTACAAGTCCTATGGGTGCTTCTGGGAAGAAAATATAGCTCTGTGTGATGGGACTAACACACTACAAGTCCTATAGGTGCTTCTGGGAAGAAAATATAGGAGCTCTGTGTGATGGGACTAACACACTACAAGTCCTATGGGTGCTTCTGCAAAGAAAATATAGGAACTCTGTGTGATGGGACTAACACACTACAAGTCCTATGGGTGCTTCTGGGAAGAAAATATAGGAGCTCTGTGTGATGGGACTAACACACTACAAGTCCTATAGGTGCTTCTGGGAAGAAAATATAGGAGCTCTGTGTGATGGGACTAACACACTACAAGTCCTATGGGTGCTTCTGGGAAGAAAATATAGGAGCTCTGTGTGATGGGACTAACACACTACAAGTCCTATGGGTGCTTCTGCAAAGAAAATATAGGAACTCTGTGTGATGGGACTAACACACTACAAGTCCTATGGGTGCTTCTGGAAAGAAAATATAGGAGCTCTGTGTGATGGGACTAACACACTACAAGTCCTATGGGTGCTTCTGGGAAGAAAATAGGAGAGCTCTGTGTGATGGGACTAACACACTACAAGTCCTATGGGTGCTTCTGCAAAGAAAATATAGGAACTCTGTGTGATGGGACTAACACACTACAAGTCCTATGGGTGCTTCTGGGAAGAAAATATAGGAGCTCTGTGTGATGGGACTAACACACTACAAGTCCTATGGGTGCTTCTGGGAAGAAAATATAGGAGCTCTGTGTGATGGGACTAACACACTACAAGTCCTATGGGTGCTTCTGGGAAGAAAATATAGCTCTGTGTGATGGGACTAACACACTACAAGTCCTATGGGTGCTTCTGGGAAGAAAATATAGGAGCTCTGTGTGATGGGACTAACACACTACAAGTCCTATGGGTGCTTCTGGGAAGAAAATATAGCTCTGTGTGATGGGACTAACACACTACAAGTCCTATGGGTGCTTCTGGGAAGAAAATATAGGAGCTCTGTGTGATGGGACTAACACACTACAAGTCCTATGGGTGCTTCTGGGAAGAAAATATAGGAGCTCTGTTTGCTGCCACTAACACACTACAAGTCCTATGGGTGCTTTTGGGGTGCAGTGCTGTACTAACAGCACTGCGGTTGGTACTACTGAAATACTGTACTAACAGTAAGACACGCACCAGACTAATCCCCAGCAGCAGCTAAAAACACACTAACCAGCAGCAGCAATGGACGATCAATGACAGGTAGCAATGGTTTAGCAAATAAATAGCCAATGGTTTAGCAAAGTAGAGCAAATCTTTCTAAAGGAATCTAGCAAAGAGTGACACAGAATCAGCCTGATCTCTCCTAAAGCCGGAACTCATGTGACCGGCGCCGACAGCATGGCGGCCTTTTAAATGGTGGGGTGTGTACTAAAGCCCCTGAGCTTTAATTGGCTACAGGCGCCCTGCCTGTAGCCAATTATTGCTCTCCGAGTTTCCGGCGCTGTGATTGGCCAAGCATGCGGGGTCACAGTGCATGCTTGGCCAATCATCAGCCAGCAATGCACTGCGCCGGCCGCGCCGGCCGCAATGCATTGCGGGGCCGCTCGCATCACACGAATGTGATGCGAACGGCCCAAATAGTTCTGGGCTCGCCGAGCGAGCGAACGCCCGGTGCTCGATGCGAACGTGGGTTCGCATCGAGCACCGGGCCCATCCCTAGTCTGGAGATGGGGTTCCTGACCTTAGGGGAGATGGGGTTCCTGACCTTAGGGGAGATGGGGTCTCTGTCCCCTGGGGAGAAGGGGTCCCTGTCTCCTGGGGAGAAGGGGTCCCTGTCCCCAGTGGTTATGGGGTCCCTAATAGGGTCCCCCCTATTACAGTGTCCTCTGTACCCCTATAACAGTGTCCTCTGTCCCCTGCACCCACCATTGTAGTGTCCTCTGTCCCCTGCGCCCCCCCCCCCCCCCCACTGTAGTGTCCTCTGTGCCCTGCACCACCCCACCCCACAAACACACAGAAGTCTCCTACCTTACACAGGTGTATAGTGAGCAGAGCAGAGATCGGCATCACAGGACTGGATAGGGGCGGGAACTACTGAAGTTAACTTTTCACATTAACAGGCTAACGGTGCTAGAATCGCCCGGCAACCAATCACCTGCTGTTTAATGAAAAAGTTAACTCCAGCAGTTCCCGCCCCCATCCAGCCATGTGATAACGCCCACTTCCCGCTGTCCAATCAAGGGGACAGCACGAAAATGTCCGCAGGCCAGGTTCCCGTAAATTAATCACGGGCACTGATGGGCCGGACATTCAGCAGGCGGCGGGTCGAGTGCGGACGGCGGGTTGCCGACTCCTGTCCTAAAAGAATGAGGTGAACCCCAACCATGGTAAAGGTGTAAGTATTAAAATGATGGCGTCATCATTTGATTGTATGTAAAATGTACAACCTAAACAAAAAAAGATTACGCAGGTATACAGACTAAATATAAAGGTGCAAGCTGCTGGCAACAACACAACAGGACCAATCGTGATAAACGTGACACAATAAAAAATGTTGCAGCGATAAACATAGATATTCAATAAACAAGTGTCCATAAAGTGTGAACAACTGGTGCTGTTCTAAATAGTACAGATGAATTCCTTGATGAACATCCAGTAACAATAAGTATAATTGATGTGGGTTTTGATCACCCAAGTGCACCTCCACCGATATTGATATAACTTTACCATCAGCCATGACAGTACCAACACCTGCAATATAATAGAGAAAGCTGATTGGATCTTCTATACTTGCATATCATGCCTGTCTAGACTCTTATAATTTGGAGTCTAGACCTCTGGTAAGGAGGCATTTTATATCAATATCGGTGGAGGTGAACTTGGGTGATCAAAACACACATCAATTATACTCATTGTTACTGGATGTTCATCAAGGAATTCATCTGTACTATTTAGAACAGCACCACTTTATGGACACTTGTTTATTCAATATCTATGTTTAGTGCATAACATTTTTTTTTTATTGTTAATACAAAATGTATATCTAATAAATTATAATGTTGAGCACCCAAAGAAACCGTTTGCAGCCAAAACCCTTTACCATTATTGTGCTCCAACCCCAATAATGGTAAAATTGTAACTATTAAAGCCTAGAAGTTGAACAAGCTGAATAAATCACATAAGACTATAATTTTAAACCAATTTATAAATGATTTAGAGCTTAGGATAAAAAGTTAAATGTTTGTGTTTTGCAGATGACAGCAAGCTATGTGGTAAAATAATGGACGTCTCCAACTTACAAGCAGACCATAATTCATTGGTTGATAGGGCAACTATGTGATAAATTAGGTATAAAGTTGATAATAGAGATGGGCAGAACACCCCCCTGTTCGGTTCGCAGCAGAACTCCCAAAAAGGGGAAAAGTTCTGCACCGAAACGCAAACTCCATTTAAGTCAATAGGAGCAGAACATGAGAAATCAAAAGTCCCCATTTTGAAGGCTTATATGCAAGTACTTGGCCATAAAAAGGGTATGGGGGTCCGGGCACTGCCCTGGGGGACATGTATCAATGCAAATATTTTTTTTTAAAACAATATATTTTACAGGAGCAGTGATTTTGATGATGCTTAAAGTGAAACAATAAAAATTTAAAATTCCTTTTAATATAGTGCCTGGGGGGTCCGCTTAGTCTGCCTTTAAAATGGTGCATATGTAGCATGTATAGAAGATGCTGCAGCAAAAATTATATTTCTAAAGAAAAAAAACAAGTCAAGTCACATTTAAATTGACTTGCAGTTGCAATTGCGGCACCCGGCTATTTAATAAAATCTAAAAAATAAATGAGCACCCTCCCAACCGTCCCCCCCCCCCCCCCGAACCATACCAGGCCACATGCCCTAAAAATGGGGGGTGGGTGCTTTGGAGCAGGGAGGCTCTGCCCCACCCCAAAGCATCTGTCCCCATTTTTAAATGACATTTTTTCCTTTAGAAATGTAATTTTGCTGTGGTACTGTTAGAAAAACACAGGAATCCCCAGATCCTGAATCCTACCTATGTGAATGAGTATGGGGTATGTACCCCTACCCATTCACCAAAAAAAGTGTCAAAAATAAATAAAAAAAACACAGGTTTTTGACAATTCCTTTATAAAAAAATAAATAAAAAAACAATGACCCCCGATTCGACGTCCGCCACCACCACTGAACCCGAAAAAAGAAAAAAGAAACACTCTGCCGTCCATGAAGGCTGACTGCCTACTGGAGACTCAGTTATTTGACAGTTCTAATATAGGCACACGACAAAGCCACCTGGGCGATGTCACCTGGTGGCCCCGCCCCCTTGTGATGTCACTGACCCAGCATGCACCTGAAGTTTGTTGAAGTCAAGTGGGCACCCCATGAGTTCCCATCCCTATCCAAGTTAACCCCCCTAATAACAAAAAAAAAAAAAATACAGACTGTTCTCTGACTCTGGGTGCTTGTGAAGATTCAGTGTGCCTAGCTGTGCAGGAGTGGGGGATTCATGTTCATCTGCAGCTCCTACGGGGGTGTGCTACACATATAAGAGCTTAAGCAAATATGACATACTCTGAATTATATGAATTTCAGGAAAAGCCAAATCCAGAGTTATACTTCAATGATACAAATCTAACAATTCTGGTGGCAGACCTGTTTGCTGCTGGAATGGAGACAACTTCCACCACCCTCCGATGGGGCCTCCTGCTGATGATGAAATACCCAGAAATACAAAGTAAGTCATTTATTTGTGCACTGTTTTCTTTTTGCATCACTATGGTATTATCCATTTGCCTCAATCTTCTCAGTTGCATGACAATTCCCTAAAGGTCATTTGTCCATGAGGCATACCACCCGATTATGAATATGGAACATTACTGTTACATATTGCCAGCAGCCTTAGAGCTAACATTTTTAAACAAATATCAGATGGGACAGCTTCTATATTGTTATCTGGACAGGTTTTAACTACAGGAAATAGAGGAATCATTTATGGTGAATTAATATCTGTCTTCTAAATTGCTGCTAAAATGACTTGGTGATCCTTTACCTAACAAGAAGATTGGGAATGACATGATATATCTTAGGGGATATAGAAAATCTGGTAAACCAGTGTGCCTTTCTTTCAATACCAGAAAATGTTCAGAAAGAAATTGAAAAAGTAATCGGTTCTGGAGAGACTCGATTGATACACCGAAAAAAAATGCCTTATACTGATGCTGTTATCCATGAAATCCAAAGATTTGCCAATATCATTCCAACAAGTATTCCACATGCCACTACTCAGGATGTGACTTTCAAAGGATTTTTTTTACCCAAAGTAAGTTACATTTTCTCTTTCATTCATTACTAGATTATAAAATATGAAAGGCATTTGTTACCAATTCATGAACAACTCCAGAACCAGTGTTGCCCCCCTCCCCCCGATACCTCCACCGCCCTCCCTATTCATGTGCCCGGCCCCTTTCAGGACGCCGGACACATGAATTACTATGGCGGGGATAGGCACCGAGCCGCCGAGGAGGAGAGCCCTGTCACCCCAGGAGAGGAGCGGTAAGTGGGGGGGGGGGGGTTAGTGGAGTGACAGCCATCCTGGCTGCATATACTGGGCAGAAGTGGCTGCATTTGATGGGCACAAGTGGCTGCATATACTGGGCACAAGTGGCTGCATATACTGGGCACAAGTGGCTGCATATACTGGGCACAAGTGGCTGCGTATGATGGGGCACAAGTGGCTGCGTATGATGGGACACAAGTGGCTGCGTATGATGGGCACAGTGAGGCTGCAATTGATGGAAGGGTTCAGTATTTTTCAGTTTGTTTGCGCCCCCCAAATATTTTGAGCACCAGCCGCCACTGTCCAGGACTACAGTCAAGTGTTGTTCATATGGAGAGAAAACTTGCCCAACTTCAGACCAATTTTTTTTTTTTTTTTTTTCGTTTTGAATAGACTTGGGAAGATGAAATACTTCTATCACATTTTTATTCCTCTTTGTAACCCTGTTTGGGATATTTCACCTCACTTCCTGTTCCTGTTACAGGACAAGAAATTAAAGCAGCAGTAGGCACCATTGCAGGAAGAGAAAATACAGTAATAACTTAGTGGTGATTCTGTCTTCCTTTTTACTAAAGAGTTTTGTTGCAGTCTGTATCCCTACTGGAGAGTTTCCCCATCAATTCCTGTTGGAACATTAAAATAAGTAAAACTCTCCCTGATGGGGCCTGATATAGCTCTCGCTTACCTGCAGGCACTATGGAACAATCCTTCCTCAAAGTTGACACCAGAAGAAATAAATTGTTCAAGCCATTCTCTAAGCAGGTAACCTAACTATGCCCCCCCCCCTCCCAGGTCTCCTCCTTACCCTGCTTTCACACTTTACAGGCGCTATATCACTAAAAATAGCACCTGTACAGAGCCTATTTCACACTGGAGCGGTGTGCTGGAAGGATGCCAAAAAAGTCCTGCAAGCCGCATATTTGAGGCGCTTTAGGATCGGTGTATACACCGCTCCTACAGCACCCCTGCCCATTGAAATCAATGGGCAGCGCTGCCGAAGTGCCGGCAAAGCCGCTAAAAGTAGCGCCGCTTTACCGTTGACCCCCCCAACACCCCAGTGTGAAAGTAGCCTTAGTGTTTACAGCGATTACAAGGCTGGAGGGCTGATTGTTTCTTCCTTTGCAGCAGTGACTAGAGTGCTAAGCTGCTAAGTCACTGATCAGAGGAGGGAGCAAGGGGAGCTGAACTGCTGAGTCACTGCTTGGAGGAGGGAGCAAGGGGAGCTGAGCTCCTGAGTCACTGCTCAGAGGAGGGAGCAAGGGGAGCTGAACTGCTGAGTCACTGATTGGAGGAGGGAGCAAGGGGAGCTGAACTGCTGAGTCACTGCTTGGAGGAGGGAGCTGAGCTGCTGAGTCACTGCTCAGAGGAGGGAGCAAGGGGAGCTGAGCTGCAAATTCACTGCTTGGAGGAGGAAGCAAGGGGAGCTGAGCTGCAAAGTCACTGCTTGGAGGAGGGAGCAAGGGGAGCTGAGCTGCAAAGTCACTGTTTAGAGGAGGGAGCAAGGGGAGCTGAGCTGCAAAGTCACTGCTCAGAGGAGGGAGCAAGGGGAGCTGAGCTGCAAAGTCACTGCTTGAGGAGGGGGCTAAGCTGCTGCCGAATCACTGCTGTGAAGGGGGAACAGGGGAAGCTGAGCTTGTAAGTCACTGCTGGAAGAAAGGGACAGGGGAAGTGATTCACCTCTGTGAGAAGGGAACAAGGGAAGATAACATGCTGAGAAAACCAATGTGAAGGACATCCGTTTTTTCATGGGAATTAGAGCATACACTTCTCCACAGTCTTGTGTTTACATTAAATACAAACGTGTAATGTAATAAAGTGTTTGATAATAATCAAGTAGCGCTATAAACTATATGTGAAATAAAATATATGAAAAAACACCACGTGAAGTAATGTTAAATAAATTAAACAACAGCATATGACAACATATAACACCACGTGAAATACTGTTGAATAAACGCAAAAATCTGCTTGATGACTGTAGTGAAAAATATATAGCAAGAAGTGTCCAATATAGGTCAGTCTTCAAAATATTCTTTTATGAACTTCCACCACACCGACGTGTTTAGTGATCCCTCTCCCAATAAGACCGCACTCACCAGATAATGTTGCCTCCCACTTTCGTGGTTGGCAAAGGAAGCTGTTTAACCACACCTGGGTTAGATAAACGGTCAATCCAAAAGCTATGCCTCCATATGTGAAAATAAAACATAAAAAGTGCTCCACATAGCGTGATTCTGTTTGTGCAAAAAATTTATTCAAACAAATCAACAACACACCCTTCAATGATTACTATCACATGGTTGAAGTGAAAAAACAGCAAAACGCAGCAAAATGTTCCACAGCACACTGCAACAGAGGATAACTTGGCGGTACGCACAATGGTCACATGGGATACCACACAATGCTACTTCAGGTCTCACCCACTCCTCTAGACGCTGCCCAAGGTGCACTCAAAGATGCAGTAACTCTGGATGGCGAATAAGTAGAGCGGTGGAGGGAGCGGATCTCTAAGCATGCCAATCTGTGGCGGACTATCCATAGGCCTTGATCCCCTGATCCTTCTCCTGGGTATTACAGACAACCTCCCCACTTCCACACATAAAAAAACCTTTGTCTTCTACACAGTATACTATGCGAGGAAGACAATTCTCCTCCAGTGGAAGTCGGCGGAGCCCCCCGGGGTTTCCACCTGGAGGGAGCTGGTAAACAAGGCACTCCCTCTGTACAAGTTGACCTACATGGGGAGGGATTGCCCCCAAAAATTCCACAAAATATGGGCATCATGGGTGGAGGCCAGAAACATTACGGTATAACCCTGATAGAGGTCCCTCCCTCTCCCCTCCCTTCCATCTGGACATCTGGCATACCTTCCTATAGAGACCAACGGGTTGCTCCTACAGGTCGGGAGACCCGGGTCGCGGATGCACCCGGTCTCCCCCCCATCGCCCCCCCCATCCCCCCTTTTTTCCCCCCTTCCCCCCCTTCCCACTTGCTTTAACTTATGCTGACACAGGGTACAGGTTATATTAGGTTCCTTTTTCCTTTTTCTCCCTCCCTTGGAGGGACGGTGATGGGGAAGCTGTATTACATTACCTTGCTGTAAAGAGGAAAAGACGACGGGCCGCACACCTCCTAATCTTAAATTGGCTGTTTGCCCCGGTCCCATGAGACCTTGATATAAGTTGTTTTCTTTTTTTCTGTTTGTGGATATATCTGTAACGTTCGCACTGTATTCAATCCCACCTGTCCTCAATGTATGTAATCCTCATGTGAGGAAGACTTAAACTGCAATGTATTATCTGCACTGTTTCACATGTAACCGTTTGGAAGCTTCAATAAACATTCCTTCTGTTAAAAAAAAAAAAGCATGCCAATCTGTCAAAAAGATTTTCAAAGTCCGTGTGGCCACGCCCCTGACATGTTTCGTCATATGACTTCTTCTAAGGGATTGGCCACACGGACTTCCAATAGCTGTTATATAGCTCACAGCAGGACTGGCTTAATTGGGCCCCCCTGTGTGCGGTTGCGCACACAACATCGGCTGAGTCTCCTCACCTGTGCAGCTCCTCCCCTCGCATACAGCGCGGCTGGATAGCGTACAACCCGCATTATTGGAAGCCCGCGCATGCGCAGAGACATGTATATCGCGCGCATATATTGCGTGCGCATATCGATCCTGCGCATGAGCATTCTATCGTGGCGGCGCGCGCACAATAAGCAGGTATGAGAATCCATTAGGACTATGTATAAAAACAGATTGGATTTGGGTCCAAATTTTAATTTTAACTTTAGGTGATTTTATTTTTATTTCTATTTTTATTTTTACTTTTATTTATTTATTTTTATATTTTTTTATTTTATTTTTATTTTTTTTTTTATTTTTTTTATTTTTATTTATATTTATTTATATTTATTTTTATTGTTATTTTTAGTTTTATTTTCATTTTTCTTTTCTTTTATTTTTTGGATATTTTTTAGATATTTTTTAGATATATATGTTTTCATAATGTGTATGGTCATATCTTATAAACTCAAATTTATGGTCATATTTTATAAACTCTAATTTTTAAACTATTAATTCCTATGTTTGTGCCAAATCACCCCATTTCTTGATTAAGAGCCAATGGGAACAGATTATTAGGAACACAGATAGACGAATGAATTAATTATTTTCCTCCATGTATCTGTTCATATGTTGTAACTAGCATATTATGCATTGTGTTGATGCGCTGTGGTCATGTGGGATACCACATGTGCGCAGGCGCCGCTTAACTATGGGTAATGAATAGACTCACTCATCTGCACTTGCCTGTGGTAGCGGGCTATCATCAGCATGAGGATGCGCGCACAGGTTGTGCGCGCGCCGCCACGATAAAATGCGAATGCGCGGGATCGATATGTGCACGCAATATATGCGCGCGATATACATGTCTCTGCGCATGCGCGGGCCTCCAATGATGCGGGTTGTACGCTATCCAGCCGCGCTGTATGCGAGGGGAGGAGCTGCACAGGTGAGGAGACTCAGCCGATGTTGTGTGCGCAACCGCACACAGGGGGGCCCAATTAAGCCAGTCCTGCTGTGAGCTATATAACAGCTATTGGAAGTCCGTGTGGCCAATCCCTTAGAAGAAGTCATATGACGAAACATGTCAGGGGCGTGGCCACACAGACTTTGAAAATCTTTTTGACAGATTGGCATGCTTAGAGATCTGCTTCCTCCACCGCTCTACTTATTCGCCATCCAGAGTTACTGCATCTTTGAGTGCACCTTGGGCAGCGTCTAGAGGAGTGGGTGAGACCTGAAGTAGCATTGTGTGGTATCCCATGTGACCATTGTGCGTACCGCCAAGTTATCCTCTGTTGCAGTGTGCTGTGGAACATTTTGCTGTGTTTTGCTGTTTTTTCACTTCAACTATGTGAGTGTAATCATTGAAGGGTGTGTTGTTGATTTGTTTGAATAAATTTTTTGCGCAAACAGAATCACGCTATGTGGAGCACTTTTTATGTTTTATTTTCACATATGGAGACATAGCTTTTGGATTGACCGTTTATCTAACCCAGGTGTGGTTAAACAGCTTCCTTTGCCAACCACGAAAGTGGGAGGCAACATTATCTGGTGAGTGCGGTCTTATTGGGAGAGGGATCACTAAACACGTCGGTGTGGTGGAAGTTCATAAAAGAATATTTTGAAGACTGACCTATATTGGACACTTCTTGCTATATATTTTTCACTACAGTCATCAAGCAGATTTTTGTGTTTATTCAACAGTATTTCACGTGGTGTTATATGTTGTCATATGCTGTTGTTTAATTTATTTAACATTACTTCACGTGGTGTTTTTTCATATATTTTATTTCACATATAGTTTATAGCGCTACTTGATTATTATCAAACACTTTATTACATTACACGTTTGTATTTAATCTAAACACAAGACAGTTTATATATTTAAAGTAGCTGCTTAGGTTCACTGATTTATTGTATATATATATATATATATATATATTATATATTTCATGTTCACAAGCATATTTGCTCAATTCATTGTTGGTAAGATTGGCGCAGTGAGGGTACGATTTTGCAGCGCGAGAATTTATAGAGTACCATCAGACTAACTTCTCCACAGTGCCTGCAACTGCAGAGGTCGGTGCAGGCTTGTTCTGAATTGATAATTACAATGAAAATGATTTACACAGTAATTTACAATTACAGTATGATGTTCCAAACACAGAAGCCATAATTATTATAAAGACTTGCTGCCCATTAAGCAATTAAGCAAGCATATGCACTTGGCCACAATGTAAGAGGAAGGGATGAGGCATATTTTCTCAAAAAAAAAAAAAAACTATTTTGTCATAGCTAGAAATATTGCAGGGACATGCAGCACACCATGAAAGTTTTTGTACAAGGCAACGATGCAAGACTAGGCAGGTTTGATCCTCCTAAATATAAATTAGAGTGTGCTTTTTTTAGATCTTCAAGCCTAAAAAACGTATCTGATTAGCTGGTAGGTACTCCTTATTTGCTAAGATTTTATGTCCGATCTGAGAAAAACTAATCGCAATGTATTTTTTTTTTCTCAGATCATAGAGCTTAGCAACTACCATTTGATGCAAACTTGTTTAAACTTTGCAAGGAGAGAGAGAGAGATCAGATTGCACTTTGAAATCTAATGTGTCTTCTTTTGAAGACTATAGGATAGGTTTTGCAACACAGTTATTAGGCCTTTTTGAACAGGCCACAACTTCTGTGTGTCTGAGAAGGCATATAGCTTCTGTAAAGATATAAAACTTTTTTTTTTTTGTGTTTTTTTTTAACCTTGATGAGGCATTAGGGTACAAGTTTTTACCATGGCTAGAAAATTAGCTTGAACAGACCACAATTTCTGAGAGATTAAGTGGGCATTTAGCATCTATAAAAACATATTTTTTTTAGACACTGACAATGGAAATAGCATACAGGTTTGCCCCACCACCATATATGGGTAGACATTTACAATCCATTAAAAAAAATGTGAGTTTTTTTGCAGACACTGACAGAGGAAATACAGGTTTGCACCACAGCTAGAAAGCTTGTGTGAACAGACCTCCATTTCTGAGAGATTAGGCAGGCAGTTGGCATCCATAAAAAAAAAAGTGTCTCTTGTGCACATCAATGAAAAAAATAGCATACAGGTTAAAAGCTAAAAAGCCTGTATGAATGTATGTTTGAACAAGCTGCAATTTCTGAGCCACTGAGCAGACCCTTAGTATTAGGCAATAAAAGATTAATGCCCCGTACACACGGTCGGAAATTCCGATGGAAAAAGTCTGATCGGATTATGTTGTCGGAAAATCCGATCGTGTGTGTGGTCTCTAGTGGAGCAGGATCTAAAATTTTCCGACAACAAAATCCGATCAGACTTTTTCCGATCGTGTGTAGAGAATTCCGACGCACAAAGTGCCACGCATGCTCAGAAGAAATTTGGAGACGAAAGCAATTGGATACTGGCCTCTACGTAGTCCCGTCATACGTTTTTTACGTCACCTCGTTCGGAACGATCGGATTTTCTGACAACTTTGTCTGACTGTGTGTGTGCAACACAAGTTTCGGACAAAAGCCGTCGGATTTTGTGGTCGGAATGTCCGACCGTGTGTACGGGGCATAAGAATGGAAAAAGCATACTGTTTAGCAACACAGCTAACAAACTGGTTTGGACAGTCCCTCATTTTGGAGGGATATAGCAGGCAGGTATTTTACAGAAGAAAATTGTATAACAAAACCTTTGTTTTACACTGAAGATGGAAACAGCATACAGTACATGTTTGCAATACAACTTTGAACCCTTCATTGTCAAGGACGCTATTTAGGGAGAAAGTAACCAGTTTTCACAAAAAATATGGTTCCTTTTTCATAAAGTGAAGAAGAACAAATTTTACGGATTTTATATATACCTTTTCAGACAGTTCATACTATTTGTGAGAAAAAAAAAAAAAAAAACAGATGGAAAACTTAAAGTACTTGCCAGCATAGCTTTTATACCCACTTTGGAGGAGCAGCTATTTTTGGAGACAGAGTGGGCAGATTTAACTCATCCTTATTAATGGAAGCCCAATTTAGAGACAGAAAGTTGGCTTATTTTAGTCTTAAGTTGTAAAGGAAACTGTATTTAGATTCATATGGAAAAGTACTTGCGGACAACCGCACTTCGATAGTGGCGGAACAAGGAGAGCTATACTGTATTTTGGTGCCCCGATAATGGAAATTGTACATAATCTAATCTTTTTTGAGAATAAGCAAATATGGAGGCAGACCTATTTTAGTCAACAAATAAAACACGTATTTTTAGGACACTATAAAACTATTTCACAGATTTAATGCACATTATCCTTTTTTTTAGGAAGGCAATTTAAGAAGCAGATAGATGTTCTATTTCAGCCACCAACAATCAATCAGACTCTAGTTTTTCTAACAATCTAGAAATCATACAGATTTTCTGCTCAGAATGTTAATATTTCACATCATGGGCATTCTTCGAGAGCAGGCAGGCTCCACCTGTGTTTTTAAATATAAAATTTTATTCTCCATGGAACAAAGGGGAAAAATGTTTTGAGTTATTATCTGCACATATTTTAAAGCACATTTTATAGACCAGAGTTTCAGAGGTAAAGAGTGAGCTTGGGTGTTTTTTCTGTATACTGGGTTTTGGATGTTGGTGGTACCCATACACTGTAACCCCACAGAAAAAATCATGCAGAGCACAGGAAAGGTCTGGCTTTAACAAACATTCACTATATCTGCAGCTGTCATACAGCTACAAAAAAAAAGGGATTTGGGTGTTGGTGGTGCCCAGACAGTGATCACTGTTGAACATCATAGGATGCAAATTATTGAAAGGAGGAATAATCCACCGGCTGAAAAAGCAGGAAATGTAAAGCCAGCAGTTTTGCCAGAGGATGGGGCACCTGGGATCAGTGGCGTAACTAGAACAATCAGGGACCCGATGCAAGAAACCATTGAGGGCCCCCCCTCGACCTCCGGACAAAGCTCTTTACTCCGAGCCCGATGTTGGAACACCAGGGCCCAGTCACAAGTTTAATTCAGAAATAAAAACATCAATTGCAGCCACTGTACCATCAAATGTCGCCACTGTACCATCAAATGTCGCCACTGTGCCCATCAAATGCTGCCACTGTGCCCATCAATTGCAGCCACTGTACCATCGTACGCCACCACTGTACCATCAAATGTCGCCACTGTGCCCATCAAATGCTGCCACTGTGCCTATCAAACTCTGCCGCTGTGCCATCAAATGCCGCCACTGTGCCCATCAAATGCCGCCACTGTGCCCATCAAATGCTGCCACTGTGCCCATCAAATGTCACCACTGTGCCCATCAAATGCTGCTGGTGTGCCCATTAAATGCTGCCGTGTGCCAAATGCTGCCACTGCAAATCCCCACCGCCTGCTCGCACACCCACACACATGCATGCACATCCACACACATATGCATGCACACCCCCACACACATGCACCCCCCCACACACACACATGCATGCATGCACACCCCCACACACATGCACACCCCCCACACACACATGCATGCACACACATATAAACAAACATACAGTAGCTAGTCTTATAAAAAAAAGTCAGACATTTACCTTCTTACTGCCGGGTAATGCACTGTAGGGGGAGACAAAGAGCACAGCACACACTGCTTTCACTTTAGGTATGTGAGGACGAGCTCCCTGCACAGTGCCATTACAGTTCGGCTGACGATCGGGGAGCTCCTCTCAGCCTCCCCTCCTATCAAAGAGTACAGTGGGCCCTCAAGGGACCCCTGCAGCAAGGGGCCCGGTCGCCATGGCGATCTCGGCAACCCCTATAATTTCGCCACTGCCTGGGATATAATTTTTGTTTTTTACTTTAGTTGCTGGTCAATGCTAGGATTGCAGGCTACACATCCCCCCACTCTGCATGGCCCCAAGCAGAGCCACTTTCCTCATGGAGGAGCTATAGGTTAGACCAATGACACTCTTTGATATATCATCATCATCCCTATTGCTAAGAGGGAATCATGTACAAGGTATAGTAGGGTTAGAGGTGGAAAGGGAGGAGCTGGAAGGAGAAGGAATTTTTTTGAACTTTTGAACAGCAACAGCAAGTAATCCCATCCTAAGAATTTGGTATCCCCTGAGTGGATTTTCAGCAAAGTCCCACCTTATAGGAGCTCTTGGTCCCCTTAGTGAAAAATGCCAGCCCACCTGGCTACGGTATTTGATCCCAGGACAAGGGATTGGGTAACCAATAAACTGTCCCCTGAAGACTTACCAAGAACTTGCATCTAGCAGACTTCTCCCTTATAGGCCCTGGCGGTGTAGAGGTGCTCATGTTATCCTTGCAGCTATGCTGGCCTGGTTTTTTTCCAAACTATGCAGGCTGTCCCTTTCCCCAGTGGTGTGTAGGGCAGTGAATCCCCTTCTCTGTGGCCCCCTCCCAGGCTACACAGCAGCACCTCGACCATCAATCTGCCAGCTCTTCTGTACAAAACAATATATGGACATTTTGACAGATGCCTATGGCCCATGATCCTGTTCAGATTCGTTCTGAGTGTTTCTAGGAAGATTGCTTCCTGGAAAGTTAAGCTTTCACAAAAATTATGTAACAAAACTGGAGGTTGGTATAATTTTAGTTTAACTGGGTTTATGGGCTGAGCAGGAAAATGCAGCTAAAACAAGCTAGTAAACTCCTGCAGCTGAAAGATCCATCTACTGTTAACAACATTTCTGCCCGTAAGCCATTCTTTGTAAAATGCTGTGGATTTGCAGGCCACATAGTTCGTCAGCATCCACTGCTCACTCATAGTCCTAAACTTCACAATAAAGCTGGAGTTTGTATAATAATAAAAACAATACTTATGTAACCCTTCTTTGCAGTCTGTCTATGGCGTGAAAGACAATCTTTACAAATGTTTGTGTGTAGGTTGAGCTTCGCATTCCTGTTATGGTACTTGAGAAAAAGTCAAGTCTGACACAGTCTGACACACCGCTACACCGATCTTGGTAAAGAGCCTCCGGCGGAGGCTCTTTACCACGTGATCAGCCGTGTCCAATCACGGCTGATCATGATGTACACAGGAAGAGCCGTTGATCGGCTTTTCCTCACTCGCGTCTGACAGACGCTAGTAGAGGAGAGCCGATCAGCGGCTCTCCTGACAGGGGGGTATGCGCTGATTGTTTATCAGCGCAGCCCCCCCTCAGATGCCCACACTAGACCACCAGGGAAGCCCCCAGTATGTGGATGGCCAGGTACATCCCCCATGGCCATCCACATGCTAAAAAAAATGCCCAAAATATGCCAATCAGTGCCCACAAATGGGCACTGATTGGCACATCATATGTATGTTATAAAACAGGGATGCCCAGCAATGCCACCCATCAGTGTCATCAGTGCCACCCATCAGCGTCCATCAGTGCCCATTCGTGCCCATCCAGGCCCACCTATCAGTGCCCATCAGTGCCCATCTATGCCACCTATCAGTGCCACCTATATGTATGCATCAGTGCCACGCATAAATACCCGTCAGTGCCACCTGAGTGCCCATCAGTGCCACCTGAGTGCCCATCAGTGCCACCTCATCAGCGCCACCTCATTGGTGCCACCTCATCGGTGCCCATCAGTGCCGCCTTATCAGTGCAGCCATATCAGTGCCCGTCATTGAAGAAGAAAACACACTTATTTGCGCAAAAAATAAAAATCGCAGCGGTGATCAAATACCACCAAGCTGAAAGCTCTATTTGTTGGAACAAAATGATAAAAAATTGGTTTGGGTGCAGTGTAGCATGACCGCGCAATTGTCATTCAAATTGTGACAGCGATGAAAGCTGAAAATTGGCCTGGGGGGGGAAGGTGTCTAAGTGTCTGGTATTGAAGTGGTTAACCACTTGCCGACCGCCCCATGTATATATACGTCGGCAGAATGGCACGTACAGGCAGAACCACGTACCTGTACGTGCCATTCTTCCGGCGGGTGGGGTGTCCGATCGGAACCCCCTCCGCCGGCGGGGACGGTCGGCATCGCTTCAGGAGCGATCCGGGACAAGGGGACGGCCAGTGGTTTCTGGCCACCCCCTCGCGATCGCTCCTGGCGAATGAAAAGCTTCCCCTTCCTGTCTATTGTATAGACAGGAAGGCGGAAGTGATGTCACGCTCGGTGCGCCGGTCTATGTGACCGGAGACGCCGAGCTGTGAACATGTAAAGGTTAGTGCACAACAGTACACTGACACCAGTACAGTTAGGCACATATTCCACCCCCCTGTCACCCCCTGATCACCCCCCAGATCACCCCCCCCCCCCCCCAGTCACAGTGTCACTAATTGCAGTGATCATTTATTTACTGATCACTGCATTTAGTGTCAGTGTGACTGTAATAACTGTCAGGGCAGTTAGTTTTAGGTCCTAGGTAGCCCCCTACCCCCCCCCTAATAAAGGTTTAACCCCTTGATTGCCCCTAGTTAACCCCTTCACCCCCTTTTGCCAGTGTCACTAAGCGATCGTTTTTCTGATCGCTGCATTGTGTCACTAGGTAACCATTTTTTTTTTATTTTAACCGCCATGTTTTATATAGGTTCATAAATAGTTTTATAGGTCAGGTACCCCCATATTACAACCTAAATAAAGGTTTTAACCCCCTGATTGCCCCTAGAGTTAACCCTTTCACCAGTAATCACCGTATAGCTGTCACTGGTGACGCTGGTTAGCCAGTTAGTTATTTCGTTATTTAGGTTCCCCGTCAGGTTTTTATATAGCGTCAGGTACCCCCATATATTACCTAATAAAGGTTTAACCCCCTGATTGCCCCTAGTTAACCCTTTCACCCCCTTTTGCCAGTGTCACTAAGCGATCGTTTTTCTGATCGCTGCATTAGTGTCGCTAGGTAACCAGTTTTTTTTTAGGTTAACCGCCATGTTTATATAGGTTCATAAATAGGTTTATAGGTCAGGTACCCCCATATTACAACCTAAATAAAGGTTTTAACCCCCTGATTGCCCCTAGAGTTAACCCTTTCACCAGTGATCACCGTATAAAATGTCACTGGTGACGCTGGTTAGCCAGTTAGTTATTTCGTTATTTAGGTTCCCCGTCAGGTTTTTATATAGCGTCAGGTACCCCCATATATTACCTAATAAAGGTTTAACCCCCTGATTGCCCCTAGTTAACCCTTTCACCCCCTTTTGCCAGTGTCACTAAGCGATTGTTTTTCTGATCGCTGCATTAGTGTCACTGGTGCCGCTAGGTAGCCAGTTTTTTTTTTGTATTACTGTTACGGGTGACGCTGGTTAGTTAGCTTGTTTTTTATACTGTCAGGGCACCCGCCATTTATTACCCAATAACGGTTTAACCCCCTGATCGCCCGGCGGGTGATATCAATTAGGTTTTAGGGTCAAATAAGGTCTGCGTCGCCCCAGGTTAGTGCCAGTACCGCAAACACCAACGCGCAAAGCATACACCTCCCTTAGTGGCACAGTATCTGAACAGATCAATATCTGATCTGATCAGATCTATACTAGCGTCCCAGCAGTTTAGGGTTCCAAAAAAACGCATTGTTAGCGGGATCAGCCCAGATACCTGCTAGCACCTGCGTTTTCCCCCTCCGCCCAGCCCAGCCCACCCAAGTGCAGTATCGATCGATCACTGTCACTTACAAAACACTAAGCACACATAACTGCAGCGTTCGCAGAGTCAGGCCTGATCCCTGCGATCGCTAACATTTTTTTTGTGGTAGCGTTTTGATTCAGTCGCTAACAGTCAGGAGCTTTTTTACCTGTGAATCTCAAAAAAATAAAAAAAACAAAAATAGTTGTCGTTTTATTGTTCTCTCTCTCACTCTATTGTTGCTCTTTTTTTACTCCATTCTATTCTGCAATGTTTTATTATGTTTTATCATGCTTGCTTTTCAGGTATGTAATTTTGTTTACTGTGTTTTAGTGTTAAGCATTTTTTTGTTTTCAGGTGCGCCATTCAGTTGCAGCGCGGATTTATTTATCTTGACAGCAACAGCGTTTGCTCCCACGATACATAAAGCCCGCGACTCCAACGCTGTAGGAGGTGATTTCACCACCACAGTTAAAAAAAAGAGCATATGTGCCGAAGCATGGGGGCAGCAGGGGGGGCGGAGGAGCGATTGGCTCCTAATGCCACGTACATACGGTCGAAATTCCGACCGTGTGTACACGGCATAACTTTTGCGGGAGGATGCCCCCATGCATTGGCATATATAAATGGTGCATGTATGCCCATCATTAGAAGTGGGTGGATGAAGGGAGGTATTCTAATGGTGGGCATACCCACCAATCAATCTCTTTTTTTCGTTTAGCCAAGAGGCTGCATGAAAAAAAAAAAGATTACAATATATGTCCAGTATGTTGCTGGACTTTGAATGGTTATACCAGAATGATGCCTGCAGGTTTAGGTATCATCTTGGTATCATTCTTTTCAGCCAGTGATCGGCTTTCATGTAAAAGCAATTCTAGCGGGTAATTAGCCTCTAGACTGCTTTTACAAGCAGTGGGAGGGAATGTCCCCCCTCCCGGATATAAACCGCGCCATTGGGAAATTGGGAAAGCATTTTATCACACCAATCTTGGTGTGGTCAGATGCTTTGAGGGCAGAGGAAAGATCTAGGGTCTAATAGACCCCAATTTTTTCAAAAAAAGAGTACCTGTCACTGCCTATTGCTATCATAGGGGATATTTACATTCCCTGAGATAACAATAAAAATCATAACAAAGAAAAAAAATGGAAGGAACAGTTTAAAAATAGAATAAAAAAGCTAAATAAATAAAAAAAAAACTAAAAAAAAAAAAAAAAAAAGCACCCCTGCCCCCCCTTCTCTTGCGCAAAGGCGTACACAAGCGTTGGTCTGGCGTCATATGTAAACAGCAATTGCACCATGCATGTGAGGTATCACCGCGAAGGTCAGATCGAGGGCAGTAATTTTAGCAGTAGACCTCCTCCGTGAATCTAATGTGGTATCATGTAAAGGCTTTTAAAGGCTTTTAAAAATGTATGTTATTTGTCGCCACTGCGTGTTTGTGCGCAATTTTAAAGCATGTCGTGTTTGGTATCCATGTACTCGGCCTAAGATCATATTTTTTATTTCATCAAAAATTTGAGCAATATAGTGTGTTTTAGTGCATTAAAATAAAAAAAAGTGTATTTTTTCCACAAAAAATGCGTTTGAAAAATCGCTGCGCAAATACTGTGTGGAAAAAAAATGCAACACCCACCATTTTAATCTGTAGGGCCTTTGCTTTAACAATATATATAGTTTTTGGGGGTTCAACGTAATTTTCTTGCAAAACAAAAATATGTTTTCATGTAAACAAAAAGTGTCAGAAAGGGCTTTGTCTACAAGTGGTTAGAAGAGTGGGTGACGTGTGACATAGGCTTCTAAATGTTGTGCATAAAATGCCAGGACAGTTCAAACCCCCCCCAAATGACCCCATTTTGGAAAGTAGACACCCCAAGCTATTTGTTGAGAGCAATGTTGAGCCCATTAAATATTTTTTTTTTTTTTGTCCCAAGAGATTGAATAATGAAAAAAAAAAATATATATATATATTTTTTTTACAAAAAGTTGTCACTAAATGATATATTGCTCAAACATGTCATGGGCATATGTGGAAATACACCCCAAAATACATTCTGTTGCTTCTCCTGAGTACGGGGATACCACATGTGTGGGACTTTTTGGGAGCCTAGCTGCGTACGGAACCCCAAAAACCAAGCACCGCCTTCAGGCTTTCTAAGGGAGTAATTTTTTTATTTCACTTCTCACTGCCAATCACAGTTTCGGAGGCCATGGAATGCCCAGATGGCATAAAACCCCCCAAAATGACCCCATTTTGGAAAGTAGACACCCCAAGCTATTTGCTGAGAGGTATTGTGAGTATTTTGCAGATGTCGCTTTTTGTCACAAAGTTTTGAAAATTGAAAAAAGAAAAAAAAAATTTTTTTTTCTTTACTTTCTTCATTTTCAAAAACAAATGAGAGCTGTAAAATACTCACCATGCCTCTCAACAAATAGCTTGGGGTGTCTACTTTCCAAAATGGGGTCATTTGGGGGGGTTTTGTGCTATTTTGGCATTTTATGGCCTTCGAAACGGTGATAGGTAGTGAGGAGTGAAATCAAAAATTTGCACCCTTAGAAATCCTGAAGGCGGTGCTTGGGTTTCGGGGCCCCGTACGCGGCTAGGCTCCCAAAAAGTCCCACACATGTGGTATCCCCATACTCAGGAGAAGCAGCAAAATGTATTTTGGGGTGCAATTCCACATATAACCATGACATGTGTGAGCAATATATCATTTAGTGACAACTTTTTGAAGAAAAAAAAAATTCTTTTTTATTTTTGTCTTTATTCAATCACTTGGGACTAAAAAAAAAAATATTCAATGGGCTCAACATGCCTCTCAGCAAATAGCTTGGGGTGTCTACTTTCCAAAATGGGGTCATTTGGGGGGGTTTTGTACTTCTCTGCCATTTTAGCACCTCAAGAAATGAAATAGGCAGTCATAAATTAAAAGCGGTGTAAATTCCAGAAAATGTACTCTAGTTTGTAGACACTATAACTTTTGCGCAAACCAATAAATATACGCTTATTGGCATTTTTTTTACTAAAGACATGTGGCTGAATACATTTTGGCCCAAATGTTTGACTAAAATTGAGTTTATTAGATTTTTCTTATAACAAAAAGTAGAAAATCTCTTTTTTTTTCAAAATTTACGCTCTTTTTCCGTTTATATCGCAAAAAAATAAAAATCACAGAGGCAATCAAATACCATCAAAAGAAAGCTCTATTTGTGGGAAGAAAAGGACGCAAATTTCGTTTCGTTACAAAATTGCATGACCGCGCAATTACCAGTTAAAGTAGTGCAGTGCGAAATTGAAAAAAGACCTCTGGTCCTTAAGCTGACAATTGGTCCGGGGCTGAAGTGGTTAAACAGGGGCATAAAAATTGGGCCCTGGGTGGGGGTGGTGGTGGTGCCACAATACTGTAATCCCTCACAGATACTCTTGTTGGGCGCAGGAACGGGCCCTGCTGTGAAATATTAGATCACGATTCTAATTACATGCCCCTGTTAAACAGGGGCAGCAAAATTGGGCCTTGGGTGGTGGTGGT
>CM053028.1:505822145-506242145 GCA_028564925.1 Lithobates sylvaticus | reverse complement strand
CAAAATAGGTCAGCCACATTCTACGAGTACTCATCCTAACTGCATCTCACTCTCACATCTGCTTTTCTTTGGCAAGCATAAACTACAATAGATTGTTCTAACAGTACTTTTTATTGATTTGTGGTGACAAAAAAGATCTGTCGATATTGGTTGGAGGAGCATAGTACCCCATTGGGGCTCTAACTGTGCAGTGCACAAACCCCTACAATGTTGGAAAGGGTATAGAGATGATGCATGTAGAGTTTGCTAAGCAAATTTCAACATGTGCCCCAACTTCATCTTGACAGACACAGAGATGGAAATATATCTATCCTACAGCTGTAGAAGGTAATATTCTTCTTTAGTCATTTATTTCATAATGATTTTATACTTTGTTTCTTTCCCAAGGTAAAAGAAGTTGTGCTGGAGAGACACTGGCTAAAATGGAATTGTTCCTCTTCTTTACAACACTGCTGCAAAATTTCACCTTTCAGGCTCCACTTGGAGCAAAACTGGACCTCACGGGTGCTGTTGGCTTCACAAACTCTCCACTAAAGCATGAGATCTGTGCAATTCCTCGTAATTAAAATGAACTGGTAGTAAATGTATGAAAAATAATCGTGGACTGGGTTTTATCCTTTCTGAAAGTGAACCATTTTTTTTTATATGTAGAAGTGTAGTGGAAAGTTTACATATAGCGTTCAAAGGCACCTTTAGAAAATTGCATGTATGTTAGCAACATTTAATAAGATGAAATAAAGTATGAAAGTTAACAATTACTTAATAAACATAGTGATGAGCTGAATGCCACAGCACAGGTTAAAATTCAGGGTAAGTTTGGCTACCGAATCCAAACCCCATTAAAATGTTTGGGTGCCGAATCTTTGAATTAAGCAATGGCTATTTTCTGGGCTAATAGCAAGTGATTGTAAATTAAAGGACGTGTTGAGCTGTGTAGTGCCCTGGGGATATAGAGAGATGCAAAAGATATTTTAAAAAAAATTATCATTTAGCATTAAAAAACACCATTCCTTTAAATTACATGCATGGGGGGTGCCTCAAAGCTGTACTTGATTTGACTGAACATTGCCATTCTTATGGACATCATCATGACACTGTGTTGTGGTATAACATAAATTGCATGTGTAGTTATATAGTTTACTTTTAAAATAGTCACTGGCTTACATGCAGCCACAGCAACACAAAATAATTGGTTTCCAATCCAGAAAAAATCTTTATTAGGTAGCATTTTCAAAGACCGTGTTATTTTGTGTAGCAGTGAAAGGATCATAATTGAGTGCTGGAAGTAGTAGAAGGAATCTAGCTGAAATCTATTCAGTACTTTGAAAAAAATAAAGCTAATGCTATCAACTTCATACTAATTGCCAAACAATGTCAAAAAAATCATATAGCATAATTTGTGATCACATTTTTTCCATACCACATTGGGTTGACATTTTGTTAAATGTTGTACACAATACAGAGACTAAAAACAAAACCACAAACCTAAATTTCAGATATTAGGCAGTTGTTAAAACAAAAACAAAACAAAATACAGTGCCATGTTTCAGAGGCAAACAGCCAAACATATGGCACAGTGGCTGGAGAGTATTTAGGCTGTTTAAGTGGGGCCAAGGGCAATGTAAGCAAACTAGATATGTTAATAATTTTCAAGGAGAACAGAGTATGATATTTCAAACACAGAACTCATAAATATATTTTCTTTATATGTGTGTATATATATATATATATATATATATATATATATATATATATATATATTTATGGTCGGAGCCCTCGGTCCTTAACGATGTGAAGGAGCAAACATAAACACGCCACAAGACAGACAACAAACTAGACCTGAAGTGTGCCCTGGTCTACCGTAAGGTAAGCCCCGGTGAGCTGCACCGTGAGGCCCTTTCTGCTAGGAGAGTAGTTAAGAAAAGGGCGCTTACCTGAGAAGTAATGGCTGTTTCTGTAGAGAAACGTGTTGGAGTGTTCTGAGAAGGGGAATGGGTGGGCGGGTACGGCGCGCTGGAACCGACACCGGCCTCGTGGAGAGGTCTGGTATGTATACCCTCCGGGCTCCTCCCATAATTGCAGGCCACCATGCTGGCCTTCCTATTTATGGTCGGAGCCCTCGGTCCTTAACGATGTGAAGGAGCAAACATAAACACGCTACAAGACAGACAACAAACTAGACCTGAAGTGTGCCCTGGTCTACCGTAAGGTAAACCCTGGTGAGCTGCACCGTGAGGCCCTTTCTGCTAGGAGAGTAGTTAAGAAAAGGGCGCAAAGACTTGTTTTTAGGGAGGTAATGGTTTATTGTTTGGCAAAAGATTGTAAGACTGGTGGTGCCGTGAAGGTGGTGACTCAGACTAGGGTTAGTTGAGACCAGTGAGGGATGGCAGACATGGTCGAATCGGCTCCGGGTTCCTGGGAAAAGAACAACGGGAAATTGAATCGGGACAGAGCATCAGCTGAGGTGTTACACTTGCCCGGGATGTGGACGCAGAGGACCTTGAACTGGTGTAGCAGGGATAATTGAACAAGCCTGCGCAGGAAGGCCATAATGGTCAAGGACCTGGACCGGCCTTTGTTTATGATGTCAGCTGTGGCCTGATTGTCGGTGGAAAAAACCACCGTCTGGCCTGCCCAACTGCTTCCCCAGGTTTGTGCTGCTGCCACTATTGGGTATAGTTCGAATAGGGAGGAGGACTGGCTGAAACCGGGGATTGCCAAGATTTCTGGCGGCCATGGACCGGCAAACCAGTGGGGGCCAAAAATAGCTGCGAAGCCCGTGGAGGCCGCGGCGTCAGTGACAATCTGGGGAGAAGAGGGAGATGCTGCCGGAATGAACATGGAAATGCCATTCCAGTCGGCCAAGAAGTGGTCCCACATGGAAAGGTCGGCTATGGCTGCCTGATCAAGTCTGAAGATCTGGTCTGGGTCTTGACATCCTGTGAGGAAAACTAGGAGGCGGGAGACAAAGGATCGTCCCTGAGGGATGACTCTTACTGCGAAGTTTAACATCCCGAGTAAGGACTGAAGTTGCCTCCTGGAGCACCCCTGGGTGGCCGTGAAGGAATGAATGACTTCCCTGATGCGAGTCAACTTGTCTGGTGGTAGGCTGGCCTGCATGGCCTGAGTGTCTAGTATGACGCCTAGGAAGGTGATGCGATGTGCTGGGCCTTCTATCTTCTTCTCCGCTATGGGGACATTGAGGTTGGAGAAGACCTCCCTTAGACTCATGAGGTCTACCGGGGGACGGTTGGGGTCTTCGATGAGCAGAAAGTCGTCCAAGTAATGGATCACTTTCTGACAGGATGCGTGGTGTGAGAGAATCCAGGACAGGGACTGTGCGAACGTGTCAAAGAGCCATGGGCTGCTTTTGGATCCAAAGGTCAGTTTCGTGGCGAAGTAGTACTGACCTTTCCACCTGACTCCGTGCCAGCGCCACAGACACGGCTGGATTGGTAGCAGCTTGAAGGCGTCTGCGACGTCTGCTTTGGAGAGCCAGGCGCCCTCACCTGTGTCTAGGATGGCCTGGATAGCAAGGTCGACAGAGGAGTATTTGAGAGAAAATTCTTGTGAGGGTATAAGGGAATTTAAACTAGGTGTGTGAGAAGAATAAGGCGCGGACAAATCATAAATTAAACGGAGTTTATTTGAAAACTTTTTCCTTTTACGAGCCCGATAGGGCTAACTCTCCAAACGGAAAACGGTGGGTGAGAGAAGGGGCCGATCATGTACCCTCGGTCAAGTTCGTTTCGTAGTAGGGTACTGATGGCTTCCTCGTCGGTGGCTGCTGACAGCAGGTTTTTGCACTCGTGGGTGGTGTCGGGGAGTGTGATAAGCCCCGTGTGAAAGCCTGTGGTGAAGCCTTGTACCAGAAAGGCTGCTAGTGAGGGTGATGGGTGTGAGGTGAGGTAGGATTGCAGCCATCCGATATCAATACGGCTTAGTCAGGCTGAGCTGAGCTTATTGAGCCCGCAGGTGATCCTGGGGTGGGCTTTGCGGCAAATGAGGCAGACGTGGAGGAGTCTGCAACGTGAGAAGTTGCAGATCCCCAAGTTGAAATTATTGCATATCTGCGCCCCTCCTAAAGTTCGGACGGGCCGTCCGAGTTTGTCCTCCTGGGGGTGTGGTGGGGTTGCGTCTGAATACTGGGATGTGTGCGGGGCAGAGGGGAAGTTGGGGAGGCGTCTACCATCGGGTTCTGAACACCAATTGGCGGTGTGGGTGGAGGATTGGCAATTAGTGCAAAGTGGGGAGCGGAGGCCAGCGAAATGGCGACAGAAGAGTTCGGTGTCGATGGCGCTCCAGTCCGTGGTTGCCTGAAACTGACTGAGCTTGGCTGCTGCCTTTGCTGAAAAGGAGCGATGGTAGTCGTAGAAGGCGCTGCCTCCGTACTTGTACCCTAAATCTGTGACAGCATGAAGGTAGAGGTCTAGTTCTTCCCTCCTGTCGGGTTTGATGGAACAGATGACATCCCGAAACATGCCGAAAGCAAGTACGAACTCCGTGACCGTGAGCTTTCGTGTAAGCCTGTGGTCTTTTGCCTTCAAGATAACGGAAACGTCGCCCCAAGCGTAGGCTTTGTTCTCTGTCACATCGTGTACCGAGATCAGAAGGGATGCCAGGTTGATGTCGCGGCCATCTAGTATCTCCTTCCTGATGTTTGCTGGGATGAGATGTGCGGGGAAAACAGAAAAACCGCCGTGGGGCGTAGCTGTAACGCATGATGCGGGGGTGGCGGGGGCGGCAGCTGGTGGAGTGGGGGTTCCTTGCTGGAGCTCCAAGGTCCCCACTCTGGCCTGGACATCAGAGATGGTAGTAGATAGAGAGGAGACCAGCGTGTGTAGCTGGGACACTGCCGAGGCAATTGTCTGTAGTGATGCCTGAGTGTCTGGTGGGGTTGGTGGGGATGGGCTGGGGAACAGTAGTCTGTACAGTTCGGCTTTCCTGGCCGTGATGGGGTAGGGGATATTCCTGCGCCTCAGCTCAGCTGAGAGTCTGGGGATGGTCCAAGCTCTGAAGGCTTGAGAGGAGTTGTCTGCCGGACCCGCTTCGGGTGGTGATGGGGCGGGGGTGAAATCGTTGCTGCTGGCCAGAGACATGGCGTCTGCTAGAATAAAAGAGGGGGGGGAGGGAGGGGGGATGCATGTTTGTCTCGGGTTTCTCTCTTTTTTTTTTTTTTTTTTTTTTGAGTTTGAAGGGCAGGAGAGCATATATATATATGTTTGTGGTTGCGGCAAAAAAGGGGGGGGAGGGGGGGGGCAGAGTGGGATACCTGTGTGACAGGTCTGGGAACAAACGGGTTGCGCGCGTGCGCTGAGTGGGATGTTCCATGGGCCTATATGTAAAAAACTCGGGGGGGGGGTGCGTGACACCCGAGGTGAGCCAGGAGGTGACTGGCCGGATGGTTGATGCTCGGGTGTCCGTCTGTGCTCGGCACGGACTGGTTAACCAGAGCCCCCCCAGGGCGGTACTGGGGGGAGTGGCTACTGGTTGACTTGCTAAGTAGGAAATGTTTCGATCTGTAGCATTTGACGTAGGTTCGGTCAGCTAATACTTGCACTGCCAGCAAGTCATGAGACTAGGTGACCTTGTCTGCGTAGTGAAGGCTTGTGCTTCGAAAAATAGAGTGACATGCATAGAAGTATGTGACAGTTACTAACGCCTGGAGATTTTATCAAAACTATGGTGTTCTGCTTGGATGGGGAGGGGAGATGTGTGAACGAAGCAAGATACCGTTCGACGGTATGGTAACAATTGGGGATGCGCGTGAGCGCTGGGTGAGATTGTTTCTTTGGCCTGTGGAACTCAGAGAATGCGTGACAACCGAGGTAAGCCAGGAGGTGACTGACCAGGTAACCGGTGCTCGGGTGTCCGTCTGTGCTCGGCACGGACTAGTTCAACCAGAGCCCCACCAGGGCGGTACTGGGGGGAGTGGCTGCTGGTTGGTTGCTAAGTAGGGATGTTTCGATCTGTAGTAGTTTGACGTGGGTTCGGTCAGCTAATACTTGCACTGCCAGCAAGTCATGAGACTAGGTGACCTTGTCTGCGTAGTGAAGACTTGTGCTTCGAAAACAGAGTGACATGCATAGAAGTATGTGACAGTTTCTAACGCCAGGGTACTGAGCCAAATAAGTATGTGGGAGGGGGATATGTAGTGAAAGGTGTGAAGAGAATGGAAAACTGAACCAACAATAACTTACGCACCTGCTTGCTGCCCTAGTGATGGAGTCTCTGTTGGGGTCAAACCTGGTGGACCTGGTACCTACGGTAGGGTGACGTAAAATATATTAGTGAGAGATGGGTTGCAAGAGCTGATTTGGGGCCGTAGTTGACCCCCTGGTGAAGAGATGCAAGCCCTCAAGAAAAAAGGGGGTTGGTTATTTTTTTTTTTTTTTTTTACCTGGAAAAGGAACGGGATGGTCTGATCCTGTTGTGTAGGAGACCAGGGGCGATTACTGACCTAAGGGAAAGGTGAAAAGGGATAGAGAAAGGCGTGAGTAGCTGAGTTTGCTACTGGGGAAGTTGTGGCTGCGAGGCCAATGGAGGTCGAGCTGCAACGATTGCAGAGGTATGTGGGAGGGTGGATGTGGGAGCCGTGACACAAACCTGCGGTGAAGCAAGATGTGCCTCACATTGGCTGGGTTGCCGTGGAAGGCAAGGAGTGGACTGTCTTGCTGAGGTTTGCAAGGTGTGGGGGCCCATTTACACGAACTTGCGGTGACTGCAAGAAGTGCGTGGGGAGGGCAGTGACAGATGCTCTGGTGGGTGTGTGTGTGGTTTTTTTTTTTTTTTTGGGGGGGGGGGGCAGGGGGGGGGGGGGGTGGGGTGGACGTGTGAGTGCGGGGATGCTTGCACTGGGTAGCGGTGCGTAACAACCAGTGAAAGTGGGGTGAATTGTGGGGTAGAAAACAAACAAACAATAGCATGGTAGTCGAAATGACTCAGTGGAAAAAACAGGGGTTTCGATGTAGCGACGAAAAAGCATAAATCCTACCTGCGACGCTGAAGCGGAACGAACTGGGGGTGCGATCGGGAATCGAATCCGTAATCTGGAAACGAGGAGCGTAGGACAACTCAGGAACGTGTACTGAGTTGTTTGTCGGCCTGGTGACGTGTAATACGGCGCGCTGGAACCGACACCGGCCTCGTGGAGAGGTCTGGTATGTATACCCTCCGGGCTCCTCCCATAATTGCAGGCCACCATGCTGGCCTTCCTATATATATATATATATATATATATATATATATATAATTTACTGTACAGGCATTTGTACTTTGCCACTATGTTAGAGGAGATGAGGTATATTTTATTGTGTTGTGAAATAAACCTCATTTTATTATGTGACAACTATTATGCCTTGCTATGAGAGCAGGCAGATTTCATCTAGAATAAACAAAAACAGTAGCAGTGTATTTTTTCTGAGACTGAAGACCAAAAAATGTGTACAAATTGGCAGTTGACTTTTTTGAGACTTCTTGACAGACTGTTATTTCAGAGGGAGAAAGCAGGTACATTTCCTGTATTAAAAAAATTATTGTCTATTTTTATAAAACTGAAGACTGAAAATGTGTACTGATTTGAAGCACCCATTTTAAGCCTTTTTTTGCATAGATAGCAATTTTTGAGGGAGCACTGACAACAGATGGGCCATTGAGGCCAATGGGTAACTTCACCACTCCAGGCTTTTCTAATCATTGTTGAAGCACTCCCTTCTCTTCCCTGCAGCTGACACAGAGAATCACGTGACTGGACTGGACCAGGCTGAAAATAACAAAGTATATACAGTATCTAATCCCCGATCTCCGATTTTTGCAAATATTTTATTATATATTTTTTTATGTGACAACGCTGAAGAAATTACACTTTGCTACAATGTAAGTGTACAGATGTATTTGCTGTCCCCTCAAAATAACTCAACACAGCCATTAATGTCTAAACCACTGGCAACAAAAGTGAGTATACCCCCAAGTGAAAATGTCCAAATTGGGCCCAAAGTGTCAATATTTTGTTTGGCCACCATTATTTTCCAGCACTGTCTTAACCCTCTTGGGCATGGAGTTCACCAGAGCTTCACAGGTTGCCAGTGGAGTCCTATTCCACTCCTCCATGATGACATAACGGAGCTGGTGGATGTTAGAGACCTTGCACTCCTCCACCTTCCATTTGAGGATGCCCCACAGATGCTCAGTAGGGTTTAGTTCTGGAGACATGCTTGGCCAGTCCATCACCTTCACCCTCCGCTTCTTTAGCAGGGCAGTGGTCATCTTGGAGGTGTGGTTGGGGTCGTTATTTTGGAATACTGCCCTGTTGCCCAGTCTCCAAAGGGAGGGAATCATGCTCTGCTTCAGTATGTCACAGTACATGTTGGCGTTCATGGTTCCCCCAATGAACTGTAGCTCCCAGTGCCAGTATTCTATCAAATTGTGCCCTCTGTCGAAAAGTGCCCACGCATGCGCAGTAAGGAAGGCCACTCCTCATGATTTCCCAATCAGGTGGCGTGACGTTACCATAGCGCATGCACACATTGTAGGAGGCATTTTTTGATGGGAGATACCATTTGACGGGCATAACTAAAGTCTATGCAAACAGCGGAGGGAGACCGTAGAAGTCCGATTGTGCCTCGCTGTTGCAGGGCGGGTTTTGTCTGTGTTGCAACCCGCCCTTAGACACAAAACCCTTAGGCAAAACCCGCCATTCAACACAGAAAACCTGCCCTGCAACACAGACAAAACCTGACCTTGAGCACACTGTAAACCTGCCTGTAAAACAGTGAGGCACAATCTGATATCTATGGTCTCCCTCCGCTGTTTGCATAGCTTTTAATTATGACCATCAAATGGTATCTCCCGTCGAAAAATGCCGCTTACGGTGTGTGCATACGCTATAGTGATGTCACGCCAGCTCATTGAGAAATCAGCTGGAGTGGCCTTCCGTACTGCACTTTTCGATGGAGGGCACTATTCGATCGAACACCGGCAGCACTCATGCAGCCCCAGACCATGACACTCCCACCACCATGCTTGACTGTAGGCAAGACACACTTGTCTTTGTACTCCTCACCTGGTTGCCGCCACACGCTTGACACCATCTGAACCAATTAAGTGCATCTTTGTCTCATCAGACCACGGGACATGGTTCCAGTAATCCATGTTCTTAGTCTGCTTGTCTTCAGCAAACTGTTTGCAGGCTTTCTTGCGCGTCATCTTTAGAAAAGGATTCCTTCTGGGATGACAGCCATGCAGACCAATTTGATGCAGTGTGCAGCGTATTCACACTATTTTACAAGCTGTACACTTACTACTTTACATTGTAGCAAAGTGTCATTTCTTCAGTGTTGTCACATGAAAAGATATAATAAAATATTTACAAAAATGTGAGGGGTGTACTCACTTTTGTGAGATACTGTACATCTTTCAGTTTAGTTAGCATAGGTGTTAGGAGGGGGAGGGATAGTTTTAAGGATAGTTAGATGTAAGCTGGAATTCCACTTCAAGTTGTGAAAAATTTTCAAAGCTGACACTTGCAGGCTGTTTACTATCCTATGTCTCTTCATAGTGTCCAGTTCTCCCACAGCTTGCATTGCCTAATATGTCCAGATCTCTAAACCATTTCCCCCAGATGGAACAGGTATCTTTCCTGAATAGATCTGCAGCTTCCTGTACTTGTAGTTGACAGGCAGAGTGGGATTCTTAAAGAGGAAGTAAACTCTCCCACTCTGATACTTCTTTTCATTTAGTCCATTGTAATAAATAATTATCAAACTATAGCCACTGTAATCCAGCCCAAATCGCATATTATTTACTGTTTAAAGAAACTTTAAAAAACTTGTTTCCAGGGGTTAGGCAGCGCCATCTTAAGTATTGTTTTCTGAGTCCACAGTGGAGTGTATTTCCGCCCTTACATTGAGCACTTCCTGTACTGTTAACCAAGCCTCCATCTCAATCCATCGTTTCTATGGCAACCCTGCTTCCCTGTTCATAGCTGACTTGTTTTATTTCATAGTATTTACTTGTGCTGATTATCTAGTATTTGCCTGTGCCAGTCTTATCAGCTTCAGTTTACACTGCATGTGATGTCACATGGGGTGTAGAAGGAAGCTCTGAGTGATTATGAAGTCTCCTGGGATTTCAGTGGTGTGCCGTAGGAAGTCCTGATAACAGATAGACAAGCACATAGAGAGTGTGCTGTAAATCAGGGGAGATCTGGGCATGCTCAGTGACGTCATTCTAAAGAACAAAAAAATTACAACAATACTAAGCAAGTAAGGAGATATCTA
Organism: Lithobates sylvaticus; assembly: GCA_028564925.1. Lineage (NCBI taxonomy): Eukaryota > Metazoa > Chordata > Amphibia > Anura > Ranidae > Lithobates > Lithobates sylvaticus. The sequence goes on along the minus strand of CM053028.1, from coordinate 506,231,868 downwards.
CAAGCAGTATTCATTAGGGTTTTTTATGCCGATTTACATGGGACAAAGTTGTGGGGGAGAGTTTACAACCACTTTAACAGCATGTTCAACTAATATAGCTTCACATCAATGGAAAAGGAGACAGGAGACATTTCTGGGGATGATGTGAAGTTTGTAGAAGCCTCCTCAGGGTCAAGAGCTTTCTGGCCTATATTCTCTGGGTTGCTAGTGGGCTGCCATAGTTGGATTATATGGATCTCATTTTCATCTATCAACTTAATTTGACAACGCAACACAACTTTTAATTTGACAAATGATGATGAGATGGTAGGTTGGTCTCTATTCCAGGCAACAGTATGTTTGTATGTCTAAGATGACTACTTGGTGATCTGCACTAATGCTTTGCATTTCTGATTCTTGGACCAAGCTATCGCCAGAGCTGACCATCACCACACTTAGCTCTGCCATTTCATTCTTCCAACCACTTGGCAGAGATGATGACGTGCAGGATGGCAACTTAAAGTGATACTGTTCAATTTGCATTATCCCTTCTCTTTCTGTATGTAGATGATGAAGTTAGATGTTTTTTTTTTTTTTTTTATTAAAATAATTATAAGTACCTTCTTTCCTGATCGATATACAGCTGTCGCATAACCCAGATCTTAGATCTTTCCCAGTCTGTCTAAGGGAAACAGCGGCAGAAAGAGATTCTAGTCCTCTGCTGCTGGTCACATGTTCAAAAAAAAAAAAAAAAAACTGTCTCTGGAAAACAGGGTAAAAGTAAATAAATAATACCAATAAAGTTTTAAATTGTCATACAAATATAAATTTTAAATAAAATCTTTATTATTTTTTGGCAATAACGTGGTGTGGGTAGATTTCTGCCAGTCCTAGGCTGTGTCACACGTCTCCACCCTTTGTCTTAGAATAACAGGGAGGGGAAGTCTACATCAATTAAGATGTAATATCACTCCACCATTGTGATTAGCTGGTTAGTGGGCATAGAGGAGGAGGAAGGAAGAAAGAATGGGCTGTCATTTACCACTGTGTATATACCCACATTTATGACTCTATAGTCACATGGGTTTCTCAGATGTGATAGGGAGAAAATGCTCAGGGTAGAAAATACACTAAAAAATGAGCATGTGCACTAGCTACCAACACTGCTCTGCACAGTAACCAACTGCAGTGAGGACATGGACAGGAGGGAGAGACCGAGAACAACAGGATTAACCAGGTTTTTTGCAGAATACAGAATCGAATCCCATAGTGACTGACTGAGTATGAACAACATGTAATACAGCATGTATTGATAGTTTTTAATGATGTGTGTTTAATGATACTTAACTCAGTGACATGGGGAAAAGGGTCAGAAGAAATCCCAGATGAGCACTCACTTGTAGCACTACTCCGCCGCTGGATTGTTTGGGTCCCTCTGTCCTGCACCAGCGATGACCCTGTGCCACCAAGTAACCATCAACACACCTGAAATTGTTTCAATTAGCTTTTTTTAACAGTTGAAAACCCTTTATAAGGAAATTGGATAGGCAGTACAACAGAACAATGTAAACTATCTTATGGTGGGGCGCTTATCCAACTGTTCTCACTCAATGCAGTGAGAAGTCTCACTGTAGCTCAGTCCCTGAGCCTCACACTCACTGTTGCTTTGGGTCCTCCAATAGGGTGGTGGGAGCAAATCAAAAGCCATGGCATTGCCAATTTGATTGCTTTTTGGCTTTATTGCTGGGGGCAGGCTAGGCTGTGGCAGCAGCCAGTCAGTGTCTGTTCCTGTGTCCTGCTCTTCCTGAGCTATGCATCAGCAGGTAGACAAGCTGAGCAACCTTTTGATGAGTGGCTGAAGGGGGTCACTGACAGTCAGTGCCACATTCACATAAATACATTATTTGTATCTTGATGTGTGTACCTTTTGAGAGAGGTATTTTTTTTCTGTGTGTTCAGCCTCTTGCACTGTTGGTCATCATATAAACTCTTGGCAAGCTGTGGGCATGGTTAGACTCTTGTTATTATGTTCTTTAGCATGCATGCAGATTAAAAAAATAATAAGTCACAGTTTACCTTGTTGTAAGTTCATATGAAAGGTTTTAGGTATGTTTGTACAGCTCTCACATGAGACTTGTTGCTTGCAAACCATTGCATAATGTTTTTGACTTTTTCAATATATGTGGGCAAGGCTTGGATTGAGGTCTGCACTATATTTAAATGCATTTCAAAGGGTAATATTTATTACTTCAGTTGAAGACTGACTGAGAACAAGGATTACACTACAATCCTAATATGAAAGGTAAGAATTTAATCAGAAATATGGTATTTAGTGTGTATGGTGTTGGAATATTTTTTAGAGGTTTATCTGGGGTGCAAAATTGTTGGGCAGAGAATTAGAGTTACAGAGCTTTTATAAATAAAAAAAATAAATAATACTTGGCTAATGTTTTATAAATGTGCATTACACAGGGAATTCAGTATAAAGGAGGCCACCACTGATAACTGCCATTGCTAAAAACAAGGATATCTCATACAAGGGGGCTTTAATTGCTGACCACCTTCTTCAAACTTAGTTTTCTATCTGTCCATTTGGCTTCGGTAATTAGGGTCCCTGATAGTGTGGATTATAATGAAAGCGAAAGGGAGAACTGCTAAAAATATTTAAGCCACTGGATCAATATGAGAGCCACACAACTAACATTTTCACAGGGAGAGGTCAGAACCTGCAACCTCTATTTATTTTTTTAATTTTTAGCCAGCTTTTTAAAAGCACCCTTTACGGAACAGAGTTTTATTTTTCTTGGGAGAGTGCATGGGATCAGTACAGGGCCAATCAGCACTGTCCAGACAGAGGTTCAGGAGTCCTGCAGCCTCATAGGACAGTCAGATGAGAATGGAAACGTCTCCCACAAGCTTTAACCAGACACTGATGGAAGTCACAAGACTGCTATATACTGCTGATGAGAAAAGGTATTTAGCAGTTTATATTTACTGTGGGAGACCAAATATAGTAAATGCAGGGTCCTCATAGTTGCCAACAGTGTAAAAGATTTTTTAGGGAGACTTTTTTTGGATGTAGGCGGAGTCTTATTATAATTTGTAGGCATGACATAGAAAAAAAAGAAAGCTGCAGCGTAGTTTATGTGAAATAGTGGGCGTGGCTTATATGGGAATGGTTCAAATGGGGGTGTGGTTAGAGTCTGAGATGAATGAGAGATGGAGAAAGAAAGGGGAAAAGAGGGAGGGAGAGAGAAAGAAGGAAGGAAAGAGGGATGGAGGGACAACAGGCCCAGATCCTACACCACAATAGAAATATGTGTATTCCAGTGTTTAACAAATCAGCAGATAAAGATACTCCAAACACCTGGTGTTAGCGCTTCAATCATCCCAGCACCATGGTTGTTGTGGTGTCAGGATGATTGAAGCACATTATTACTAATATTACATTGTAATATAGAATGAAATCATTCAACTCACCATAATGCAGAATCAGTGGGACCCCTGAGCGTGTCACCTGCCATGTCGCCTGCCACCAGATGTCATCAGGTGCCCCCAGCAGAGTCCGTCCTTGCATCAGGTGCCCCCAGCAGATTCTGTCCTTACATCAGGTGCCCCCAGCAGAGTCCGTCCTTACATCAGGTGCCCCCCACAGACTCCTTCCTTGCATCAGGTGCCCCCCAACAAAGTCCGTCCTTACATCAGGTGCCTCCAGCAGAGTCCGTCCTTACATCAGGTGCCCCAAACAGAGTCCATCCTTACATCAGGTGCCCCCAGAAGCAGAGGCCCTCCTTACAGATCTGTGTCCCTGGCAATGGAGCCCCTCCTTACATCTGGTGTCCCCAGCAGCGGAGCCCTCCTTTACATCTGGTGTTCCCAGCAGCGTAGCCCTCCTTTACATCTGGGGTCCCCGGCAGCAGAGCCATCCTTTAAATTTGGTGTCCCCGGCAGTGGAGCCCTCATTTACATCTGGTGTCCCCGGCAGTGGAGCCCTCATTTACATCTGGTGTCCCCAGCAGCGGAGCCCTCCTTTACATCTGGTGTCCCTGGCAGTGGAGCCCTCCTTTACATCTGGTGTCCCCGGCAGTGGAGCCCTCCTTTACATCTGGTGTCCCCGGCAGCGGAGCCCTCCTTTACATCTGGTGTCACCCAGCAGTGGAGCCCTCCTTACAGATCTGTGTTTCTGGAAGCGGAGCCTTCCTTTACATCTGGTGTCCCCCAGCAGTGGAGCCCTCCTTACAGATCTGTGTCCCCCAGCAACAGAGCCCTCCTTACTTCAGTGTCCCCATTAGCTGGCAGCAGCGGAGCCCTCCTTACACCAGGCATTCCCAGCGCAGTCCCTCTTTACACCAGGCATTCCCAGCGCAGTCTCTCCTTACACCAGGCAATCCCAGCGGAGTCCCTCCTTACACCAGGCATTTCCAGCAGAGTCCCTCCTTACACCAGGCAATCCCAGCGCAGTCCCTCCTTACACCAGACATTCCCATGGGAGTCCCTCCTTACACCAGGAATTCACAGCGGAGTCCCTCCTTAAATCAGGCATTCCCAGCGCTGTCCCTCCTTACACCAGGCAATCCCAGCGCGGTCCCTCCTTACACCAGGCATTTCCAGCGGAGACCCTCCTTACACCAGGCAATACCAGCGCAGTCCCTCCTTACACCAGGCATTCCCAGCAGTGTCCCTCCATACATCAGGTGTTGCCCAGTGGAGTCCCCCTCTCATCAGGTGGCCCCCAGTGAAGCATAAAAAAAAATTAAAGATGTTTCTGTTTAAGAAACCCACCTAATTTTACAAGAAGATTGAGGTATTTTCTATGTACCTCAGACACAACTCCACATGGCGAAAGTACACCGAAGCCTCATCACATGAAAACAGCCACAGCTTCAACCCCCCCCCCCCCCCGATACAGGTTGGAATACGATGGCTCACACTTAGTCCCCATCATGGCCCCCTAAACCTGGAGGTAGTTAAACACAAACACATTAAGTGTCACGGTGAACTCCATGCTTTAAAGCACTCTTCACCCACTGCTACAGCCATCACACTTTAAAGTGATGATGTAATGATAAGGATTCTCTGTGGACCTCAGAGATTATCTACAAGGGCCAGCAATACCTTACACATTCACTCCAACATAGTTACAGGAGGGGCCATTTCCCCAAAGCATGTCAGTGATGACGCAAAGAGAGGTGGGAACAAGGTGCAATGTCTGCGTCATCCTTGGACATTTCTCCCAGCGTATCACTCATAACAAGTGTGCCAAGGAACATGTCCACTGGTATCCATGATACAAAGCTCTTTTCAGTTTCTAATTTTCATTTCTATTTTTTATCTCCAGGCTGTGCTGCAGACATGTTTTTAACAGATCCGGTTACAATTGTCCTCTCTATTGTCACCTGTGCTTTGCTGGCAATTTTTTTATTCAGTGAGAAGAAAAAAGTTCATCCAAATTATCCTCCTGGACCACCAAGTTTGCCTATTATTGGAAATATGCACATAATAAATATGAATAAACCTTACATAACATTTCACAAGGTATGATCTTGGATTTTTAAATATGTTGTTAAAATGTACGTCAGGCATCACGAAGGCTGGGTTCACACTAGTGTGAATTGTATGCGGGTTTCCCGCATCCAATTCCGGAGTGGCTTGCACAGGAGTCCTGTGCGTCTTTGGCTCTGTTTCAGGGCTGAATTCAGGCAAAATTTGCACCCTGATTTGTCCTTTTGTCCCTGAAATGGAGAAAAGGGACGCCCTGGACCCCTGCTGTGTGCCGCATCAGGCATCAGTGTGAACCCAGCCTCAATGGCAGACAGCAGTCCGGACTGAGTAGCAGTCCTATCACCATGGCTGCACCACGGTGGTCTCCATACCACCATGGCTGCACCACTTAGCAACCAGGGTGTCCTCTCCCAGGTCCAACCCCTCCACCTTGCTGCAGCCACCCCTGCAGCTGCTCACTAGCGATTAGCCAAACATACCTGGTTTTGATTCATACAGGGTTCCGATAACATTCTAAAGTTCGAGTGCCAGATCCGAGCCCCAATAAACAACAGCATGTTAAATAACAGTAATGGCATTAAATTCCTCATAACATTAATATATACAGTACTGTGTAAAATGACAGCTGCCAGCTGCTTAATTTTGTTTGTTACAGAATACCCGAGTCTCCCCTGGTAAGATACCCTCTCATGCTGAGGGGGGCATGTGGCCTCATATGGTTCACGAGGTGGGGGTGCATGCTTATCCCCCCTTTGCTTTCCTGGCCTTCCAGACTGCATGCTCAGACAAGTGTCTGGTGTAGAGCTCTGGCGGGACCTTGCACTTTTTCTTCTTAATTTTTCGTAGGATTCCCCCTTAGAAGCTATAGCCGAACCTAGGAGTCTATAAAAAGAATTTGGGGGACCTCACATAATTTTTTGGGCAGTAAACCACTTAAAATTCCTACCAGACCTGAAACAAAGGACCTTTGTGCTACCCCATAATTCATACAAAGGTCTTTTTTTTTTAACCACTTAATAACAATACCAGGCTGCCCAGACCAATTTTCAGCTTTCAGCGCTGTCGCATTTTGAATGACAATTGCGCGGTCATGCTACACTGTACCCAAACAGAACTTTTATCATTTTGTTCCCACAAATAGAGCTTTATTTTGGTGGTATTTGGTGGTATTTGATCACCTCAGACAAATAAAAAAAGTCTGAAAATTTTGAAAAAAAAACAAGTTTTTCTTTGTTTCTGTTAAATTTTTTTGTAAATAAGTACGTTTTCTTCTTCATTGATGGGCACTGATATGGCTGCACTGACGGGGACTGATAAGGCGGCACTGATGGGCACCGATGAGGTGGTACTGATGAGGTGGCACTGACGGCCACTGATGATGGGCACTGATAGGCGGCACTGGTATGCAGCACTGATGGGCACTCATAGGTGGCACTGATGGGCACTCATAGGCGGCACTGATGGACACTCATAGGTGGCACTAATGGGCACTTATGGGTGGCACTGATGGGTACTTATGGGTGGCACGGATAGGTGGCATGGATGGGCACTGATGGGCACGGATGGGCACTGATAGGTGGCACTGCTGGACACTAATGGGTGGCACTGCTGGACATGGATGGATGGCACTGATGACACTGGGTGGCATTGCTGGGTGATGGGTGGCACTGATGACACTGGTACATGGTGCCAGTCAGTGCCCATTTGTGGGCACTGACTGGCACAGATTGGGCATCATTTGCACATGTGGATGGCCAGGGGTACATACCTGGCCATCCACATGTTGCCCACTTCCCTGGTGGTCCTAGTGGAGTCCCTGGTGGTCCAGTGTGGGCATCTGAGGGAAGGCTGCACTGATAAACAATCAGCGCAGACCCCCCCTGTCAGGAGAGCTGCCGATCGGCTCTCCTCTACTCACGTCTTTCAGACGCGAGTGTGGAAAAGCCGATCACCGGCTTTTCCTGTTGACATCATGATCAGCTGTGATTGGACGCGGCTGTTCACGTGGTAAAGAGCCTCCGCCGGAGGCTCTTTACCGAGATCAGTGTAGCGGTGTGTCAGACTGACACACCGCTCCACCAATCACCGCGATGCGCGCCCCCACGGGCGCGCGGCGGCATGTTATCCTGAAGGACGTCATATGACGCCCAGTCAGGATATTGAAACCACCGCCCGGCCATCATTCTGCTATAGGCCGGGTGGGAAGTGGTTAACTATCATTGGCTCCTTTGTTTACATGTCTACATGTATCTATTTCATTATCCTAGATGAGCATCTGAAATAGATCCTAAAGAGGGACCCACACACAAAAAGTAGTGGGGGTTCCCCTATAATTTATACCAGGCCCTTCAAGTCTGGTATGACTTTTAAGAGGACACCACATATACGGGAAATAAAACAAACAATGATGTGAGGCTCTACCTAAATTTTATACCTGACCCTTTGGTTTTGGAAGGGATTTTTGATGAAATCCCACACATAAATAAGGAAAGAAAAACAACGGGGTTCCCCCACCCACAAAAACACACCAGACCCTTATCTGAGAATACAGATTGGCTGGCCAGGAAAGAGAAGGGGCCGAAGAGCATGCGCCAACCCCCAAATTATACTATATTATACTATACATGCCCTAAACATGGGGGTTACTTTATCAGGGGTACCCCCTTGGCAAAGCACCTTGTCTTCATGTTGATGAGGGCAAGGGCCTCTTGCGCACAAACCTGCCTTAATAGTTGGGGGGATCTGCAGGTTTGGACAGAATTTGGAAGCCCCCTTTAACAATAAGGAGGCAACCAGACACCATCTCCCCCCATGTAAATGAGTTAGGGGGTGCATAATGCCCCTACTCATTCACAAAAAAAAGTGAACAGTAAATAAATACACAGTTTTTCAATAAGCCCTTTGTAATAAAAAAAATGCTCAATGAAATTAGTTGTCAATAACATCATCCAGTGATATTGATCTGTATGAATCATGATGCATGACACTCATAGAAGTGTCGTGCTTATGAGGATAATTTTCCTGCATGGTATTTATAAGTGAGTCATTTTAAATGATAATATTTTTAAGATACAGGATCAATCAATATGAACACAGACTAAAAATAGGAGATTTATTCACCTGACATGTATTCAGATAAAATAGTTCTATATATATATATTGGTTGACAAAAACAATGTTACATAAAACTAAGAATACCAATTGTGCTACATAAAATTAAGAAAACTAATTAAAACCCCTGCTAATGACAGTGTTGTACTTTTTAAATGACACAGAAATGATAAAATTTCCCTGTAGAATCAGTAACCAAGTAAATATGACAATTAAACAGAACGTCTGTATTTCACAAATTCAACTGTTACTTTACTGCAGGTAAGTAAGTGATTAATAATGTGGAATAAAATTAGACGTTTGCTATGTCAATAGAATTGAATGTATAAAAATTATAATGAAAAATTGAAACTTAGCGAAAAATCTACAAGGCGGTTATTAATTCGCGGGAAATCATTATCCAACTGTACATGATATTCAATAAATCAATGTTTAAAGAGGAAGTAAAGCCTCCTCCAAAACGAAACAAAAAACGGAACCTGCAAGGCAAAGGCATAATGAGCTAGTATGCATAGTATACTAGCTCATTATGAATGACTTACCTGAGAACGAAGCCCCCGAAGCGACCCTCATCCACGACCATCTGCGCCGCCATCAAGCCCGGAGTGACTTTCGGGTCTCGCTGCTCCAGCGCTGTCATTCGCTGGAGCGGCAATGACGTCACTCCCGCGCATGCGCACGAAAGCGGAATATCACCATGAACTCGGCATGCGCAGTGCGCCTGCGCGGCGCTGTCTACGGCGCATGCGCGGTAGACAGCGATGCCTGTTTTTTTCTAAATATCTCCTAAACCATGTAGGTTTAGGAGATATTTATTGGACCTACAGGTAAGCCTTAATCTAGGCTTACCTGTAGACCAAAGTGGTTTGTAAGGGTTTACAACCACTTTAAGAAAACCCAAATGAATATCAAGTAAAAATCAATATGACATAATTACCCTTCCCAAACTGGCTACTGGTCTGAAGTGATGGTTACCAGAGTTGTAAAATGGCTGCCTTGGCTTTCAAGATGGCTTCTGCTTAAAAAGGAATTACTTCTTGTGTCCTCAGAGTTTCAAAATATCATCAATTGAAGCGATCCCTTGTCTCTGTCTGTATGATCCTATATACCATTTTGGACAATAGGCTCATAACAATTATAATAAGCCGAGCCCAGAAGGTGTAACTTCTTTTCCTATTGGTTGAAAGCTCTATTGATTACCTTATTGTAGATTTTGGCAATATTTCTTTCAACCACCAGGCATGTCCAAAAGTAGAAATATGTGTTCTGAAATATTTTCTAAGTAATATGTTCAGTTTTCATAATGTGTATCTGCTTGTATAGTGGTGCTGAGATATATATATATATATATATATATATATATATGTGTCATTCACCACAATGATTGGTATATTTAAAGCCATTCTTACTTCTAATATGCTCTAAATCTAAATAATATATTTTTATGTTATACAGAATGACTATTGCACCAGTAGTTACTGAAATCACGATTACCGTATATCTAGGAGATGAAATATAATTTATATTATTTGAACGTCATATATTTTCTGAAATACTACTGGGTAGAAAATAGTTCATTAGGTTTCCTTTAAGTGTTTGAAATTACTGTATTTATTGGCGTATAACACTCACTTTTTCACCCTGAAAATCTGGTGTTAATAGTGTGTGCGTGTTATACACCGATACTGCAATTTGGGCCATCGAGGGGGGCGGGACGAGCGCCATCAGAATACATACAGCGAGAATCTCCTGTTTTCTCAGTAGCCTCTGTAATAGGAAGTCCCGTCTCCTGGGCTGGCATTGGACCAATGTTCTGTCTATCATAGAAGCCGGTCCGGGAGGCGGGACTTTGTATTAAAGAGGCAGCCGAGTAAATAGGAGATTCTCGCTGTATGTAATCTGAAATGTAATCCCACCCCCCTCCCTGTCCCCTCCGAGGCAGCAGTAATCTGATTTGAGGCTGCAGATGGGCATTGAACAAACTGCATTGATGGGCAATTGTGAGGTTGTAGATGGGCATTGATCAGGCTGCATTGATGGGCAATTATGAGGTTGTAGATGGGCATTGATCAGGCTGCATTGATGGGCAATTGAGAGACTGCAGATGGCATTGATTAAGCTGCATTAATGGTCAATTGTGAGGCTGCAGATGGCATTGATCAGGTTGCAGATGGGCAATGGTGAGGTTGCATTGATGGGCACTGACTCTTATTTTGCTTCAACGTTATTTATTTAAAATGTAAGTTTTTTGTTCCTGAAACTTCCCTCCTAAAATGAAGGTGCGTGTTATACGCCTGTGCGTGTTATATGTCGATAAATACGGTAACTTTGGCCAGACTCAATAAATATTTAGATAGAGTTCAGATGGATAAACAACTCTTGGAGTCTTCACAATAGGTTTCGTTAGAGATGTGTGATTTCTTCTTGAGAACAATCCAGTCAAGTGTATGTATCGTCAACCTTTTTTGCGATATCAGGCCCTTCTATCTAACAACCCCAAACATGTAAATATCTTTGGTTTCTGCTTTGAAAATAGTTTGTTTATAGTATTTACAGATAGCTGATTCATCAAGAGTTGGGAAACAGATGAAATCATTGTGACCCCCTCCGTCACTTTCCTATCATGGGGCTCATGACATAAAAATTCAGATATTATTATTTCTCTTTAAAAGGTTTAACAGAAAAAAAAATTCAGATGACCCGAACACAATCCAGATAACCACTCACTAAATGGCACCCCAAGCTTAAGGGAAGGGGCAAGAATAATGATGACATCATTGACCAAATATAGCCATGTCACAGACTACTATCAGGAAATCTTAGCTTAGGTTTGCCAAAAAAAATAAAAAAAAATCTACTAGTGTATTGCAAGCTTTACTCATGGAGTCTCTGAGGATTCTAAGAAATCCATAATCCCCTACCAGGCTATTACACTTTATAAGCCACACTTTCTTTTCTGTCTCTTCACTACAGTATCCTATCTAGGGATGAGCCGAACACCCCCGGGTTCGGTTCGAACCAGAACCTTCGAACGGACCGAAAGTTCGCGCGAATTTTCGAACCCTAACGTTTTTTCGGGAGCAGTCATTTTAATGATGCATAAAGTGAAAAAAAAAAAGTGACATTTTCCTTTAAATATGGTACCTGGGGGGTGTCCAAAGTATGCCTGTGAAGTGGCATGTGTTTCCCGTGTTTAGAACTGTCCTTGCACAAAATGACATTTGTAAAGGAAAAAAAGAAGCCATTTAAAACCACTTGCGGCTTTAGGTTTGATCTTAAGTAGAATCTGAACAGGTACATTATGAAGTGTAGCTCCATCCCAAAAAAATCTATTTTTAAGCTTTTTGGAGAACATAGGGAGGGGTTATCACCCCTGTAACATTTGCTGTCTTTGCACATCTGTTCAGAACATGTCACCTCACTTTCCGTCCCAATGACAAATGTTTTTGGAAAAGTGGGGTTTTAATTGAAACAAGGATTGGTGATAAAGCATCAGTAAAGAGGAGATACTTTTTTCCCAAAATAAATCTAACAGGATAGAATTTCCCTTCCTAGGGGTAGATTTCCTCTCACTTCCTGTTTTCTCTTTCCGTTTGCAAGTAGGAGTCGTTTGTAAGTTGGATGTTTGAAAGTAGGGGCCTGCCGTATATACTCTGCAGAAATTTGCCCTATTAGATGTTGGTGTAGCCACGAGACTGGTGGTCACAGGAATGGGCCCTGCTGTGAGTTATTGGATCAAGATTTATAATTGCATGCACCTGTTGAACAGGGCAGAAAAATTGGGCCTTTGGTGGTGGTGGTGGTGGTGGTGGTGGACGGTTTTGCCACAAGACTGTAAGCTCTCACAGTTACTCTTGGTGGGCGCAGGAATGGGCCCTGCTGTGAGTTATTAGATCAAGATTTGTAATTGCAAGCACCTGATGAACAGGGCAGAAAAATTGGGCCTTTGGCGGTGGTGGTGGACGGTGTTGCCACAAGACTGTAGGCCCTCATAGTTACTCTTGGTGGGCGCAGGAATGGGCCCTGCTGTGAACTATTAGATCAAGATTTGTAATTACCCGCCCCTGTTAAACAGGGGCTGAAAAATTGTGCCTTAGGCACTGGTGCTGGTGCCACAACACTGCAACCCCTCACAGAGACTGTACTTGGAGCACAGCAGTCACACGTGTTGCGAAGCATTTTTTTAAAAAATTGTAAGTACACGCCCCTGTTAAACAGGGGCTGAAAAATTGTGCCTTAGGCATGGTGCTGGTGCCACAACACTGCAACACGGCCCTCACAGAGACTGTACTTGGAGCACAGCAGTCACACGTGTTGCGAAGCATTTTTTTAAAAAATTGTAAGTACACGCCCCTGTTAAACAGGGGCTGAAAAATTGTGCCTTAGGCACTGGTGCTGGTGCCACAACACTGCAACACGGCCCTCACAGAGACTGTACTTGGAGCACAGCAGTCACACGTGTTGCGAAGCATTTTTTTAAAAAATTGTAAGTACACGCCCCTGTTAAACAGGGGCTGAAAAATTGTGCCTTAGGCACTGGTGCTGGTGCCACAACACTGCAACACGGCCCTCACAGAGACTGTACTTGGAGCACAGCAGTCACACGTGTTGCGAAGCATTTTTTTAAAAAATTGTAAGTACACGCCCCTGTTAAACAGGGGCTGAAAAATTGTGCCTTAGGCACTGGTGCTGGTGCCACAACACTGCAACACGGCCCTCACAGAGACTGTACTTGGAGCACAGCAGTCACACGTGTTGCGAAGCATTTTTTTAAAAAATTGTAAGTACACGCCCCTGTTAAACAGGGGCTGAAAAATTGTGCCTTAGGCACTGGTGCTGTGGCATGGATCATTGAGGAGGAGGAAGAGGATAGTCAGTGAACATAAGAGGACAGTCACTCAGCATCAGCATAGGCAGTCTTGAAGGGATGTGACATTAAAAATTATTCGGTTATATCCGCCTCAGGTGCCTGGTAGCTGGTGGTGATCCAAGACTGATTCATTTTGATGAATGTCAGTCGATCAACCGAGGCGGTGGACAGGCGCACCCTATGATCAGTCACAAATCCTCCAGCAGCACTGAATGTGCGTTCGGAAAGAACGCTGGAGGCAGGACAGGCCAGTAGCTCAATTGCATACTGTGCAAGCTCTGGCCAGTGATCCATCCTCAGGACCCAGTAAGCCAGAGGATTTTCGGTGGGAAAGGTGTCCAAGTCTGACCTTGCCCCAAGGTATTCCTGCACCATGTATATCAGACGCTGGCGATGGTTGCTGGAACCGATCATACCTTGGGGCTGCGGACTAAAAAATTGTCTGAACGCATCGGTCAGACGTCCACCTTCCCCACCGCTCCTTCTGCCACTGACCGAAGCCTCAGCAACTCGTCGCCCAGGACCAGGAGTTTGTAGCCTCCCAGTTTCTGGGAACGCGTTGCACAGACCTTTCTGCAAGGCCTCCCTGAGATGTCTCATCCTCTGCTCCCTCTGCGACGGCAAGATAAGGTCCGCAACCTTACCCTTGTACCGCGGATCAAGGAGAGTGGCCAGCCAGTAATGGTCCCTCTCCTTGATCCGAAGAACACGAGGATCCTTCCGCAGGCTTTGCAGGATCAGGGAGGCCATGCAGCGTAGGTTAGCTGAGGCATTCGGTCCGGAGTCTTCTGGGTCACTGAGGATGACATGATCGCCAGCCACCTCCTCCCAGCCACGTACAAGTCCACTGGCTTGTTGGGACTGTACATCATCCCTAAAAGACTGCTGCTGCTGATGCTGAGTGCCAGGCTCCACCTCCATGCTCACACAATCCTCCTCCTCCTCCTCCTCCTCCTCCTCCTCATCCTCTTCCTGTGTGATGGGTGGGACAGAAGGAACACTGTCCGGATAAAGGGGGCCTTGAGAGGCAAGGAAGTCCTCCTCTTCCTGCCTCTGTTCTGCCTCAAGTGCCCTGTCCATTATCCCACGCAGCGTATGCTCCAACAGGTGGACAAGAGGGACAGTGTCACTGATGCATGCACTGTCACTGCTCACCATCCTCGTGGCCTCCTCAAATGGTGAGAGGACAGTGCATGCATCCCTGATCATGCTCCACTGACGTGGGGAAAAAAACCCAAGCTCCCCTGACCCTGTCCTGGTGCCGTAGTCGCAAAGGTACTCATTGATGGCCCTCTGCTGCGTGTGCAGTCGCTGCAGCATGGCCAACGTTGAGTTCCACCTGGTGGGCATGTCAGATATTAGGCGGTTCTTGGGCAGGTTCAGCTCCTTTTGCAGCTCAGTCAGCCGAGCACTGGCATTATAAGATCGGCGGAAATGCACACAGACTTTCCTGGCCTGCCTCAGGACATCCTGTAAGCCTGGGAACCTGCCCAAGAACCGCTGCACCACCAGGTTGAGGACGTGAGCCATGCAGGGCACATGGGTGAGCTGCCCCTGTCGCAGGGCGGAGAGGAGGTTGGTGCCATTGTCAGAAACGACCATTCCTGGCTTAAGCTGACGTGGCGTCAACCACCTCTCGGCCTGCCCCTGCAGAGCTGCCAGAACCTCTGGCCCAGTGTGGCTCCTGTCCCCCAAACACACCAGCGCAAGCACGGCATGGCATCTTTTTGCCTGCGTACTTGCGTAGCCCCTTGTACGCCTACGGAGCACCGCTGGTTCCAAGGACAGAGCACTGGAGGAAGAAGAAGAGGAGGGGGTGGAGGAGAGAGGTGTGTCACAACCAGTAGCAGTAGTCGCGTTTTGGAGGCGTGGTGGCGGAACAACCTCCAACACTACTGCACCTTGTCCTGCATCCCTCCCAGCTGCCAATAGAGTGACCCAATGGGCCGTGAAAGAAAGGTACCGTCCTGTCCATGCCTGCTGGACCATGAGTCAGCGGTAATATGCACCTTACCGCTGACCGCCCTGTCCAGCGAGGCATGGACATTGCCCTCCACATGCCGGTAGAGAGACGGAATCGCCTTCCGCGAGAAAAAGTGGCGTTTGGGAACCTGCCACTGAGGAACCGCACATTGAACAAACTCACGGAAGGGGGCCGAGTCTACCAACTGAAAAGGCAGCAGTTGAAGTGCTAGCAATTTAGCAAGGCTAGCATTCAACCGCTGGGCATGTGGATGGCTGGGAGTGTACTTCTTTCTACGGTCCAGCAGCTGGGGCAGGGAAATTTGCCTGCTGCATTCGGACGTCGGTGTACTGCAAGTACTTGGTTGTGACACACCGAATTCTACACCTTCAGTCCTCTCAGAGCAGCTTTCAGAGAGGACTGAAGGTGTAGTGGGGATGGAGATCCCAGCTGAGGAGGAGCAAGGAGAGGTCCGCTTAGTTCTTTGGTGTGGGTCTTTTATGTGTGCCTGCCAACGAGCTGCATGGCAGGTCGCCATATGTCTGGTCATGCTTGTCGTGCCCAAGCGGCTGATGTTTTGGCCACGCGAGATACGCTTGAGACAAATATTGCAAATAGCAGTGGTGCGATCTGCTGCACTCGTCTCAAAAAAGGCCCACACCAAAGAACTTTTCTGATAACGTGCAGAGGCAGCGCCCTGCACAGGCGGAGCTCTGCGGTGTTGTACAGTTGCTGTGCTGGCCTCTACCTGGCCTCCAGGGGGCATCCTGCCTCGTTGGACATGTGACGCCGCATCCTCCTCCTCCTCGTCCTCCTCCTCATCCTCTCTCCCTTGAGGCACCCACGTGGAGTCAGTGACCTCATCATCCCCTCCCTCTTCACCACTAGAGCAAACCTGGCAGTAAGCTGCAGCTGGTGGAACTGTACTGCCAGATTCCTCAAGCTGGGTATCGTCATCCGAGCCTTCGAATCGTTGGGCATCCTCCTGGAGCATGTACCCAACACTGTGCTCAAAGAGTTCGGGGGACTCCTCAGGAGGACATGGTGGGTCTAGGGAAGGGGTGGCTGATGATGCTCTGTCAGTACCCTGAGCCTGGGTGAGAGAGGATGAGGAGGATGAGGAGGGCTTGGTCATCCATTCTACCAAGCCTTCAGCATGATGCGGCTCCACATGTCCAGCTGCCGAAAACAAAGACGCGCGTGTCCCATGGCCACGTGCTGATGACGATGCACGACCACGTCCACGTCCACGGCCACGTCCACTAGAAACAGAGACTGTCTGCCCTGTGTTCTTGGCTCTGCACGCTCTGCCTCCCCTTGGCGGTCTTCCAGCCATTGTAGTCGGTAGTCCTGTGGGTGCTGCTGAGAAGAAAATATAGGAGCTCTGTGTGATGCCACTAACACACTAGAAGTCCTATAGGTGCTTCTGCAAAGAAAATATAGGAGCTCTGTGTGATGCCACTAACACACTAGAAGTCCTGTGGGTGCTGCTGAGAAGAAAATATAGGAGCTCTGTGTGATGCCACTAACACACTAGAAGTCCTATGGGTGCTTCTGCAAAGAAAATATAGGAGCTCTGTGTGATGCCACTAACACACTAGAAGTCCTATGGGTGCTGCTGAGAAGAATATATAGGAGCTCTGTGTGATGCCACTAACACACTAGAAGTCCTATGGGTGCTTCTGCAAAGAAAATAGAGGAGCTCTGTGTGATGCCACTAACACACTAGAAGTCCTGTGGGTGCTTCTGCAAAGAAAATAGAGGAGCTCTGTGTGATGCCACTAACACACTAGAAGTCCTGTGGGTGCTGCTGAGAAGAATATATAGGAGCTCTGTGTGATGCCACTAACACACTAGAAGTCCTATGGGTGCTTCTGCAAAGAAAATAGAGGAGCTCTGTGTGATGCCACTAACACACTAGAAGTCCTGTGGGTGCTTCTGCAAAGAAAATAGAGGAGCTCTGTGTGATGCCACTAACACACTAGAAGTCCTGTGGGTGCTGCTGAGAAGAATATATAGGAGCTCTGTGTGATGCCACTAACACACTAGAAGTCCTATGGGTGCTTCTGCAAAGAAAATAGAGGAGCTCTGTGTGATGCCACTAACACACTAGAAGTCCTGTGGGTGCTTCTGCAAAGAAAATAGAGGAGCTCTGTGTGATGCCACTAACACACTAGAAGTCCTGTGGGTGCTGCTGAGAAGAATATATAGGAGCTCTGTGTGATGCCACTAACACACTAGAAGTCCTGTGGGTGCTTATGCAAAGAAAATAGAGGAGCTCTGTGTGATGGGACTAACACACTTCAAGTCCTATAGGTGCTTCTGGGAAGAAAATATAGCTCTGTGTGTGTGATGGGACTAACACACTTCAAGTCCTATAGGTGCTTCTGGGAAGAAAATATAGCTCTGTGTGTGTAATGGGACTAACACACTTCAAGTCCTATAGGTGCTTCTGGGAAGAAAATATAGCTCTGTGTGTGTAATGGGACTAACACACTTCAAGTCCTATAAGTGCTTCTGGGAACAAAATATAGGAGCTCTGCCTGCCTGCCACGAACACACTACAAGTCCTATAGGTGCTTCTGGGAAGAAAATATAGCTCTGTGTGTGTAATGGGACTAACACACTTCAAGTCCTATAAGTGCCTCTGGGAACAAAATATAGGAGCTCTGCCTGCCTGCCACGAACACACTACAAGTCCTATAGGTGCTTCTGGTAACAAAATATAGGAGCTCTGCCTGCCTGCCACTAACACACTACAAGTCCTATAGGTGCTTCTGGGAAGAAAATATAGCTCTGTGTGTGTAATGGGACTAACACACTTCAAGTCCTATAAGTGCTTCTGGGAACAAAATATAGGAGCTCTGCCTGCCTGCCACGAACACACTACAAGTCCTATAGGTGCTTCTGGGAAGAAAATATAGCTCTGTGTGTGTAATGGGACTAACACACTTCAAGTCCTATAGGTGCTTCTGGGAACAAAGTATAGCTCTTTGTGTGTAATGGGACTAACACACTTCAAGTCCTATAGGTGCTTCTGGGAAGAAAATATAGCTCTGTGTGTGTAATGGGACTAACACACTTCAAGTCCTATAGGTGCTTCTGGGAAGAAAATATAGCTCTGTGTGTGTAATGGGACTAACACACTTCAAGTCCTATAGGTGCTTCTGGGAAGAAAATATAGCTCTGTGTGTGTGTGATGGGACTAACACACTTCAAGTCCTATAGGTGCTTCTGGGAAGAAAATATAGCTCTGTGTGTGTAATGGGACTAACACACTTCAAGTCCTATAGGTGCTTCTGGGAAGAAATATAGCTCTGTGTGTGTAATGGGACTAACACACTTCAAGTCCTATAGGTGCTTCTGGGAAGAAAATATAGCTCTGTGTGTGTGATGGGACTAACACACTTCAAGTCCTATAGGTGCTTCTGGGAACAAAGTATAGCTCTGTGTGTGTAATGGGACTAACACACTTCAAGTCCTATAGGTGCTTCTGGGAAGAAAATATAGCTCTGTGTGTGTAATGGGACTAACACACTTCAAGTCCTATAGGTGCTTCTGGGAAGAAAATATAGCTCTGTGTGTGTAATGGGACTAACACACTTCAAGTCCTATAGGTGCTTCTGGGAAGAAAAATATAGCTCTGTGTGTGTAATGGGACTAACACACTTCAAGTCCTATAGGTGCTTCTGGGAAGAAAATATAGCTCTGTGTGTGTGATGGGACTAACACACTTCAAGTCCTATAGGTGCTTCTGGGAAGAAAATATAGCTCTGTGTGTGTGATGGGACTAACACACTTCAAGTCCTATAGGTGCTTCTGGGAAGAAAATATAGCTCTGTGTGTGTAATGGGACTAACACACTTCAAGTCCTATAGGTGCTTCTGGGAAGAAAATATAGCTCTGTGTGTGTAATGGGACTAACACACTTCAAGTCCTATAGGTGCTTCTGGGAAGAAAATATAGCTCTGTGTGTGTGATGGGACTAACACACTTCAAGTCCTATAGGTGCTTCTGGGAAGAAAATATAGCTCTGTGTGTGTAATGGGACTAACACACTTCAAGTCCTATAGGTGCTTCTGGGAAGAAAATATAGCTCTGTGTGTGTAATGGGACTAACACACTTCAAGTCCTATAGGTGCTTCTGGGAAGAAAATATAGCTCTGTGTGTGTAATGGGACTAACACACTTCAAGTCCTATAGGTGCTTCTGGGAAGAAAATATAGCTCTGTGTGTGTAATGGGACTAACACACTTCAAGTCCTATAGGTGCTTCTGGGAAGAAAATATAGCTCTGTGTGTGTGATGGGACTAACACACTTCAAGTCCTATAGGTGCTTCTGGGAAGAAAATATAGCTCTGTGTGTGTAATGGGACTAACACACTTCAAGTCCTATAGGTGCTTCTGGGAACAAAGTATAGCTCTTTGTGTGTAATGGGACTAACACACTTCAAGTCCTATAGGTGCTTCTGGGAAGAAAATATAGCTCTGTGTGTGTGATGGGACTAACACACTTCAAGTCCTATAGGTGCTTCTGGGAAGAAAATATAGCTCTGTGTGTGTAATGGGACTAACACACTTCAAGTCCTATAGGTGCTTCTGGGAAGAAAATATAGCTCTGTGTGTGTGATGGGACTAACACACTTCAAGTCCTATAGGTGCTTCTGGGAACAAAATATAGGAGCTCTGCCTGCCTGCCACGAACACACTACAAGTCCTATAGGTGCTTCTGGTAACAAAATATAGGAGCTCTGCCTGCCTGCCACTAACACACTACAAGTCCTATAGGTGCTTCTGGTAACAAAATATAGGAGCTCTGCCTGCCTGTCACTAACACACTACAAGTCCTATAGGTGCTTCTGGTAACAAAATATAGGAGCTCTGCCTGCCTGCCACTAACACACTACAAGTCCTATAGGTGCTTCTGGTAACAAAATATAGGAGCTCTGCCTGCCTGTCACTAACACACTACAAGTCCTATAGGTGCTTCTGGTAACAAAATATAGGAGCTCTGCCTGCCTGCCACTAACACACTACAAGTCCTATAGGTGCTTCTGGTAACAAAATATAGGAGCTCTGCCTGCCTGTCACTAACACACTACAAGTCCTATAGGTGCTTCTGGTAACAAAATATAGGAGCTCTGCCTGCCTGTCACTAACACACTACAAGTCCTATAGGTGCTTCTGGTAACAAAATATAGGAGCTCTGCCTGCCTGCCACTAACACACTACAAGTCCTATAGGTGCTTCTGGTAACAAAATATAGGAGCTCTGCCTGCCTGTCACTAACACACTACAAGTCCTATAGGTGCTTCTGGTAACAAAATATAGGAGCTCTGCCTGCCTGCCACTAACACACTACAAGTCCTATAGGTGCTTCTGGTAACAAAATATAGGAGCTCTGCCTGCCTGCCACGAACACACTACAAGTCCTATAGGTGCTTCTGGTAACAAAATATAGGAGCTCTGCCTGCCTGCCACGAGCACACTACAAGCCCCTCTTTGTCAATCAATCTTTGTAACTGAATCTATCTAACTCAATCTCTGCGAACGTGGGTTCGCATCGAGCACCGGGCCCATCCTTAATCCTATCCTGTCTAAGCTCCAGGTTAGGTGGTGTCAACATTAAACAGAGAGAAGTTGTGGGTCTGCCATCTGACATCTCATCCAACATTAGTGCCTGACCTCACAAAATTTTTATAATTTTGTTCCCACAAATAGAGCTTTCTTTTGGTGGTATTTGATCACCTCTGGGAATTTTTTTTTGTTTCAGTTACAAAACGTTGTAAATAAGTAAGTTTTCTCCTTCACTGATGGGGCTGCACTGATGGGCACCAATGAGGTGGCACTGATGAGGTGGCATTGATGGTAGTTGCGGTGTGTCAGACTGACACACCGCAACAACAATCGCCGCGATGCGCGCCCCCGTGGGCACGCAGCAGCTTAATATCCTGAAGACGTCATATAACATTTGGTCAGGATATTGAAACCACTTTGCCGCCGTCATTTTGCTATATGGCGGGCGGCAAGTGGTTAAAGAGGTACTTTCCAGTAATAGACTGTCTCATACTGCTCTCCAAATGCTCAGTTGCTCTATATTTTTCAGCACCGAAAATGTAGAGGCTGATCTGCTTACAGCCTAAAGATTTACTGTTGCTCTGAGGCTCTGGGCTTCAGCAAAATGGCAGCCTCCAGCAAGAAGAAACAGGAGCAATGCTGGAGGCAATTTACAGCACACACTATTTTTGGTAGCATAATTATTAATATGGAATGTACTGTATGTTCCTGGCTAAAGAACACTGTTTTTTATCAAGTTATTATGGGTAAAGTTCCACTTTAAGGAAGCAGCAGGTGCCGACACCCACTGAGTAATTTACTGGCTGAAAATCCCCAGTGTGGTGTTCCCCAGTGGGCTGATCAAAAAAAGAAAAGTAAATATTAGATGCACAATTCAAACTAAATTTTTTTTAGCATTCCTGTCCAACAGAATTCAATCTTTAGATGAACCTGCTGAACGGGTTGAATTTTGATCCATCCATGGCTAGCTTTAGATATACACTATACTAATTTCTGCATACAGTGGATATAAAAATTCTACACACCCCTGTTAAAATGTCAGGTTTCTGTGATGTAAAAAAATTAGGGAAAGATAAATAATTTCAGAACTTTTTCCACCTTTAATGTGACCTATATACTGTACAACTCAATTGAAAAACAAACTGAAATCTTTCGGTGGGGGGGAAGTAAAAATAAAATAATGTGGTTGCATACATGTGCACACCCTCTTATAACTGGGGATGTAGCTGTGTTCAGAATAAAGCAATCACATTCAAACTCATGTTAAATAGGAGTCATTACACACCTGCCATCATTAAAGTGCCTCTGATTTACCCCAAATAAAGTTTAGCTGTTCTGGTAGGTCTTTCCTGACATTTTCTTAGTTGCATCCTACAGCAAATGCCATGGTCCGCAGAGAGCTTCCAAAGCATCAGAGGGATCTCATTGTTAAAAGGTATCAGTCAGGAGAAGCGTACAAAAGAACTTCCAAGGCATTAGATATACCATGGTACACAGTGAAGAAAGTCATCATCAAGTTGGAAAAATATGGCACAACATTGACATTACCAAGAACTGGACGTCCCTCCAAAATTGATGAAAAGACTAGAAGAAAACTGGTCAGGGAGGCTGCCAAGAGGCCTACAGCAACATTAAAGTATCTGCAGGAATATCTGCCAAATACTGGCTGTGTGGTACATGTGACAACAATCTCACATATTTTTCATATGTCTGGGCTATGGGGTAGAGTGGCAAGATGGAAGCCTTTTCTTACCAAGAAACACATCCAAGCCTGGATGAATTTTGCAAACGCATATCTGAAGTCTCCCAAAAGCATGTGGGTAAATGTGTTATGGTCTGATGAAACCAAGGTTGAACTTTTTGGCCATAATTCCAAAAGATATGTTTGGCACAAAAACACTGCACATCACCAAAAGAACACCATACTCACAGTGAAGCATGGTGGTGGCAGCATCATGCTTTGGGGCTGTTTCCCTATAGCTGGAACAAGGGCCTTAGTCAAGGTAGAGGGAATTATGAACAGTTCCAAACACCATATATAAGGAAGAGATTGGGACTTTTAAGGTGCAAAACACACCAGATAATATCAAAAATAGATTTTATTTTACAAAAATTAAAAACATTGAAGCATAATCCATAATCAACAATAAAGGACAGTTTGAGAATGTGCAAGAAATTACAAAATTCTCTACATGTTTCACCACTGGTATAGTAGCTTCTTCAGATTTACATTTGTCAGGCTAGTAGACAGTGCCTGACAAATGTAAATCTCCTGAAGAAGCTACTATACCAGTGGTGAAACATGTAGAGAATTTGGTCATTTCATGCACATTCTCAAACTGTCCTTTATCGTTGTTTATGGATTATGCTTCAATGTTTTTAATTTTTGTAAAATAAAATCTATTTTTGATATTATCTGGCATGTTTTGCACCTTAAAAGTCCCAATCTCTTCCTTGTATATTGTTAACAAATTAAGGGATGTGGTGCCAATAACGTTTAGATGACAAACAAACAAAACCTTAGTTCCAAACACCAGTCAATATTGGCACAAAACCTTTAGGCTTCTGCTAGAAAACTGAACATGAAGAGGAACTTTATCTTTCAGCATGACAACGACCCAAAGCATACATCCAAATCAACAAAGGAATAGCTTCACCTGAAGAAGATTAAAGTTTTGGAATGGCCCAGCCAGAGCCCAGACCCGAATCCCATTGAAAATCGGTGGGGTGATCTGAAGAGGGCTGTGCACAGGAGAAGCCCTCACAATCAGACAGATTTGGAGTGTTTTTGCAAAGAAGAGTGGGCAGATATTGCCAAGTCAAAATGTGCCATGCTGATAGACTCATACCCAGAAGCTCTAATAAAATCAAAAAGTGCTTCAACAATGTATTAGGTTAAGGGTGTGCATACTTATGCAACCATATTTTATTTTTTTATTTTTACTTCCCTCCACCTAAAAGATTTCAGTTTGTTGATCAACTAAGTTGTACAGTTTATAGGTCACATTAACTTTAAGGACCACCCCGTGTACATATACTGTGGCAGGGCGGCCCTTAAGCACAAAAACACATACCTGTATGTGATTCCTCAGGTTTGCTCTGGGGCGTGCGGGCGTGCTGCCAGAGCTCTACTCCTGCTGTGGCTGGACACAGCGGGAGCCAATCAGTGGGTCCAGCCGGCCCTCAGCGATCGTTCACAGGAGAGTGTAAACAAGGCAGACCGCCGTTCTATGAGGGAGGAAACATGGATCCCTGTTTTCCTTCAGTCACAACATTCCCCCCACAGTTAGGAAGCACTCCCTAGGAGCACACTTAACCCTTTGATCGCCACTGATGTTAACCCTTTCCATGCCAGCGTCATTTATACAGTGACAGTGCATTTTTTTTTTAGCACTGATCACTGTATTTGTGTCACAGGTCCCCAAAAAGTGTCACTTATTGTCAAATTTGTCCGCCGCAATGTCACAATCCTGCTAATAATCGCTGTCATTACTAGTAAAAACAATAAATTAAAAAAAAAGTCCATAAATCTATCCCATAGTTTGTAGGCGCTATAACTTTTGTGCAAACCAATCACTATATGCTTGGGATTTTTTTTACCAAAAAACATGTAGCAGAATACATATATGAAGAAATTATATTTAAAAAATAAAAATAATTATTGGATGTGTTTTACAGCAGAAGTAAAAAAATATTGTTTTTTTTTTTTTCAAAATTGTCGGGCTTTTTTGTTAATAGCGCAAAAAATAAAAAACGCAGAGGTGCTCAAATACCACCAAAAGAAAGCTCTATTTGTGGGGAAAAAAAGACCATCAATTTTCTTTGGGTACAGTGACGCACCACCGTGCAATTGTCAGTTAAAGCAACGCAGTGCCGTATCGCAAAAAATGGCCTGGTCAGGAGGGGGTAAAACCTTCCGAAGCTGAAGTGGTTAAAGTTCTGAAATGATTTATCTTTGTCTCATTTTTTTACATCACAGAAACCTGACATTATAACAGGGGTGTGTAGAATTGTTATATCCATTGTACCTCCCAACTTTGTGAGATGGAAACGGGGGATACCTATTAGCAAAAGTATGTAGGGATAGGACCCCTCCACCATGCCCCCTTAATTGTACAAAGATTCATAAACCCACAAGAGCTTTTTTTACCACTACTATTCCTTTATACTGGCTTTTGGAATTTACAGATGCAGCAATTTAGATATCGGATGGTAGGTTTCGCACTGGAAAACACTTTTTGAAATATAAAAAGCGCATTTTTCTATACAACTATATTGATCAGACCAAAATGATGGACAAATGAGGAGAAATGAGGGACTTTGATCAAAATCAGGGAGAGATGGCAGCTAGGATTTCTGTTCTACATTAGTTTGTTTCTCCTATATTTTCCTATAGTTTCTCTTCAATTTTAACAAACGTTTTTTTTCCCAGTTACATTGGAAATGTTCTGAAACACATTATTCCCTTCTCTCATTCAAAGCACACTTTTGCACATCAGCTATAATTATTTGCAAATGTTCTGGACAGTACAGAGAAATGTAAATAACTGATTTTGACATAGTTTAGTAAGTTAGGCTTTTTTTCGATGCATTCAAGCTTGTTTTTGATAGTACAAAAATGCTGATATCATTATACTTGAATTCAGTCCAAATGTGAGGGTTATCAGAGGACATGCATGGATTTACTGATTCTAACCTTTCCCCTATTGTAGATAAGCACTGCTAAATACCTTCTAGATCCTTTGTTTTTTGTAGATTGTTGACCCCAGCACACACGTACACAGGCATCCACAAAGTGCAGTTTGTAAACATTTACTAAGCGTGCAAATGGCAATGACAGGTTCAGCTGCAGTAATTGGGGTTATTATCATTATAGTATTATGCCCCGTACACGCGGTCGGAAATTCCGACCACAAAATCTGTCGGATTTTTTCCGACGGATTTTGTCCGACACTGGTGTTGCATACACACGGTCGGACAAAGTTGTCGGAAAATCCGATCATTCTGAACGTGGTGACGTTCGTTGCGTACGACGGGACTACGTAGAGGCTAGTAGCCAATAGCTTTGGTCTTGTAATGTGATCTGATCATGCGTGGCACTTTGTCAGTCGGAATTCACTACACACGATCGGAAAAAGTCCGATAGGACTTTGTTGTCAGAAAATTTGAGAGCAGGAGATAAAACTTTGTCCGTCGGAAAATCCGACGGAAAAAGTCCGATGGGGCCTACACACAGTCGGAATTTCCGACAACTTTGTCCGATATTTTTCCATCGGAAAATCTGACCGTGTGTATGGGGCATAAGCAGAGCTTGAGTGGCAGAGCTCTATATGATGCTTATTATCTTTCCATCCATCCCATCCCGACCCAGCCAGCATCTCTACTGTAGACAATTTCTGACTGATGACCTCCAGCCAGAGGATGCCCACATAGTTTCAGTGATAACATTTTATGGCAGAGCTGGTGATGGGACCAACAGAGCATCTCCTCTCCTGAGAAAGTCACTATCAACATTAATGCTTTTGCTTTAGCTGAGTTTTCCTCCCACTAAACACCAATTGAGGGGGGACATATTTTTCTACCATTGTCTGATAGTGTAAAGGGGAGGGGGGTTCTCCCACTTAGCACCAATTTAAGGTACCACTGATCAACAATGTAAGGGAGCACTTCTCTACTAACCACCAAGGTAAGGAGGTATTTACAGTGATGATGATTAATATAATAGAGCCATTTGTGTTGACCACCATTTTGAAAAGAAGTGTTATCAGGAATCTTGCCCTGTCCACCAATGTACAGTGGTGTGAAAAGGTGTTTGCCCCCTTCCTCATTTCCTGTTCCTTTGCATGTTTGTCACACTTAAGTGTTTCGGAACATCAAACCAATTTAAACAATAGTCAAGGACAACACAAGTAAACACAAAATGCAATTTGTAAATGAAGGTGTTTATTATTAAAGGTGAAAAAAAATCCAAACCATCATGGCCCTGTGTGAAAAAGTGATTGCCCCCTTGTTAAAACATACTATAACTGTGGTTGTCCACACCTGAGTTCAATTTCTCTAGCCACACCCAGGCCTGATTATTGCCACACCTGTTCACAATCAAGGCATCACTTAAATAGGAGCTTCTTGACACAGTAAGGTCCACCAGAAGATCCTTAAAAGCTACACATCATGCCGAGACCCAAATAAATTCAGGAACAATTGAGAAAGAAAGTAATTGAGATCTATCAGTCTGGAAAGGGTTAAAAAAGCCATTTCCAAAGCTTTGGGAATCCAGCGAACCACAGTGAGAGCCATTATCCACAAATGGCGAAGACATGGAACAGTGGTGAACCTTCCCAGGAGTGGCCGGCCGCCCAAAATTACCCCAAGAGCGCAGCGACGACTCATCCAAGAGGTCACAAAAGACCCCACAACAACGTCCAAGGAACTGCAGGCCTCACTTGCCTCAGTTAAGGTCAGCGTTCATGCCTCCACCATCAGGAAAAGACTGGGCAAAAATGGCCTGCATGGCAGAGTTCCAAGGAGAAAACCACTGCTGAGCAAAAAGAACATCAAAGCTCGTCTCAATTTCTCCACAACACATCTTGATCCCCAAGACTTTTGGGACAACATTCTGTGGACCGATGAGACAAAAGTGGAACTCTTTGGAAGGTGTGTGTCCAAGTATATCTGGCGTAGAAGGAACACTGCATTTCAGAAAAAGAAAATTATACCAACAGTAAAATATGGTGGTGGTAGTGTGATGGTCTGGGGCTGTTTTGCTGCTTCAGGACCTGGAAGACTTGCCGTGATAAAAGGAACTATGAATTCTGCTGTCTACCAAGAGATCCTGAAGGAGAATGTCCGACCATCTGTTCGTGTACTCAAGCTGAAACGAACTTGGGTTCTGCAGCAGGACAATGATCCTAAACACACCAGCAAGTCCACCACCGAATGGCTGAAGAAAAACAAAATGAAGACTTTGGAGTGGCCTAGCCAATGTCCTGACCTGAATCCTATTGAGATGTTGTGGTATGACCTTAAAAAGGCCGTTCATGCTCGAAAACCCTCTAATGTAACTGAATTAGGACAACTCTGCAAAGATGAGTGGGCCAAAATTCCTCCAGGACGCTGTAAAAGCCTCATTGCACGTTATCGCAAACGCTTGGTTGCAGTTGTTGCTGCTAAGGGTGGCCCAACCAGTTATTAGGTTTAGGGGGCAATCACTTTTTCACACAGGGCCATGATGGTTTGGATTTTTTTTCACCTTTAATAATAAACACCTTCATTTACAAATTGCATTTTGTGTTTACTTGTGTTGTCCTTGACTATTGTTTAAATTGGTTTGATGTTCGGAAACACTTAAGTGTGACAAACATGCAAAGGAACAGGAAATGAGGAAGGGGGCAAACACTTTTTCACACCACTGTACACAAGGTGTTATTAGAGGGGCTGTCCACTGTCCATCAGTGTAAAAGAGATGAAAATAGAAGGGATGTGTAGACCATCACAGAACACCAATTAATGGGAGATAAAAGTAGCTGACAATAAAGGCTGCAGACCAGCAGTAAAAGAGCCTGTTGAAAAGGTTCACAAAATGTCAGGTGCCTCAAGATTTCACTGGGTGGCGGGTGTCATAATTTTGCTATGCAGACCCATGATTTGTATTTATGTCCTTGGCTCTGGTGCTCTGTAGGCTGGCAGCAGTTGCATTAAAGCAGTATAGCCACCTATTACTCAGATGCTTACTAATGATACAGTTTGAAAAAAAATTGTTGGAGTTAGGCTTTAATATTTTTGTGAGGATGCTACGTATAGACTTACATAGTTCATAAAAACATTTCATAAAAACATTCTCATTTATTGAGCGAGAATGTTGAAAAACATATGTACATATAAACATATGTAGTCTTAACATGTGTCTTGTTATTCTTAGTTTCATAGCGGTGTCAGGGTATCAACTCCCAACATGTTTCACCCATTGGGCTTTTTCAGGGGATGTATTAACCGCTACTGATCATAACACTATACATAAAATGACAGTAAGATGAAAAATTAGTACTGTACTGTAATTTTATTTCTCTCATATATAATTACACCTTGTTGGAACATGTTGGGAGTTTAAACTGTGACACTGCTATGGAACTAAGAATAACAAAACACATGTTAAGACTGCATATGTTTTTATGTGAATATGTTTTTTTAACTACTTAACAACCACGCTATAGCCGAATGACGGCTACAGCGCGGCTCGATAACTGTGGGAGGGCGTACATTGACGTCCTCCCAGAATCTTGCTCCCACGCGCCCCCTGGGGCGCGCACCCGGGACCATCCATGACCGCCAGGTCCAGAGCAAAATATTACAGAGCAAACATGCAAAAAATACATTTACCTCCTGCAAAGGCTTATTTAAAACACCTAGACATTTTCAAAAAACATTATCAAAAAATATGGGGATTTGGTCACATCATATTGCTATATGGTGCTTAAGCCCACTTACTGTGACAAAGTACCCCATGATTAGTGGGTCCTACAATATCCATAGATTGGGAGATCCTACTTCTCTGAACCATGGGAGCAATGCACTCCTCTATATGGGAGAACTTGAGGTCTCCACCCATGACACAGGTGGACACTAATGAGAGGTACTAAATACTCCAGAGGACTTGGCGCATCACGGATCACGGTAAATGGCCGCTGACAGCGGCCGCTTACCACGTGATCGCTCCGTCAAATTACGGAGCGATCACTTGTAAACAAACCGGCGTCACGTCCGGTTACTCTCTCCCCTCTCTGTACAGATCGGTACAGATAGGGGAGAGATCAGATGCTGCTGCAGCGCTGTGGGCTGGATGTGTAGTGCCCACAGCGCTGATTTGTGCCCACTCCAGCCATTCAGCCAGTCATCCATCCATCCATACTAAGCCATCCATCCATACTGAACCAGCCATCCATTCATACTGAGCCAGCCATCCATCCATACTGAGCCAGCCAAAACTTTCCAAAAAGGGGTCATTTTTGGGGCGTTTCCATTGTCCTGGTGCTCCAGGGCCTTCAAAAGTGTAAGAGGTAGTCAAGAAATTATATGTGTAATTTATGCTCCAAGAATGCCTGACGTGGCTCAATGCATGTTGCGCCTCTGTATGTGGCCACGATG
Organism: Lithobates sylvaticus; assembly: GCA_028564925.1. Lineage (NCBI taxonomy): Eukaryota > Metazoa > Chordata > Amphibia > Anura > Ranidae > Lithobates > Lithobates sylvaticus. Next base: position 506,201,725 of record CM053028.1, on the reverse strand, counting down.
TGTAAAAGTCTCAAACATGTTGTATCACCGTACTCAGAAGGAGGAGTAGAATGTGTTTTGGGGTGTAATTTGTGCTATGCATATGCTGTGTGTGAGAAATAACCTGCTAATATAACAATTTTGTTAAAAAAAAAAAGCTTGTGGACCCTATAACTTTATATGTTATATATACTTTATGTTGTTATAACTATAACAAAGACCAAATAATATACACCGATTTGGGTTATTTTTATCAAAGAAATGTAGCAGTATAAATTTTGGCCAAAATTTATGAAGAAAAATGACTACAGTAATTAGCAAAATTTTATAACCGAAACTAAGAAAAATGCATTTTTTTTTTTTACAGAATTTTTTACAGAATTTTTTACAGACTTACAAATACTGCAGCTGCTGACTTTTAAAAAATGGACACTTACCTGTCTCCCAGTTCCAGCGATGTCAGCAGCAGAGGCCGATCGATCGCTCGGCTCTCTGCTGTTGCCGGCGCCATTCTCGGTGAGAGAATCAGGAAGTAAAGCATGCGGCTTCACTTCCCGGTCCCTACTGCGCATGCGCGAGTCGCGCGGCGCAATGAGAAGCAGACAGCGTGCCGGGAAAGGAAGCTGCGTAAACTCCCGTGGGAGTTTATGCCCGAAAGTGGGTGCAGATACCTGTCTTAGACAGGTATCTTCACCCCCTGAAAGGTGCCAAATGTGACACCGGAGGGGGGGGGGGGATTCCGAAAAGCGGAAGTTCCACTTTAGGGTGGAATCCCGCTTTAAATACCACCAAAAGAAAGCTCTATTTGTGTGAAAAAAGGACAAATATTTCATATAGGTACAGTGCTGCTGTCATTCAATATGTGAGAGCACCGAAAGCTAAAAATTGGTCTGGTTAGGAAGGGGGTTTAAGTGCCCAGTGGTCAAGTGGTTAATGAATGATACTTAGTTAGGAAATTTTATTTGGGTACATTGTTGCATGACCGCGCAATTGTCATTCAAAATGCAACAGCGATGAAAGCTGAAAAATGCCTTGGTCAGGAAGGAGGTGTTTGTGCCTGGTAGGCAAGTGGTTAATAAATACTCCTATGTTACGGAATTATGCTATGGTCCCCTTTCTTCACATGTGCTTTACGATTCCACGGACTGCATGACTTATGAAAAGAGCCTGGCACCTCGAACAACCTTTCAGAGACATCCTCTGAGTCTTCCACTCCTGATGTTAAAGGCCGCGTCTGGGTTATAGCCGAATGCTGATTTGTGCTTGCCCTCTGGTAAGCTGCTTTCCATACAGTGGTGGGTTTTCACTCATTTGTGGATCACAGTGGTGTTTACTCAATCATACAAATGGACAAATGGTTCACCAAGAGACTGTATTGAGCAGATCCATTGTGTTTGGTACCTATCCTGGATGACATATAACCTACATTAACCCTTTGGTCTGTTGCGGACTTTGGTGGACATATTGCTGGCGCAGTTTTTTCTTTTCTTCTAGTGCTTATTGTGTTTATCCCACCCATACTGCAGCCTTTTTAGTTTTTTAGGGGTATCACGTTTTTTTTACTACCAAATTTAGGCAGGCCTATGCTTTGAGCTAGGCCTGTCTGTTTTGATCTGGGGGCAGGGAGTGGTTAGTGTAGCAGTGGGTGTGGCCACCTGTGTTCTAGTTCTGAAGCGCCTCCCCTGCTTCCAGGGAGAATGTTCTGGAAAAGGGGCAGGGCCTAGAACTGGAGTGGCAGGCAGCTCGTGTGGGAGCCCTGACCAATCCCCAACCGGTATTGGCAGGGGGCGGGCCTCCTATATAAGCTGAGGTAACAGGCCACTGGGGGGAGTTGTTGTCGGCCGGGTGAAGTGGAGAATGGAATACTAGACAGCAGCAGGAGGGCACCCCCATCTGGGGGGGGGGGTGCGCCGATCGCAGGAGGAGGCCCGAGGAGAACTGTGAGGGAACTTCACCTTTACACGGCCATTGGTGAAGTCGTCATCATTACACGGTCATTGATGAGGAACTCCTGGTGCAGAGGGGCAGGTGAAGCTGTCGGAACGTACGGTCCGGTTAAGTTCTCCATAAAGGACTCAGGGCAGAGAAAGGTCGGTGAGTGTACCACAGTGGAGGGCTGGATGTGGAGAAATGCCAGGTAGTCTGTGAGGGAACTTCACCTTTACACGGTCATTGGTGAAGTCCTCATCATTACACAGTCATTGATGAGGAGTCCTGGATCAGAGGAGAGACTGTGGGGAATAGTGTCAAATTGATGTGGCCCGAGGGCACAGGATTTGCAAGCTGGGAACAGCTGTCCACCATCCAAAACATGCTTTTAAACTACTAGGCCTCCAGTGAGAGGTACTGCAGGCCTCTGGTCTAGTAGCAGCAAGCAGCCAGAGACTATTAGAGACTATTCAGAGTGGAATCAGGAAATGAATGTGCTTCAGTATAAGTTTGTGCAGGAGGAGAGGATTTCTGGAAACTTCACCCTTACAAGGTCATGGGTGAAGTCCTTATCGTTACACAGTAACTGATGAGGAATTTCTGGGAGCAATAGTCTGCAGGAGTGTTACAGAGCACATCGAAAATAAATTATTTCTATGTGCACTTGCATTCAGCCTGCATTGACCTATGCAGATCAACAGAGATGGTGAGAACAAGCCCTGACTGACCCCCCCACTTTTCTTTTTTTGCAGCTTGCTGAGAAATATGGCTCAGTGTACAGCCTACAGATTGGAACTCAGAAGATGGTTGTGCTGTGTGGCTATAAAACTATAAAAGATGCACTGGTCAACCATGCTGAGAAGTTTTCTGCAAGACCACCTGTGCCACTTTTTATGGACGTAACCAAGGGACACGGTATTTATACATTTTTAATGTGTTCTATTTTATTACAAAATTACTAAGGAAATATAGCAAGGTTATGGTTAAAAAAAAAATATATATATATGTTTTTAGAAGTCAAGTTCCTAAGCAGTGATAAGACATCCTAGGTGGACAATTTTCATTTTGACATAAACAGTATAAAGATTACCAAGGCTGCTGCATGCAGAGGTGTGAATACACCACAGTTGCTTATTCGAGGTGGGAACAGCTCCATTCTTTGATATAGGCAGTTCAAACTATTTTTTAAAAGGTAAAACACTTATAAAAATGCATACATGTAAGGAATCAACACACCAGTGGCTTCAGAAGACCGGACCTGCCACTTAACATTAGAATAGTTTTGTCATTTCTGTCTGCACAGAAATCACAAATTAAAATAAACTGAGTGGTTTGCTGGACAATTTAAAGCCCAACTGAAGATTTGTTTTATTTTTATTTCTGTAATGCAGACAGGCTGGGAGAATAAATGTGGGCATCCTTTTTTTTCTGTACTTACTGTAGTGCTGGCTCCTGACGAGCAGGCGCTATTATTTTTCTCAAATTAAGTTGCCTGAAGCCACAGTTGGGCTTTAGGATAATTTCACTAAATTTCTGGTTTCAGTACCAGTCCAGCTGGGTTGCACTGGGTTCTCCTTGACTGCAGGTGTCGCTGTCACCGCCAGCAAGAGTAGGAACGCAGTCTAGCTGGATGCATTGAATGCCAGTTATCTCTCGGAACCAGCCCAGTGGGAGTGTTCTCCTGCTGTGCTATCTGGGGGGTGGTATTTAAGGTACCGATGCCAAGCAGTTGAGGGGATTATTTTCTGTCTGTTTGGTTCTGGTGGTCCTCCTGATCCAGCCCCATGGCCCTCCTGGCCTGGGGTGCGGAACTGTGCATCCTGTGTCTCGGGCTGGCTGGCCCGAGGCGACGCAGCTGAGAGGACAGGCCCAAGTGGATCTAGGAGCCCATTGATCCAGGGATGGTCCGGTGCCATCTCAATTGAAGGGAGAGGCCCAGCAGCTGGAGGTTTCAGGGGAGGACTTTTTCAGTAGAAGGCCGTGCGCAAGGCTGGCTTCTCTGGAGGAGCCTGGAGACTTAGTTGAAGGATGCAACCCGGATCACATTGCCTACTATACCGCCGGTTCGGCTAAAGAATCTGGTATCGTATGGATTTGTTCTTTAATCCCTCAGTAACGCTAAAGGCCCATTCCCACGATGGGACTTTTTGACAACCAACATGCAAATTAGCTGTTTTGTACCAACATCCGACCGTGTGTACGCTCCATCGGACCAACTTTTTCCAGGTTTCATCGGACTTTTGTTGGCTGTGCGAACGGACCAACTTTCTGCCAACAAAAGTCTGATGGACCAAAGTTCGACCGTGTTTACACAAAACCAACAGACTTTTGTACAAACCAATGCAGAACCAATGCAAAACATCAGACAACAATACAGAAGTTGACCAAAGGTGGCGGTAAAGAGCAGAAAAACCAAGTGATTTGGTGAAAGTTGGCTGAAAAAGTCCTGCCGTGTGTATGCAATACCAACTTGGGGCCAACGCCCTTTGGACAAAAATCCACAGGAAAGTTGGTCCACGGTCCGATCGTGTGTATGAGCCTTAAGGCTTAAACTCACACGTCAGTGGCAGAGACTGTGCTGAATACCCCACTGGCTGCTAGGTCCAGTGAGAGGGACTTATCTGGTGGTGGCTGGATCTATCAAGAGGAACCATTGTCTTTTAGATCACTAAAGAGAACTTGAGCTCTCAATGCTATGTACCTGAACTCACCCCTAACCCTCTACCCTTCATTAAGAGACTTTGTCTTCTTTTCTAAATAAATAACCCAAAAGAGGATTCAGTGTCAGTTTCAACATTCTTTGGGCCATTTTCTATGGGATTCCCAAGACAGAGAAGCAAGCAGGTGAGGTAACGGTAAGCCCAAATATAACCAGCAGCTCCTTCGGGGGTCAGTGCTATAGTGTTGCATCAAGGGCTAAGGTGCCTTGTGCTGGCAGCAGACTGGAGATCGACATAGCTGCTTAGGGAGCGTGAGCACTTGTGCTCACATTCCCTAAAAAGCTCTGTTAAGTGGAGCACTGTGCAATATATTGTAACCATTGCTATAGCACAATGATTCAGTAAGGGAACCTTCAGTTGGGCTTTAAGCAGCTCATGTGTTGCCTGGAATTGCCATTTAGACTGGTAGAATGTACTGTATGTGTTATTTTTTTTTTTTCTTTAGGTGTTGTATTTTCAAATGGTAATAACTGGAAAGCCATGAGACGGTTCACTCTTTCTACACTGCGAGATTTTGGTATGGGGAAGAGAACAATAGAAGATAAGATCACTGAAGAGTGCCAAAGTTTGATAACAGTTTTTAAATCCTACAAAGGTCAGTAGTAGTGTAATGTGGTTTAAAGTTCTGACACTGCATTTGTCCAGTTTTGATTTGCGTTGAAATTCTTTATACAAAGCAGATCTTACTGTGATGCACATGTGTATGTTTAAGAAGCACTGAGTTCAAATGCCAAAGGCAACGTTTGCCAAAACTCAAATACACAAGCCCAAATTCTTCACATCAACTGTTCTCACATATGTACATAAGATATGGGGCTAAACTACACCTATTTCTGCTCAGATTGTTTGATCCTTTACACACTCCTTTTATTGAAAAGGCCCCCATTTTATCTTCGCAGGACAGCTGACCCAATTTCAGTTCTTTTATTACCTTTACCCCTTCTGCAAACTCCTAGTTGGCTGGCAGAAGTCTGCTGCATGCAGCAGTTTCCACCCAGAGACATCCACCAATCTGTGGCAGGCCACAGTATGTTACCAAAACCCCCCAGAGACATTCTGCCTATGCAAAACAAAAATAAGTTCAACCATTTCTTTCCTTGTAACCCTTTTATATTACCTTCTTTGACTTTTGTTGCTTCGAATTATGTTTATTATTACCAAACTTTGAGTCATTAGTAATATCTTTGTTTGTATTCCAGGAAAACCATTTGAAGACACTTTGATACTGAATGCTGCTTTAGCCAATATCATGGAATCCATATTGCTTGGTGATCGCTTTGACTATGATGATCCAAAACTTCTGAGGCTTTTGACAATAATAAATGATAATATTAGATTTATGGGTTCCCCAATGGTTTTGGTAAGGTTATTTTTACTGAAACATTTTACCATGATACTGTTGAATAACCTTGGCTTGTTAGCTGGCTTGAAGTCCACAAAGCAGGTAGCTCCAGGTGTATTCTTACTAGCTCAGTTTCCTTTTAAAACATCAGAATGATAACAGATACTTATCAGCCAAATAGCTTTCTGGACTATTACCCCCCTCTCATAAAAGAGGAGGATTGGGATTATTGTGGTGCTTGGTATAATAGATACAGATATATAATGTTTATATAAAATTGTTTCTTTATTAGTACAAAGGGAAAAGGAAGGCAAAAGGTACAATTAAAACCATTTGAGCATACACAAGTACATCTACCGGGTCGCTGGTATCCCAATAAAAGAAGGTGGTCACAGATAGATGTTGAGTCCCAACATGTTTTCGTCAGTGATGGCTTCCTCAGGGTATAATTTGGGACCACCAAAATAGCCCAGCTCTAACGCAAAATATAAAGCAAGATATCAGTTTATTATACAAATAATAGCAATACACAAGTGTGAAAAAAAAAAAAAAAAAAAATTGTCATGAATATCAAGGGAATGTATAGCACATACCTCTACCAATCCCGAACCAGGAGATGGACAAGTTGGGGGAACCCCCTCAAGGGAAAGGGGGGAGTGGAGAAATATGTAAATACAGACCAGAAACTTTTAATTAATTTATATATGTATATATATTCTGGACAAAAAAACAAAAGTCCAGTTATACAAGCCAATGGCAAGGCCCAAGACATTGGATTTGGGGGCCAGCCCAGAGCTTTTATCTTGGATTGGTGCTTTGTGGACCATGTGTGTGACTGTATGGACGCCCAGGGCTTTTGAGCCTGCTGATGGTCCCCCGTCGACTTTCCACAGCTCTCCTGCTGTTTTCCTGGCCTGGTTTGGCTCCTCCCAGGCACTGTTGGCTCACTTGCTATTGGTGGATAGGGTTGTTCATCTTCCTCCAAGCTGTGCCTTCTGGCCAGACTTGGGGTTTTGTCAGCTGCCCACGTCATTACGGCTTTCTGCCGCTATGATTTCTGGGATTTGTAGGCCAGCGTGGGATTCCTTCATTGGCGCATGCGCGGTGGTCCATTTTGTCCGCGCTCGGTGACTCGGTCACTCCAGCAGACTGTCGGCTGGAGATCAGGGGCGACAGTATCCTCTTGCCACTCTGTGCATGTACATAACTTATTGAGTGTTTATATTCAAGTTCTCTGTGTATTGATATTTGGAATTTGTTGATCCATTGAAGGATTCCTTCACTTGTTCGTTTATTGGCTTTTGACTATGACTTTTCTCCTTGACTCCTGTAGCGCCCTATTGGGTACGATTGGGGTCTTTTCACCTAAGTAATTTGGAGATTAGTAAATTATTAATTACTGTATTTATTGGCATATAACATGCACTTTTTCACCCTGAAAATCAGGTGCAAGTAGTGTGTGCGTGTTATACGCCGATACTGCAATTTGGGCCGCCCAGATTACATACAGCGAGAACTCCTGTTTACTTAGCGGCCTTTTTAATAGTAAGTCCCCTCTCCTGGGCCGACATTGGACCAGTGTTCTGTCTATTATAGAAGCCGGTCTAGGAGGCATGACTTTAAATAGGCCGCCGAGTAAACAGGAGATTCTCGCTGTATGTAATCTGATGACGCTCGTCTCGCCCCCCTCCCTGTCCCCTTTGAGGCAGCAGTAATCTGAGGTGAGGCTGCAGATGGGCATTCATCAGGCTGCATTCATGGCAATATAGTGAGGCTGCATATGAACATTGATCAGGCTGTAGATGGGCATTGATCAAGCTGCATTGATGGGCATTGATCAGGCTGTAGATGGGCATTGATCAAGCTGCTTTGATGGGCAAGTGTGATGCTGTAGATGGGCATGGATCAAGCTGCATTGATGGGCAATTGTGAGGCTGCAGATGGACATTGATCAAGCTGCATTGATGAGCAATTGTGAGGCTGCAGATGGCATTAATCAGGCTGCAGATGGGCAATGGTAAGGCTGCATTGATGGGCACTGACCCTTATTTTGCTTCAAAGTTCTTTATTTAAAATTTGAGTTTTTTTTCCTGAAACTTCCTGCTGGTTATATGCCGATAAATATGGTATATTGAGCTATGTGCCACTTTTTGTTTCCAATTTAAACATTTATAGATGCAGTAATTTTTGGTATGCTTTTTAATTGTTTCTATCCTTGGATCAACAATCCCCTTGGTTACTTATATTTTGATATCTCTCTGCACGATATATATTCCCTTCCCTAATATTGGGCATTTTTTGTATTTCAGTGGATAAAAAGTCCTGTGCTTAAGCTTTGGGACAATTTTTGGTCTCGTTTCCATACTATATCAGCACATTGGTACCCCTGAATTCACTTGTTTTGTGGTTTTGAGCATAGTGAGTATGTCTTGGGCCTTGCCATTGGCTTGTATAACTGGACTTTTTTTTGTCCAGAAATATATATATATATATATCAGTTGATTATACAAATAATATTAATACACAAGTGTGAAAAAAAAACATTTGTTATGACAATCAAGGGAATACATAGCACATACTCCGACCAATCCTGAACCAGGAGATGGACAAGTTGGGGGGAACCCCCTCAAGGGAAAGGGGGGAAAGAGGGGGTTTGGATGTCAGAAAAGCTATATATATATATATATATATATATATATGTGTGTATATATATATATATATATATATATATACACACATATATATATATATATATATATATATATATATATATATATATATATATAGCTTTTCTGACATCCAAACCCCCTCTTTCCCCCCTTTCCCTTGAGGGGGTTCCCCCAACTTGTCCATCTCCTGGTTCAGGATTGGTCGGAGTATGTGCTATGTATTCCCTTGATTGTCATAACAAATGTGTTACGTACCTGGACGTAGAGCCTGACTTGTAGGAGGAGACCTCTCATACAGCGCTGGTTCACGTGCCACTGGAGATGGGGACAGTGGTGACGTGAGCACAGTGGGGTAGGAGTGCCTGGTTTGTAGAGGAAGGTGTTGGAACCAACAGGAAGGTCCTCCAGTAATGTCCGTATGCGGATGGCAGGATGTAGGACTGCAGCTGTAGGTGGTTGAAGCAGGATACAACAGACCCAGGCAACAGGTGGATCAAACAAGTGGGAATCAGCAGAGGCAAGGTCAGACAGTCCAGTTGGCAACAGCAGATCAATCAGATGATAGGAGCAGGCAATAGCAGAGTCGGTAGGCAGGCTGGAGTCGGTAACCAAAGACAGATGTAACAAGGTCAGGCAAGCCGGGTCGGGTAGGAGAAGGTAGAGTAGTCCAAACAGAGCCGGGTCGGTAACGGGAGATCACAGGTTCAGGTTTCGGATCAGGTTTTCGGGTGGCTGACAAGCAGGAAGCTTAAAGACAACACAGCACTGGCTGAGTGTCACTGCTGGGCTTTTAAAGCCCGTTTTGGCGCCAATTGCGTTCCCGCGCATGCGCACATGCACGCGCGCGCCGCCGCGCGCGCTAACGCGCACGCGCACGCTAACGTGCACGCGCGCGCGCCCGCCGCGCACCTATGTGCGCACGGAAGGACCGGAAATGCCTGGAAAGTCCTTGACATTGCCCCCCCACAAGGGGCAGCCTCCGGATGCCCAGGCGGCTTGCCTTCTCAGGGTGGGCAATCAGGTAAGTACGAACTAGCCGTTTTGCATGTAAATTACTGTCTGGTTCCCAGGAATTACTTTCTGGACCGTACCCTTTCCATTTGACCAAAAATTGTACTTGCCCATGTCTTCTTCTACAATTGAGAATAGCCTCCACCTCATATTCCTGGTTACCATCCACCAAAACAGGTTCAGGCGGGTCAGTTCCTCTGTCAGGGAAGGGATTAGGCACAGCAGGTTTTAACAAAGATACGTGAAATACCGGGTGAACTTTAAGAGAATCAGGTAAAGACAGTTCATAGGCCACTTCATTAATTTTCTTCTTAACAGGAAAAGGTCCCATAAATTTAGGTGCAAGTTTTTTAGAAGGGCACATCAATTTGATATTGGATGTAGACAGCCATACCTGATCTCCAGGTTGCAGAACCAGCTCCCCCCTTCTCTTTTGGTCGAAGTTCCTCTTGCTATCTGCCTGGGCCTTGGACATAGCTTCTTGTAGGACCTGATTGTTGCGTTTGAGGAATTCCACTGTTTTCTGGACTGCCGGAACTGGGGATTCTGAAACAAAATCTGGTAAAAAAGTCAAGTGAAAACCATAATTGGAAAAGAAGGGGGATTGGTTAGTGGTTGAGTGACTGGCATTATTGTATGCGAATTCCGCTAGAGGCAGCAGGGAAACCCAATTGTCCTGAGAAAAGGAAGTAAAACATCGGATATATTGCTCGAGGGTTTGGTTGGTTCTCTCTGTCTGCCCATTAGTTTGTGGGTGATAGGCTGAGGAGAGAGAAAGCTCAATCTTCAAGATTTCACAAAGTGCCTTCCAGAAGCGTGAGGTGAATTGTACCCCTCTGTCGGAGACTATATTTGTAGGTACTCCGTGTAGTCTGACGATCTCCTTAATGAATACACGGGCTGTCTCTGTAGCGGATGGGGTTCCCTTCAGGGGCACAAAATGGGCCATCTTAGATAGGCGATCTACCACCACAAAAATGGCTGTGCACCCCTCAGAGCGGGGTAGTTCGACTATAAAGTCCATAGAAATCATTTTCCAAGGTCTGTCTGGTATAGGTAAAGGTTTAAGCAGTCCCCAGGCTCGGTTCCTTGAAGTCTTGTTCCGTGAGCAGATGGAGCAGGAATTGACGTACTTTTCACAAAACTCCCTTAAATTGGGCCACCAGAATGTACGCTGTACAAGTTCACGAGTCTTCCGTACCCCGAAATGTCCTGCTAAGGGATGATCATGAAACAATGTTAGTACCTTAACTCGAATATCTTCAGGGACAAAGATTTGACTTCCCTTCCATAGCAAGCCATCTCGAGATGTCAAGGTGGTTCCTGGAGGTCTTGGAGAGTGGGAAGAGGCTTCCTTGATTAAAGTTAAGAGATCTGTGTGTAAGAGCAAAAAACTGTTTGTGGGTAGAATCGTGTCAGGAGCAGGTGAGTCCTTAGGGTTATCATGCATGCGTGACAATGCGTCTGGTTTGACGTTCTTTGATCCTGGCCGATAAGTGATGTGGAAACAGAAGCGAGTGAAAAACAAGGCCCAACGAGCTTGTCGGGGTCTCAAACGTTTGGCAGATCTTAGATATTCTAAATTTTTATGGTCGGTATATATTAATACCGGGTGAGCCGCACCCTCTAATAGATACCTCCACTCCTCCAAGGCGGTCTTGATGGCAAGAAGCTCCCGATCCCCTACATCGTAATTTCTTTCAGCTGGCGATAACTTTCGGGAGAAGAATCCCACAGGGTGTATTAAATCCTCCTTACCCTGTCTTTGCGAAATGACCGCTCCCACCGCCACTTCGGATGCGTCAACTTCTAACAAAAAAGGTAAAGATGGGTTAGGGTGACTGAGAATTGGAGCTGATGTAAAAAGTCTTTTAAGTCTCTCAAATGCCTCTTGAGCCTCCGTACTCCAATGAAACCTGACATGTTGTTGTGTCAACCGTGTAATAGGGGCTATGATGGCAGAGAATCCCTTGATAAATTTCCTGTAAAAGTTTGCGAAACCAATGAAACGTTGAATACCTTTTTTATCGACGGGTGCAGGCCACTCCAGAACAGCAGATACTTTTTGGGGGTCCATCTTGATACCGGTCGCGGATATTATCAAACCCAAAAACTGGATCTCTTGTTGCTCGAACTCGCACTTCTCTGCTTTTGCGTATAGTCCATGTAGGCGAAGACGGTCCAAGACTCTGCAGACGTGTTCCCGGTGTTGGCTGAGGGATTCAGAAAAAAACAAAATATCATCCAAATAAACAATTACAAAAATATCTAAGAAGTCCTTGAATACATCGTTAATCAGATGTTGAAAAGTGGCAGGTGCATTACATAGACCAAAGGGCATGACCAGATATTCATAATGCCCGAACCTTGTTCGGAATGCCGTCTTCCATTCATGCCCAGCCCGGATGCGGACCAGATTATATGCCCCTCTTAGATCGAGTTTCGTAAAAATAGTAGCAGACCTTAATTTTTGGAATAATTCGGGTATTAAGGGCAACGGGTAACGGTTCTTAACCGTAATTTTATTCAACTCCCGGTAATCTACACACGGGCGGAGAGTCTGATCCTTCTTAGTCACAAAAAATATTCCAGCACCAGCTGGAGATGTAGATGGGCGGATGAATCCTTTTTCCAGGTTTTCGTTGATGTAAATTTTTAGTGCTTCCTGTTCTTTTTCTGACAGAGGGAAAATGCGCCCAAAGGGAATTTCGGCCCCAGGTAAGAGTTCAATTGGGCAGTCATATGCCCGATGGGGTGGAAGAGAGTCTGCTCCCTTTTTACTGAAAACATCGAGGAACCCATGATACGGTTCGGGTACTGATTGGCGTAGGTTCTGATCAATGTCCATGCAAAATAGGGTGACAGAGGATTGAGTAGACTCCTTTTGACAATGTTCTTGGCAGTAGGGGGACGAGAACCTGATTTCTCTGGTAGTCCAATTGATGGAGGGATTATGGGCCTGAAGCCAGGGAATGCCCAGGATGATTGGGAACAACGGGGAAGAGATCACATCAAGGATCAGAAGCTCCTTATGCTGGAAGGAGGTGATGGCAGGTACGGGAAAAGTCTCTTGGGTCACCTGTCCGGAGCTGATGCGGGAGCCGTCGGCCAAGAAGACTGAAAGTCGGTGGGTCTTATTCCGTAAGGGAATGTTGTGTTGGTTGGCGAAGGCAGAATCAATGAAGCAACTGCATGCTCCGGAATCAATAATTGCTTTAACTGGAATTGTCCTTCCTTGGAGCTGCAATGAGAGAGGGAGAGCAATGTGGGTTGTGTTAGCAGAAAGTGCTGAGAGACTGGCAGGAACAGAGGAAAAGCACTTACGCATCTTGACCGGACAGTTGCGCACGTAGTGTCCTGTTGTTCCACAGTACAGGCAGAGGTTAAGTTGATGGCGACGTGTGCGCTCTTCCGGGGTTAAGGTGGGTCGAATCAGTCCCAGCTGCATTGGCTCGGAGGCGTCCGGTGCAGGGCGGATCGGCTGGAAGTTGGGTGGTGGTAAGTAGCGGGCAGCCGGAATTGGAGCTTTAGCAGTCACCCAAGTAGGGCGATTATGTTGGTAGGCCCGTTCTGTGCGACGTTCTCGAAGGCGGCGATAAATCTGGATGGTTAGGGTGATTAAGGCCTCAAGAGTATCAGGTATGCCCACCCGGGCCAATTCATCTTTCAGTCCTTCTGATAGGCCCATGCGGAACTGATGCCGTAGAGCTGCATCATTCCATTGAGTGTCCGCACTCCAGCGTCTAAAATCCGAAATGTACTCCTCGGCCGCCCGGCGACCCTGCTGAAGTGTAGTTAAGGATGCCTCTGCTGTGGCGACCCGTTCAGGGTCTTCATAAAGTTGGGACATAGCTTCAAAGAAGGCCGTTAGTGATTGAATCAAAACAGAGTCCTCTTCGAGAAGTCGGTGTGCCCAGATCTGTGGTTCTCCTAACAGTAGGGAGACCACAAACCCCACTTTAGTGGCTTCAAGTGAAAAAGTCCGGGGTTGCAGGGCGAAGTAGAGTCGACAAGCACTGCGGAAGGCCCGGAATTTAGTTCGGTCCCTTGAAAACTTCTCAGGTATGGGGACCCTTGGCTCAGGTGGAAGCATAACGACAGAAGGAGGGGAAGCAGCCTGAGCAGGGGCGGAAACGGATCCAGGAACCACGTGTATGGGGTTGATGATGTTCTGGACTTGCCCCTCCAATCTGGTGTAACCGTCTTGTAAGGATTTTACGGCTTGAGTGAGGGCTGACAGGTGTGAACAGATATCTGTCATGGGAGGGGTCTCTCCTGCAGGCTCAGTCATGGCTGTGTTGTACTGTTACGTACCTGGACGTAGAGCCTGACTTGTAGGAGGAGACCTCTCATACAGCGCTGGTTCACGTGCCACTGGAGATGGGGACAGTGGTGACGTGAGCACAGTGGGGTAGGAGTGCCTGGTTTGTAGAGGAAGGTGTTGGAACCAACAGGAAGGTCCTCCAGTAATGTCCGTATGCGGATGGCAGGATGTAGGACTGCAGCTGTAGGTGGTTGAAGCAGGATACAACAGACCCAGGCAACAGGTGGATCAAACAAGTGGGAATCAGCAGAGGCAAGGTCAGACAGTCCAGTTGGCAACAGCAGATCAATCAGATGATAGGAGCAGGCAATAGCAGAGTCGGTAGGCAGGCTGGAGTCGGTAACCAAAGACAGATGTAACAAGGTCAGGCAAGCCGGGTCGGGTAGGAGAAGGTAGAGTAGTCCAAACAGAGCCGGGTCGGTAACGGGAGATCACAGGTTCAGGTTTCGGATCAGGTTTTCGGGTGGCTGACAAGCAGGAAGCTTAAAGACAACACAGCACTGGCTGAGTGTCACTGCTGGGCTTTTAAAGCCCGTTTTGGCGCCAATTGCGTTCCCGCGCATGCGCACATGCACGCGCGCGCCGCCGCGCGCGCTAACGCGCACGCGCACGCTAACGTGCACGCGCGCGCGCGCGCGCCGCGCACCTATGTGCGCACGGAAGGACTGGAAATGCCTGGAAAGTCCTTGACAAAATGTTTTTTTTTCACACTTGTGTATTAATATTATTTGTATAATCAACTGATATCTTGCTTTATATTTTGTGTTAGAGCTGGGCTATTTTGGTGGTACCAAATTAATCCCAGAAGAAGCCATCACTGGCAAAACATGTTGGGACTCAACATCTATCTGTGACCACCTTCTTTTATTGGGATACAAGCGACCCAGTACATGTATTTGTATATGCTCTACAAACGGTTTTAATTGGACCTTTTGCCTTCCTTTTCCCTTTGTACTAATAAAGAAACTATTTTATATAAACCTTATATATCTGTATCTATTATTCAAAGCACCGCAATAATCCCAATCCTCCTCTTTTATGATTTTGATTAAACGGGATGAGGTGCATGATATTCTAGAGCCACTCAGATCACCTTTTGTTATTACCCCCCCCCCCCCCCCCCCCCCCCTCTGTTTTCAGTAAGGTTGCCAAAAGGTGGGAAGAGGTGAGCCACTCACTAACCAAGAAGTTGTGTCAGATCAAGAGAAATTCTGATGTGTGGTGTCCATACATACTGGGAGTATCTGGCAGCACACACAGCAAGAGACGTGCAACTGTTGAGTGTGATCTGGCCATGTGATCAGACAACATTATTGTGTATACAGAACCCCTGCACAATGACATTCACTGGAACAAATATTCTAGAAGGTTAGTGTTCTATTACTGCTAATCTGGCACAATTTTCTGCTCTCCACATTGCCCAATTGCCTTCTATTAATGCTTCCTTTAATAGCAGGATAAAAATGAATAGCCTGTAGGGTGGGGCATACATGTGGCTATCGTCCAGTAGGATCAGGACACACAAGTCTACTCTAATTTTCTTTTACTGTACCTAAAATAATAAAAATAATTTTAAACATCCTTCCAAAATCATCTTTAACAATTAGGCAATTATCCACATCAAATATACTAACTCCAATTGCAAAGAAAGGGCCTTGCTCACCAACCCAGTGCATTAGTATATATGTAGCTCTACCCCCTCAAAAGCAGATGGATTTTGGGTCCCCCTTTGTCTGCACAGACAGACAACACAAATTTTCAGCAGGCACACGTAGTCTGAAAACCAGTCCAAGGGCTTTGTTTTTTATTCTGGTAAATAACTTGGATGGGGTTATGGGATGCCCAGGACTTGGTCAATATAGAACATTGAGGACAACTTGAGTGATCACAGACTTCTAGCAAAGATCCCAGACTGTACTCCCTCCGGAAAAACTGTACATCCTGGCTAGCCACAAGTCCCAACTTGAGTTCAGGTACTTTTAGTAGTCTTCCCTGCAAAATGCCAGCACACCTGGCTCCAACTGAGAATTCCCCAAGCAAGGGTGGAGGATAATAGCATGCTGTCCCTCTGAAAGCCAGCTGAATATTGCACTCTATTACTTTTAATAGACTGGCAGAGCACTTCCAATATTGATCCCAGCACTGGTACATTAGCACAAGAGTACCCCAATCATGGGTTAAAGATCGTCAGCAGCCAATAGGCTATAGGCTTTGGATGTTGAAACAGGCAGAGGTTACTCACTCAGTCCCTTAACGTCCTGCAGCATAGATGGTGACTTCTGCCCAGGCCTGCTGCTGTTCAGGTTCCATTTGCTTGCCAGGGTGTCTTAACCAGTCGAGGTGAGACTGAAGGGGGGTTCCTCTTGGCTTCCTTCCTCCTTTTTCTCAGCACACCATCTCCCTCTCTCTCTGGCACCTTCTGCCTGGAGGCAGAGCCAACCAGCACTGGAGTCCCCTCCAGGCCTCTGGATCCTGGATTCCCTCCCACATGGCCAGGCTCCAGAGCATATATGGGCCACCTCTCCATCTTCTGGGCTGTCCTTACCCAGGGATTGGTAGAGCTCCCATAAATATTCAAGCTTCTATCTCCATCCCTCCGCCCACTAAATTCTGGAAGCTTCCAGAAGCCAGAGGGAAGTTACAGAGGCTCAGAAAAACTATACATGACCCCAAGTAATCCTGGCCCCACCTGCTGCAGTGAAGCTTAACTAAATTTACCTATCCTATTCACTCTATGTACACAAGAGGGTGCTACATGTAGATGAATGTGGCCTCAGCCTGTGTCGCTCCAGCCACCTTCGTCTGACATGTTTCGCCCTGCTCACAGGGGCTTGGTCACAGAGGTCCTTGGTATCGTGACACCTATTTTTTAAACCTATATTTTTTAGAGCTGGCGGTCGGCTTTCTGGTGATAAAAAATGATGCGGCTCAGCAGACGCTCGGCCGTTATCACAAGGAGTGGGAGGTGACGTCCTCCCCTCCCGCTGCCTTCCGCCACTCCGCCCAGGTCTCCCGTCCCACTGGCTGGTCAGAGTCCTGAACAAAGCCGGAATCATCTTTGATCAAGTCTCCACAACGTCATTTCCGGTTTATTTGGCTGCCAACAGGGCCGATTTAAAAAAATCCTTAGTATTCACAAATGCAAATTTTGGCGTTTGGAATACTTTTAACTGCAAAGGAGGAATTTGGATCCCTCCGTAAAGAGTACCTGTCACAAGGGATGTTTACATTTCTTATGACAGCAATAAAACTAATCAGATTTTTTTTTTAAAAAAGGGACAGTTTAAAAAATAAAAGAAAATAAATAAGAGAAAAAATATATATTTTTTAAAGCATCCCTGTCCCCGCATGCTTGTTAACCCAAAAACACCTGCATAAGTAAGTCGCGCCCCCAAATGTAAACAGTGTTCAAATCACACATTTGAGGTATCGCCACAATCGTCAGAGTGAGAGCAATAATTATAGCAAAAGACCTCCTCTGTAGCTCTAAACTGATAACCATTAAAAATGTTTAAAGCTTCGCCTATGGAGATTTTTAAGTACTGTAGTTTGTCTCCATTCCATGAGTGTGCACAATTTTAAATCGTAACATGTTAGGAATCTATTTACTCGGCATAACCTCATCATTCACCAAAAAATTGGGCTAACTTTACTGTTTAGCTTTTTTGTATTGTTTTTTTGTGTCAAAGTAATTTTCTAGCAAAAAATACTGATTTTAACTTGTAAGCAACACATGTCAGAAATAGGCTTGGCCCTTAAGTGGTTAATGATTTATGCATTTTTTAAAGGAGAAGTATGACCAAAGCTATTTTTGCTATATTTCACCTGTAGGCCATGGGAGTGCAGTCTGTTCTGCACTCCTATGACATGTTTTCAACGAACAGCAGGGTAAAGCCCACTGTCAGGTGACATCACTCAGCTGGTTAAGGCTCAGGATCCACCCAGATGCCTGGACAAGCAGCTGGATCAGCCTCTCAATGAGTCAGTGGGAGACTGAGCCAGCTGCTCCCACCCCATCCACAGCCCAGCGCTCCAGTGGACACTGGAGGGGCAGAACAGAGAGACGGTGACTGTCTGTCTCTCAGTTCTCTGAAGACTGAGAAATGAACGATCAGCGGTCTTTGATGTGGCTGGGGACAGGTGGAGCATCGGATCAAGTGGGAAATTTCTTGCAGAGTTCCACCATAAGAATTAATTCTCCATTCAGGCTTTCTAGGGGGGCCACTATGGCTGCTATCTTTTCTTAGGTAAGACTATCCTCACCCAACAGGCTCCACCTTTCAGGTAAATCATAGCAAGAAATCATGAAGGTATGCCTCCTGGATTTGGAATAAGCACTGCTATCAGCCTCTTACAGTCCATATTCAACAGTACTGGTGTCTGAGAGGAAGAAGCATTACAAGGAGTCATTGTTATAGGAAGAGAAAACAGAGTGTCAGAGAGATGAATCCATCACTGTGAACTGCAGCTTCTCATTTCACTGTCCAGTCATAGGCGGATCCAGGACATCCTGGGCTCAGAAGAAGTGGGTTGAATGAATACTGGTCATCAGACTGAGGACATCTAGGGCCAAAAAAATGTACTGCTGGGGAAATCTCTGGACTGAGGTTGAATATTGCAGCAAAACTTATTTTGTCATTTTATCTTTTATTGGGCTTGTAATAGGATGTTAGTCTCACATTGTTTCCCTCTAGTGAGATTTCTGGTTTACATTCCACTTTCTTCACAGATCAAATTCAGATACTTACACTGCTTGCATTAAGAAAATCCATATCCTTCATACACCTATAATTTGTATGATACTGTTCACAGAATATGTTTACTTATTATTATAAGGAAACTAACTTTATTTGCCTTTTAGCTGTACAATGCATTTCCATCTTTGGTCCGATGGCTACCTGGTAGTCACAGAAAAGTCAATGCAAACATACGTGAAGTGCACACTTTTATCAGAGAAACCTTCACCAAGCAGAGGAATCAGCTGGATGTCAGTGATCAGAGGAATTTCATTGACGTGTTCCTTGTCAAACAAAAAGAGGTATATGTCATTCCATACAAAACCTACTTGTTTCTACCTGCTAATTTGCAAGAAAGTTTTAAAGGAGACAGGTTCAACTGGTAGTTGCAGTGGTAAACCATGCACCAGACAGGGACACCCAGGAATAGTACAAGCATGATTGTTCTGCACTTCTATTCAGCAAGAAAGCTCTCTTCAAGATAAAGGGCCCAAAGGTTACCTCCCCCACTGAGTGAATGAGTAAGGGGTACCTAGTACCCCTACTTATTCACACAGAAAAAAAAATCAGTGGTCAATAAAACACATAAGATTTTGACCTTTATTTAAAAAATGAACCCCCCCCAAAAATCCAGAGTCAATCCCGATGAGCAATGCCTGCCTATCATTGAAAGAAAAAGCTGTCAATACACTGACCAATCCGCTCTCCAAAGCTGTCATTAGGTTTATGTACAACGAGGCGAGGATGTGGTGACATCACTAAGCAAGTGAACATGGTCATATTTGCTGTATGATATAAACAAAGTTGCAGCGCTGCAACCTTTTTTATACCAAGAGTAAAGGATTTTATAATTCAATCCTTGTTGCAAGCTGCAGATATCATACAGGCTCTATATATACCAGTGTGGACAATTTTTGAATTTCCATATTTGGTCTATGGTCAAATTTGGTCAGTGATGTCACCACCGTCTCTTTGCTTTTACACAGCCAGGCATTCCTTTCCATGTAAGTGAATGGGGCCAGTGACATCACTGGTTGTTAAAAACTTGGCAGTGTCTGCACCCGCCGGCATCCTGAAAACCATTGACAGCAGGAAGATGTCATGTATATGTAGCAGTCACACTTTCACAAGTGTGCACTATATGTGGAAATTTCGTTTTTACCCTCAGAACAGTAATGGGGTTCTGAGGGTTAATTGTGCAGGTTAACTTTGGCATCAGTTTGGCTGAGCTGTACTAGGGTTCTGTCTGGTCATGGGTGCAGTGAGGTGCACATGACAGGCCTAGAACCAGGCCTGGTTGGACGTCTTAGGTATCAGTCTTCCCCGGAGCCAATCAGTAGGTGCGCCTGGCCCCGCTGGGTAGTCTGGGGAAGGGTACTTAAGGTGCTGAAGTCTCGTGTTTGGGGTTCGGCCGGAGTCCTGTTTCCTGGTTCTGGACCGGGGTAGCCCTGCAATGGGTCCCGGGCCTGGGAGCACTAGCTGTCCCGCAAACATGGTCAAGGATCCGTCTGTTCCCGAGTCTCGGAGCCGGTTAGCCCGAGGCCCAGTGACTGAAGGAGGATTCAAGGCGTCCTGGTGTGCTCTCATTATTGGAGGGGCACCACAGCTCGTATAGGTGACCAGGGGAGGACTCTTCGGAGGAGGGCCAACAAGCTGGCATCTCAAGAGGAGCCTGGTTGCTGAGTTGTAAAGACACTAAAGAATCCACACTTCCACAGTACTGTTAAGGAGACAGAGAAAGTTCCAGGTACTGTGGGAAAGGTTCCTATTCACCTTCGGTTGCAAGTTCATTCTGTGTCAGAGACTTTTAACAAGTTTCCAGATCACATTGTCAGCTGCTAGACCTCTGGCTAGAGGTATATCTGACTTTGAAGTACCCAGCTGCGAGTGGCTACTCTCTGGGTTTTATTAAACACATTTGTGGATGTCAGCAGTTCAAGGTGCCTGAGTTTCTTCACCCGTGCCCTCTATTCCTATTTGAGACTGTGTTTTGTTGGATGTTACCACTGCAAGAATAAAAACCTTCAAACTGACTCTTAAGCCCCATACACACGGTCGGACTTTTTCATCAATTTGGTCCGATCGGACAAGGTTGTTGAAAAATCAGACCGTGTGTATGCACCATCGGACAGTGTTCGTCGGTTTGTCCGTCGGACAAAGTCTTATCTCCTGCTGGAAAGATTTCCCTTCAACCCGGTCCGATCACACCAAATCCGAGCGTGTGTACGCTTGTCCGACCGGACAAAGTGCTACGCATGCTCAGATCACATTACAAGACCAAAGCTATTGGCTACTAGCCTCTACGTAGTCCCGTCGTAGGCAACAAACGTCACCACGTTCAGAATGATCGGATTTTCCGACAACTTTGTCCGATCGTGTGTACGCAAAACCAACATCAGACAAAGTATGATGGACATGGTCCGACGGACCTGGTCCACGGATTGTCCGCGCGTGTGTATGGGGCTTTATTGTGTCAGCATCCAAAGTTGTTGGGTACTAACCCTGGGAACCCCTGGATATTCATTGACAAGCCAAGCGGAGGTAACCGGTAAGCCCAAAAGTCAAGGCCGCCCCTCTGAGGGTTATGGCCGCTACATATAATTGCAGTAATAAAGTTCCACTAAACAGGTATATGCTTCATCCATTTTGTCCATCTGTGCTTTCTACACCTGTTCTGCTGCTTCTAAAATGTCCCCCACCAATCTTTAGAGGACAGCTGTGACTTGAGGATGCAAAGCAATGCCTCTACTAGCATGGCCACTTCCACACAAAAGCATGGTGCAGTTCAAGGCATGGTGAGTCAGTAATGGGGAAAAGGTCAGCTTGTAGCTAGTCCTTTTCCCTCAGCTAAGGTCCTTTCTAACAACATGGTAGCTACTGGCCTCAATTAGTTTTTTATTGCCAGTAAAAACAAAGTCATCACTTATAAACTTCTAAACACATTTCTACAATATTCTAAGTGAGGTTGGGACCAGCAAACAAAAAAGTGTCAGAGGTGATCCTAGTATGGGAATGGGGAGGTGCTTTTAAAATCTATCGATGCAAATAATAGCTAAAGCAAACAGAGGTATACACATTATTATATCAATTTCAGGAAAAGCCAAATCCAGAGTTATATTTCAATGATACAAATCTAACAATTGTACTGACGGACTTGTACACTGCTGGAATGGAGTCAACCTCAACCACTCTCCAATGGGGACTCCTGTTGATGATGAAATATCCAGAAATACAAAGTAAGTGATTTATTTTGTGCCCTGTTTTCTTTGAGCATCAATATGGTGTTATCCAGGGCCGTCTTTTCCATTGGGCACGCTGGGCAGTTGCCCGGGGGCCCCACTTGCCTGGGGGGCCCCACCTGCCAGTGACCCCAGCCAAGCATCTTTGTGTCACCCTTGCTCCAATTTTCTGTGACCCCCGCGCTCTGGCCGCCATGTCCAGTCTCAAGCCGGCCCCTGGCGCCCTGTGATTGGGCGAAAGGGGTCATGTGTGGTAAGTGGGGCTGGCCTGTCCTTAATCGCGGGAGAGCGTGTCTGGCCTGCACTGTGAGCTGTGGCTGCTGCCCTCTCCTCCTGCATGTCCCCGCCGGGGCATGCAGTCGGTGCCCGATGTCTTCTTCTCCTCCTCACCAGTTCACTGATCATGTCCCCAGTCTGGCAGTGTGACAGGCGGCAGCGCAGAGGCAGAGCAGATCATGAAACAAAAAAGGTAAGAGACTCACTCGTGTTGCTGGCCCGGGGGGGGGGGGGGTAGATATGGTCTGGGGAGAGGGAGCAACCATAAAGTCAGTGTATAGTGTAATGTGTGTAGTGTATAGTGTATTGTGTGTAGTGTATTGTGTGTAGTGTATTGTGTGTGTAGTGTATAGTGTGTAGTGTATTGTGTGTGTAGTGTATTGTATGCAGTGTATTGTGTGTGTGGGTGGTGTATTGGTCTGTGGATAGAGTATTGTGTGTAGTGTATTGTGTGTGTAGTGTATAGTGTGTGTGTGTGTGTGTGTGTGTGTGTGTGTGGTGTATAGTGAATTGTGTGTAGTGTATTGTGTATTGTGTGTGTGTGGTGTATTGGTCTGTGGATAGAGTATTGTGTGTGTGTGTGTGTGGTGTATAGTGAATTGTGTGTAGTGTATTGTGTGTGTGGTGTATTGGTCTATGGGTAGAGTATTGTGTAGCGGTCAGTATGTAGTGTATTATGTAGTGGTCTGTGGGTAGTGTATTGTGTGTGTGTGTGTAGTATATAGTGTATTGCGTGTGTAGTGTATTGTATGTAGTGTATTGTGTGGGTGGTGTATTGGTCTGTGGATAGAGTATTGTGTGTAGTGTATTGTGTGTGTGTGTGTGTGGTGTATAGTGAATTGTGTGTAGTGTATTGTGTGTGTGGTGTATTGGTCTGTGGGTAGAGTATTGTGTAGCGGTCAGTATGTAGTGTATTGTGTAGTGGTCTGTGGGTAGTGTATAGTGTATTGTGTAGTAGTGTAGTGGTCAGTGGATAGTGTAGTTTTTGTCGTAGTGGTCAGTATAGAAATCAGGTAGGGTGGTGTGTAGTGTAGTGGTCAGTGGATATAGTGTAGTGTATTGTTTTTTAGGGCCCCTGTACACTGTATTGCCCAGGGGCCTATAATGCTCTTAAGATGGCCCTGGTGTTATCCATTTACCTCAATCTCCCCTGTTACTGGGCAACTCCTCACTGTTTAGCTCATGCAACTGGGTTAAAGGCCATTTGTATATGAGGCATGCCACATGACTATGAATATGGAGCACTACTGCAATTGCTGGCAACACTAGACCTATGACTTTTAAACACAGTCAGGAGGAATAGCTTCCATATTTTTATCTGGACAGGTAGCAGTTAAAGTCAACTACAGGAGACAGAAGAATGCATTAATGGCAAATAATTGTCTGTCCACCAAAACACTGCTGAAATGGCTTTATCTTTTAACTAACAAGAAGCTTGGGAATTAAAAGATTTTTATTTTTCCTTAAAATATTACTTTTAAGTTTTTTGAATATGCCTTTCTTTGAATACCAGAAAATGTTCAGAAGGAAATTGAAAAAGTCATTGGTTTCGGGGAGCCTCGCTTGATACATCGAAAAGAAATGCCGTATACTGATGCCGTTATCCATGAAATCCAAAGGTTTGGTAATATTGCACCAACAAGTGTTCCACATTCTACTACACAAGACGTGACTTTCAAAGGATTCTTTATACCCAAAGTAAGTATTACATTTTATCTTTCATTCATCAATAGAATATATACTGTATATACCCGAGTATAAGCCGAGTTTTTCAGCACATTTTATTAGGGTTCATAGCACCAAGTGGCCCAAAGATACAGGGTCCCAAATTTGGTCAACTGTGTCCATCTGCAGCATTGTTATTTCAGGACCCTTTGGGTCCAGAGACTCCAAATTTTGGCTGTAAATGGGCACAGTGAGGCATGCACATGGGCACAGTGAGGCTGCAAATGGGCATTGTTGACCCTCTTTTCCACTTACAATAGCTGCGCATTTCTCACCCTAGGCTTATAATCGAGTCAATAAGTTTTTTTTTTTTGTGGTAAAATTAGGTGCCTAGGCTTATATTTTGGTCGGCCTATACTCGAGTATATACGGTAATATGGAAGGCATTTGTTACCAACTCTTCAGCAACTCCATAATTACAAAAGTCAAGTGTTAAATCCTTGAATAAAAGGACCCAGATTTATTATATTTGTGCAGCAATGCAACCATGATCAGTGGATCCTGCTCTGGCTCCTGCCCACTATTCCTCCAGCTTTAATCACATAGTTACATAGTTGGTAAGGTTGAATAAAGACACAGCGTGCCCTCCTAAGGGACCTAAGATTGAATTGTTTTCACCCTACACTACAATTACCATTTAGATACTTGTATGTTGTGATCATGTCTTTTTCTAAGCATCTCTTCTCCAGGGAAGCTAAGTTTGGCGTTTGCAGATGCTCCTCATAACTGAGGTCCTCCTATTAGCTTTGTTGCCTTTCTTTGGACTTTCTCCAGATGTGACCACACCAAAGTTTTGTAAAGTGGTAGAATTATAGTTTTATCTCTTGAGCACTCTTAAGCAAATACCCTCTTTAATGCATGCTAATGGTTTGCCGACTTGGCGTGCTGCAGCTTGGCATTGCATGCTATTGCTGAACCTGTGATCTACTAGGATCCCCAGATCCTTGGGCAGACCCCCAGATTTGCAAACTACAGCCATGGATGGAGGTTCCTAGTCAATGCAATTTAAAGAAGAAACAAGTCTGTGTACATCAGCAGATATCAGAAGACTATGCACATGAATATAAACAAAGGAAGAGAGAGGCTGTGTGCAGACTTTAGTGGTACCATATAATTGGCTGTTAATAGATAGTCGATAATAAAATTATTGAGGATATTTTATTAAAAAGAAGAGATAGATTAATTTTACATGGCAACAACTTAGATGGAGAGATGCAGTGTTTGCTGACAGTGGTTATCTATACACAAGCTTATGACCCAGTGCTATCTGGTAAGTTCATTACCTTGGGGGAGTGTTGCACACGCAGTGTGGTGAAGGTGATCGACTGGAGTGAACTCTGCATGGATTTTACTTGTTGGACAATTTAATATTTACATTTACCCACATTTATTGATTAAGTGGACTTTTTATTGCAATCCTAAAAATAATATGATTGATTAGCGCTACTAATGTTTTGGTTTTCACTACAACATATTTCTGGTCCCAAGTGTACTATTTTTCATTTTCAAACCACATTTTCCATGTATCAAAAAGGAAGTGCCCAGGGTAAATAGGGTAATAAAACAGGGTCACCTATATCCCATATATCAATACAAAAAGAAAGCGAAAACATCGAGGACTTTCTCGATAAACACATGAAACAATCTGGAAAAAACATCAATATTTATTACAAAAAAATCCCATAAAAAGTTTGTTGATTACATTCAAAGCAAACTTGTGTGCACATGCATTGTAACGTAGCTGGGGGTAGAGCCTGAAGCTTTGAGGAAGGCTTTTCTTACAGCCCTGGCTCTGTAGTCCCTGGTAAGGTGACAGGGAATGCAAGAATGCAGAGTGGTACGAGTGCCTGATAAGTCTCTCGCTGGAAGGTGCTGGCGTGCGTCTGGAACGCAGGAACAGCATGACCGGACATACTGATGGAAGGACTGGAGCCAGAGGAGAGTGCAGGAAGGCAGGTGCAGGGTAGGCACAAGAGTCAGCAACTAGCGAGCAAATGATAAGGAGTAGACAGAAGCGTAATCCAGGGACAAGCCAGGGGTTGGTAAAGGCAGCATTAAGGCAAAGTCAGAGAGAGATCAGGTCGGCAACAAAAGATCAACAGGAACAGGTAACAGGAACATGGGAACATAGTAGACCAAACAGCGCTGACACACTGCACTAGTGCAGTTTAAATAGCCCTTTTCGTGCCAATACACGCTCGCACGTGCACCCGAAATCCGGCCATGAGCAGGGTTTCTTGCATGTCATTGTGTCTGTGTGTCTGTGTGCAGGAATGTTCCTTCTCTGACATATATAAATAAATGCTCCCCTAAGATCCTGGGGCGGTGCTCCTGTACATATGCCACAAAACTTCTAATTCAGAGCACTTATGTAGCTTCAGAGTATATATCATATGATGAGGGCATGACCCCAAGGTACAACATGTTTCACAACGAAGTTGCTTCCTCAAGAGGCCAAAGGGGGGGCAAACAATATCTCTAGAAGAGCGTAAACAACATTAATGAACATAGATACAAGAATAAATTGGTGAACGTCACTGGTAAATAAACTAATTCTAAATTAGTATGCAGATGGCCATGAGGGGCCCAGCAGGAGCTTACCAAGCAGGGACATCAGTTATGAGGAGAAGGTACAGGGCAGATCCGAGAACCAAGTCTCCCCTGGGGCAAACATGGGAGCCAGATATCACAGCGATAATTCAAATATATCATCTGCAAAATATGTCATAAGTATTATAAATGCTAAACCCCATAAAATATATATTCAGACCGGTAGTAATTATTAAACAAGAGTATGTATAGCTTGCTTAACACAAATTAGACCTACCAAAATGTGCATAAGATGGACTCAAAGTGAAGTAGTATGTATGAGATCGTAAAAAGGTAGTGTGTAGATACAAGACACACTTAAAACTTAGAAATAGATGTATAGCTGTTCAAACTTCAAAAGGGCATGCCATAAAGGGTTAAATCGTTCTGGTAAAGATATCAAAAACATACAGAAATAATACTGTATATCCAGGAAGTGCCCCCATTATCAAGAAATATGTGTGTGTCACCAAATACTGGAACATCAATATCTGTTAAGGATCAAAGATGTAGCCCCATCCATCCATTAGCTAGCGATCCCTGTGTACAAGGAAAAGAAGAAATCACTCTCCATTATATAAGGCTTCAAATCTGAAGACACAGATGCCAGGTGGAGCCAGCATGTGACATCACCAAATCCGTCTCTTCCCTGCGCATGCATCTGAAACCCTGCACATGTGTCTGAAACCCTGCACATGCGCAGTGCCTCAAAAAGGGGCTACCATCGAGCAGACCAAAAGCCCAGGCCATCACGGCTAATCAGGCTGTGAAGGAGGTGGGCTGGAAAGGAAGAATATGCCAATAGGCCAATCCCAGCACTGCCCATCCATTGGAGAACTGCATGCCCACTCAGGGGGCAACTGTAGTCTGCGGCACCAACTTATCAGTGGTTCCAATAGCCAGCCCCCAGTAGGAAGCACAAAGCAACAACATAAAATAAATAATAAAACAGATAATTGCAATGAATAATAGAAATCAATAATCATGTAAACAAGAAATTGATTGCGCAAAAATCATAACCTATCTAGATCAGTGTGGAATTCTCACCAGCAGCAATGGTAGAACCCTAGCATGTCCAACCAGGATATTAGCATTAAAGGCCCATACACAGATATAGATTGGAATATAGGTACAATTACCCATAGATACCTGTGACAGACCTAGCCGGGACACAGGCTGTTGGAGGGGACTGAATGCGAGCCTATTACCTTGCGATTATGGGCCCTGGCATTTGGGGGAACAGTGCTCTTTGAGCTGCAAGCCTGGGACCCCTGAGCTGGTGTTACTTGGATTCAGGTCCATGCTGGCCCCCCAATACACATAGAATCTGTATGTGTATTTGGCATATTAGCAAGAGATGCTAATGTCATGAACTCCAGACAGCCTGTCTGTTATGTAATTGAGTATAGTCTGGCTTGTAGGAGTGTTTCCCCTATTGTTGTGTGTGCTAATTAACCCAGCAATTGAATGACGGAGTCCAGTGTTGATTAAGATAATTAGCTCATGCTAATTAGGTTAGGTGCGAGTCATCTGGCTGTATATATGTGTGACATGTCAAATAAAGATTAATTCCTGATGTACCCTACACTGGTGTTGTCTGGTGACTGGGTGAGCTAATGGGTCTTGGATTGTGTGGTACCGGACGTAGGAAGCATTTACGGCGGACATCTTGAGTACGGGGTCCGTCACAATTGGCTGGCAGCAGTGGGATCGTGCTTCCTTGTCGTGAACACATCCAAACCATCACCTGGATCCAAGGCCCGGATAGCAGAGGTACAGATACGTCATGGAAGAGGAATTCGGAAGGAGGTTGCGAGAGATGCGGATACAGCACAGAGGACCAGTATCGGTGCAGGTCCTGCTGGGATGGTATGATTCTGTTCGCCTACAACTCTGGAAAGAAGCGCTAGCCTGTGAGCAGCGACACCAGGGAAAAGTTCTCCCCTCCATCCATGTAAGGTACTGGTCGCAGTATGAAGTACGAATGTTGTTATTGGGGGAACAACCGAAGCAGGAGTGGACAGCTGAGTTAAGCAGGCTGATCCGGGCAGAAATGCGTTTGGACGAGAGCTACAGAGCCCTCCGGTGGTATGTAGCCCAAGTGTGCCCGTGGACAGCGGATGACAGGCCCACGGAAGGCTTTGATTATAATGGCCTGGGATTGTTGTACTGGAGGCTGTCCGAGGACCCCGACTTTGGGAGTGATCTGGAGTGGCGTTTGGAGGAAATAATGGAGCACAGAGAGCAAAGATTGAACGTCTCGGAAGTGCTCTTGGCACAGGAAGATTTGGAGTTCCTGGCCGCTCAGGAATGGGAGCTGGAGATTGCCTACATACAGCTGCTAGACACTGCTCAGCAGCAGGGTGGGCTCCCTTTGCCTGGGACTATCAGGAAACACCAGCAGACCGCTCTGAAATCCTGGCTGAAGAGTCAGCAATGTGGCTTAGTAACAGAGTGCTTTGCCCACCTGCCCCCGCAGCTATGGATGCAGAGGTCTTATGGCGGATGCAGCAAGTGCTGACTGACCTTGACAAACCTGTTACTGCACAAAACGAGGTTGGATGGAGGAATATGCCTGTCCAGCAGCATGCAAGAGAATCGGCAGTGGAAACTCTGGAGATTGCCGTCCCCAAACCTGAAGTGCTGACAACAGGGCAGAGCTCTGCTAACTTCTGCCCAGCATCTACAGCAGTATCTGGGGAGTTACAAGGAACTTCCCCAGCTGAAGCGCTGGTCACCGGACAGAGGGTCCAAGACCTCTGCCCCACACCTGTGTCAGTTTTGGAGGCTCAGGGTGAGAAGGTGGCGATCACTTCCCAGCAGCAGATACAGGGGGAGAAGGGAGAGGAGGTGTTTGTTGTCCCTCCTCAACAGTCGGCCAGGGGGGAGAAAGCGATCTTTCCTCCCCAGCAAAGATCCGTGCACCTGGGAGACAATACCACAGACATGTCATCCCAGCAGCCAGATGAGGGAATGGAAAAGGAAGCAGCCGGCTCCCCTTCCCAATGGCAGCTACACAATTTGGGAGTGGAGGAAGCCAGCCTCCTGCCCCAACGGTTAACCAGAGCGGAGGATGTGGAGTCCCCAGCAGAAGTGCTGGCAACAGGGCAGAGTGCTGCCCACCTCTGTCCAGCACCAGCAACAGCTGCGGAGTTCCAGGGAGCTGGGGCAGTCGGCCTCTCTCCCCAACAGTTAGCTGGAGGAGATGATGTAGGGAAGCTCCTACACCCAGCTGAACTGCTGGCAGCGGAACAAAGTGCTGCTGGCCTCTGCCCACAACTAACAGAGGGCAGATTTCCTGTAAAGGGGTATGGGACTGCAGTCCCCACCTGTATACCCCAGGGATGCTGGGCTGTCGGCCCAGATCCCCAACAGCATGATGGAGTGAGCCCAGTCACCCTGTCTTCTCTCCAGCGGCTGAAAAGACTCCAGGGAGAAGGGCCAGTCCAGGCCTCTCCCCAGCGGCGGATATGTTCTATGAGAGAGGCAGAAGTTGGCTGGGTGAGTCGTGCTCTGTTTGGAACAATTTGTTTGGGGTACTGTGTGGGTACAGGCATTAGAGGACTGGAACCACTGACTAACTTCGGAGTCAACCCGTCTGGGGTCTCCTCCTGTGTTAGTCTCCTGCCGAAAGGGGAGAAATGTGACAGACCTAGCCGGGACACAGGCTGTTGGAGGGGACTGAATGCGAGCCTATTACCTTGCGATTATGGGCCCTGGCATTTGGGGGAACAGTGCTCTTTGAGCTGCAAGCCTGGGACCCCTGAGCTGGTGTTACTTGGATTCAGGTCCATGCTGGCCCCCCAATACACATAGAATCTGTATGTGTATTTGGCATATTAGCATATTAGCAACTCCAGACAGCCTGTCTGTTATGTAATTGAGTATAGTCTGGCTTGTAGGAGTGTTTCCCCTATTGTTGTGTGTGCTAATTAACCCAGCAATTGAATGACGGAGTCCAGTGTTGATTAAGATAATTAGCTCATGCTAATTAGGTTAGGTGCGAGTCATCTGGCTGTATATATGTGTGACATGTCAAATAAAGATTAATTCCTGATGTACCCTACACTGGTGTTGTCTGGTGACTGGGTGAGCTAATGGGTCTTGGATTGTGTGGTACCGGACGTAGGAAGCATTTACGGCGGACATCTTGAGTACGGGGTCCGTCACAATACCAAATATCTGCCACTATAGAAATGGTTTATATGAAATCATTTAATTTAACCCAGGAGGGGATGTCGCATTGAGCCGCTTGATCCAGAGGGTTTCCTGCTGGAGAAATTTTTTTTCTCACAGTCTCCATACCGAGGATCAGGTGCAACAACTTCTAAAACTGTAAAGCAGGCTACAGAAGTGTCAGACCTATATGGCGGGTAAAGGGGGTCAATATTTTGCCATTGCCAGAATAGTAGAGATGTTGGATCATCTTGTCTACATAAAATGCTTGGCACTTGTGCATCATCATATAGATGACCCTCTGCAGGGTACAGTCTGCAAAGCTCCTAGATTTGCCATGTAGATGCCCACTCCTTTTTTTTCTGATGGTCTTCTTGTAAAGTTGTAACCTATTGTGAAGTTATTGCCCTGCTTTGCATCATCAGCAAACATTGAGATTGAACTATTTATTCTACTCTGTATATCATTTATGAACAAATTTAAACAGAATTGGTTCCAGGACAAAACCCTTGGGTACCCCACTTAAAACTCACACAGACCATTTAGATACGTTATTTATTAGCACCCTCTGGACATGCACTTGTGACCAGTTTTCTATCCAGATACATACACTATCATCAATGCCAACAAACCTCAATTTGTAAATTAAGAGTTTATCGAAAACTGGGTCAAATGCTTTGGCGAAATTCAGGTAAACCATGCTCACAGGACTTCCTCTATCCAAATAACAGCTCACATCCTCATAGACTGTTAACAGGTTGGCCTGGTAGGAATGATCTTTCATAAATCCATGCTGGGTGCTACTAATGATACTATTGTTTTCAGCAAATTCTTGGGTGTGTTCCCTTATCCCTGCAGGTTAATTTATGGATTAGTCTGCCATTTTGCACCTGGGTACCATACTTGATTCCTGTTCATCAGTGCAACCAAGTTCGAACTCACCAAAAACTAAATGCTGAATACTTTCACTGAGATCATGCCTGGGAAAGCTATTTAAACCTGCTCAGTGTTAGGAGTTGCCTGAGCAAAGACCTGATCTTTTGCCTGTTTGACCAAAATTTCATGCGGATTTTGTACAATGCTTCATTTTCACCTGTTGTCAGCTGTTGTAATTGTGAATTTAACCAGGGGCTGCAACCTGGTAGCCATCTTCAGAAAAACTTTTCATTCCTTGCAGGTGGTCTGATGAAGTTCCTTAGAAAGTGCAATTCAGCCCTCTTTAGGGCCTACATTTACCTGGCATCACAGGGGAATTTATTTACTAAAGATGAATAGACTGTGCACTTTGCGAGTGCCATATAGTTACATAGTTACATAGTAGGCAATGTTAAAGTCCATCAAGTCCAACCTATGTGTGTGATTTTATGTCAGTATTACATTGTATATCCCTGTATGTTGTGGTCATTCAGGTGCCTATCTAATAGTTTTTTGAAATGATCAAGACCGCTCTTACAGTAAAGAACCCTCTACGCAGTTTAAGGTTAAACTGCTTTTCTTCTAATTTTAGTGAATGGCCGCGTGTCTTATTAAATTCCCTTTCGCGGGAAAAGCTTTATCCCTATTGGGGTGTCACCAGTACGGTATTTGTATTTTGTACATTGAAATCATATCCCCTCTCAAGCATCTCTTCTCCTGAGAGAATAAGTTCAGTGCAGTAGCTACGGAGCTTAGTAAATTGAGGGAAGCTCTGTTGACTTTTGTTTACTTTCCTTGCATGTGATTGGGCATTTAATAAGCTCTGGAGCAACCTAATTTGAAGGGTGCAACTAAACTTGCAAAGGACACAGTCTATTTGCCTTTAGTAAATCAGCCCCAGAGGGTACACTACCCCTGTCACAGTTCTCCTCAATCCAGTGTCCACTGGGATTCTCACATGTTTATTGGTAAGGGGATTCTGTGCCCATATGCTTGGTAAATTCCCTGCTTTCTGTATGATGTATCACCAATTAGACTTAAACTTCCAAGGCAGGTTTGAATATTGCTGTTGGTGTTGGTCGCTGTGAGTAATATCTTAGTATTGATTGTTTAATACAACAGAAATTTTGTATGCGAGATAGAGCTAGAAGCCTATGGTGGGTGTGTCTGGGAATAGATCTGCATTACAAAAAAGTGAGAAAAAAAGGGTTCCAATATCACCAGATTACTTACAAAAGGGAGTGGCTGAACATTGGAACTAAAACAATGTCTGGATAAAAAGAAAGTATGGAGTGGGTAGCCAGTGATCTCTGAACGTATTTCAGTGTTTCATTTTTCGTTTTGATCTATCTGGAGTGTACCTTAAACAGATCCTTCAGCCAAACAGATCTAATTTCAGCTGGTTCTGGCTGAATTGGCCGAAATTTGTTCTGTGGATGGTCCTGTCAGCCAAAACCCTGCTCAACAAAAATCTATTTATAATGGATTTTCATAGAATAAGCTGGGTGGAAGATTCTTGGCCAAACAGTGCCTCAGTTAGTTGCAGCCATGGTTAATGTATTCTGAACCATGGGTGCCAGATGTCAGAATAATAGCTGTCATTGCAGGTTGGCTATCTACACTGTTTTGCATGGATGGGGGAATCAAGTCTATGGGGCTGAATGAGAGCAAGTTTAACATGTATGGGCAGTTTACTTATGATCAATCCAAATGCCTCTCTCATATATTCTTTGCAGGGAACCCAAGTGATTCCATTACTGTATTCTGTCCTACGAGACAAAGAGCACTTTGAGAAACCAGAAGAGTTTTACCCTCAGCATTTTCTGGACTCGGAGGGAAACTTTGTAAAAAATGAAGCTTTTATACCATTTTCTGCTGGTGAGTAAACCAAAGGGGGGAAACACTCCAAATTTTCACAAATGTATCAAGAGTCCCTCTATTGCTGTGATCAAAGCAGAGGCAGACCAAGTCAGCAGAGGGCACCAATGCAAAGATTACAAATAAGGCCACAGTTAGTCATTTAACACTGCCCAGTTTTCTGAGATGGGAAGGAGGACAATTTACAGGCCAAAAATGTAATAGATCAATCTGCCCAAAATGTATATATTATATTGCCTGGAGGGCATGGATCTTGAATACTCCACTAGTAAGATCTCCCTGACATAATAATTCACCATTGCCCTTCTAATAGTTTTGCATAATCCCTTTCAAATGCATGCGTTGTGCTACTGCTACAGGTTAGCTGATTTCTATTGCATTGGGTATTCATCTTGCATGCACTTGACTTTGAAATCTGCTTATCTGTGGCCAGCATGAAATAAAAAACATTGTTCTACCAGTTATTTATACTACACACTGAATTTTAGAAAGTCGTTGAAGCTGTGCAACCAAAAAGATTTCTGGTGACAAAAAAGCTATATTAGTATTGATTGCAGTAGCACAGAATACCATTAGGGCTCTAAAAATGTGATGCACAAACCACCACAATGAACCCAAAAAGCAAAGGAAAATTTGATCCACATGCAAGGAATGCTAAACAAACTACTACTGTGTCCCAAACTGTACCTAGAGGGACACAGAGATGGAAGCAGGATAAGTCATTATTTTTATAACAATTTTATACTTTATTTCCCTTTTCAAGGTAAGAGAAGTTGTGCTGGAGAGACACTGGCTAAAATGGAACTGTTTGTCTTCTTTACAACACTGTTACAAAACTTCACCTTTCAGGCTCCACCCGGAGCAAAACTGGACCTCACAGGTGCTGCTGGCTTAACAACTCATCCACTGAAGCATGAGATCTGTGCAATTCCTCGCAATTAAAGTGAACTGGCAGTAAATATATGAATAATAAATGTGGACTGGGTTTAATCTTTTCTGAAAGAGTACCTATTTTTCATTTTTAGAAATGTAGTTCCTATATGCTCAGCCTTTTGAAGACCAAGGGCCACTTAAGTGATTTGGTAACCGGTCACAGGCCACAATGAAATCAAAGGGTTCAGAAAATCCAATTTTTTTTTTTAATAGCATAATGAACATCTTCCTCCTGCAGCTGCTGAATGCTGGCGGAAGGAAGAGGAGGAGAAGCTGGCTTTTAGCGATTGCAGGAGGTAAATTGAGAGGATCGGTTCCTGTAAATGCCACCCCCGCCGCCCCTCCCTTCCAAGTTGTTAAATCCAAATTTGGGGGTCTCAGAATAAGACAGATGATGAGATAGTGAGTCCAGATCTTAAAATAAGATAAGGTGCTTTTTATTCACTGCAGTGGAGAAATACACAGTTCTCGGCTACTATATGCGAGCAAAAGTGAAAGTGTTTCTGAAATAATAATAATAAGTGGGGAGAGTGGCGCTCCCTAGTGATCAGTCTAATAATAAGTGACTAAATAAAACACACAATAATTAATATTAAGTGGCCTTTTAGGTACCTACCTAGCATATCAGACCGGTGCAAACTGACACCACACAATATATGGATAATAAATAGGTGGCCTATTAGGTGATCAGGTTTAGATACCTAGCACATCAGGCCGATGCATATACACCTGACATCACCTACTTAGGTAGTATAAGCCTGTGATAACAAATAATCAGTGTAGCAATCTACCAAAAAAAATTAAACCAACTTGGTAATAATGCAATAATCCCAAGTGAAAAACCTTAAGCCAAACAGCAAAATGCTGAAGGTCTGCTGTAAAGCCAGTGTACCAGCAGCAAATATAAATATATAACAAATATATAAAAAATATATAATATATTAGGTGACCAGTCCAGTGTGCTAAGTATTCTTAGCTAGAACTCTATATAATACGTGGAAATTCATTAAAAATTCCAGAAAACACTCCAGTCAAGTGTATACAAAAAGTTGTAAAAAATTTAAAAAGAGAGTTCAATAAACAGTGACTTGGTGCTCATTCAATCAGGTGACTTGGTGCTTCCCCTTGAGGTCCCCCACTCACCAGACTACACTACCCCTACAGGGGTAACCAGCATGTACAGATATCCGTAGATGGTCCGTCTGTGATTGTGCACTGCGGGCTCCTCTTTCTGTGCAACTGCTGGATCCTATGCGGGGTGTCACACTGAGTGACCTGGTGCTGCGTCCGCTTCGCTATCACCACTGGCACATCACATGGGGTTGGCGTTCAAATGATATCTCTGGGTATAGGTCCTCGCAGGAGAGAGATAAAGAATCTCATAGTGTAGTATTATAAAAATGAATAAAACAAACAAAGCTAAAAAAACACAGGTGTTCCCTCCAGTGGGTAAAACCTGGTTAGACTACACTAGTACAAGTAAGAAGCCGGTTCGCAGTGTGCGCTCCAACTGTGTTCCAAGCTTCTTCTTCCGTACCGGAAATGACGTAAGTGCGCCTTACGCGCTTTGTCATAGGACGTTTTCAAAGGTGTGTTTTCGAAAGTGTTTCTGAGCTTACATCTATGGGTTATACAATTTATACTTTATGAATATGCATAAGCACTAGGCGTGTTATAGGTGTGATCATATATGTTAGTCCAATCAGCATTCATATCTTCTTAGTAGCAAGGGAACAGTTAACCACTTCAGCCCGGACCATTTGGCTGGCCAAAGACCAGAGCACTTTTTGTGATTTAGCACTGCGTCGCTTTTTTTCTCATGAATAGAGCTTTCTTTTGGCGGTATTTGATCACCTATGCGTTTTTAAATTTTTTGCGCTATAAACAAAAAAAGAGCGACAATTTTGAAAAAAAAGCAATATATTTTGCTATAATAAATATCCTCAAAAATTATATAACATTTTTTTTTCCCTCAGTTTAGGCCAATACGTGTTATTCTACATATTTTTGGTAAAAAAAATTGCAATAAGCGTTTATTGATTGGTTTGCGCAAAAGCGTCTACAAAATAGGGGTTCGTTTTATGCCATTTTGAATTTTTCTACTAGTAATGGTGGCGATCTGCGATTTTTATCGGGACTGCAACATTATGGCGGACACATCGGACATTTTTTACACATTTTGGGATCATTGTCATTTATACAGCAATCAGTGAATGAATGAATGATTTGTATAGCGCTGCAAATGTGAACTGAATCGCCTCAAGGCGCTTGTCTGCTCTTGTTGTCCTGCAATATTAGAAGAGGTGGGTCTTGAGTTTTTTCCTGAAGGCCTGATGGTTTTCTTCCAAGCGGATGTTGTTTGGTAGAGCATTCCATAGCCGAGGTCCCTGTACTGCGAATCTTCGTCCTCTCTTCGATTTGTAGCGGGCTTTGGGGATGAGAAGGCGGTTTTGGTTTGTCGATCGAAGGCTGCGATTTGGTATGTATTTTTCTATTTTCTCACAAAGGTATTGAGGAGCATTTCCTTGTGTACATTTGTGGGTGAGGCAGAGGGTCTTGAATGTGATCCTGTCTTTTACCTTGAGCCAATGGAGGGTCCTTAGGGATGGGGAGATGGATTCCCAAGGTTTCTTTCCGGTGACTAGTCTTGCTGCTGTGTTTTGGACGACTTGAAGGCGTGCAATCTGGTAATCCGGTAATCCTGTGTAGAGGGAGTTTGCGTAATCGAGACGCGAGTTGATGATAGTTCCTACTACTACTGCTTTTTCCTTTTCCGGGATGAATGGGATAAGTCTGCAAAGCATGCGGAGGAGATGATGGGATCCGCTGATTACTGATCCTATTTGTGCCTCCATGGTCATCTCTGAATCAAAGATGACTCCGAGGCTTTTCGCTTTGGTGCTTGGAAGGATGGTCTGTCCAAGGATGGTCGGTGGTGTCCATGGGGTCTGCGTCGAGGAGCAGTAGTTCTGTTTTCGATCCATTTAGTTTGAGGGAGCTAGTGGTCATCCAGTCATCTATCGATGTGAGACATTTTCCTAGTTCCTGGTATTGGTCTTTTTGTCCGGTGACCCGGAAGTACAGTTGAGTGTCGTCCGCACATGAGTGGAAGCATCGATCTGATTTGCTAATAATTTTGAAGAGTGGCCGGATGTAAATGTTGAAGAGTACTGGTGACAATGGTGATCCTTGAGGGACTCCATAAGTGATTGCCCGGGTTTCCGAAGTGAAGGCTCCTAGTTTCACTGTCTGTGACCGGTTTCCTAAGAAGGAAGCGAACCATGGCAGATCTCCATCTGTAACTCTTGCCACTTCCTTGAGGCGGCTGAGAAGAGTGTTGTGGTCCACTGTGTCGAACGCCGCGCTAAGATCCAGCAGTACCAGAAGACACGATTCTCCATCATCCGCTGCTTCTAGGGCGTCATCCCATATTTTCAGAAGTGCCGTTTCTGTGCCATGTCCTGGTCGGAAGCCTGATTGTAGCGGGTCCAAGAGCTTGTGTGTGTCCAGGTGAAGTTGAAGCTGTTGTACTACTGCTTTCTCCATAATCTTGGAAATGGTGTTCAGGCTTGTTACCGGTCTGCGATTGCTCGGATCTTTGGGGTCGAGGTTGGGTTTCTTCAGCAGTGGTTTGACGATGCCTTGCTTGAGGGAATTAGGAACCAACCCTTTACTATGTGTGTAATAGCGGGGGCCAGAATGTCAGAGCATTCTTTCAAGAGTTTTGTGGGGATGATGTTGTTTGGCGATGTACTGTCTCGGAGGCTCTTGATGAAATTTTTGGTTTCATCCGTGGTGATTGGGGTAAGCGAAAAATGTGGTGATTGTGCGTTGTAAAATTCCTTACCTGGGTTTGGTTGAGTAGAATTGGTTGTTGTTTTTTTTGTTGAATTATTTTCTGAATGTTGTCTATTTTGTTGATGAAAAAAATCCAATAACTCGTTGCAGTATTCTTGAGTTTCGTTTTCTAGGGGCTCAAGGCAGGTGGGGTTCATAGTCTGGGCGACTAGTTTGAAAAGTTCCTGTGGCCGGTTTAAGGCTTTTGAGAGGGTGTTTGAGACATGTTCTTTTTTTGCTGTGAAAATTGCTTTATGATATTTCTTGGTGAGTATTCTGTAGTTTGTGTGATTTTCCTTTGTAGTGTTTCTTCTCCAGGCTCTTTCTGCTCTTCTGTGTTCCCGTTTCAGTAGAGTAAAAGAGCCATTAAACCATCCAGAATTTTTCTTGCGGATAGGTGCTCGATGTTTCGGGGCGACTGCGTCTGCTGTTTGTAGTAGGGCCTTGTTTACAAAGCTGAGTGTTCGTTCTGTTGAGTGGTTTGGATTTAGTGTTGCCATTTTGTTTGTTAGTGTGGTTTTGAAGATTTCCGAGTGTAGTTTCTTCTGTGATCTAATCCAATGTGTTGTTGCCGCCGGATTTGGTTTTTGGAGGGTGATGTTAGTGGTGATTTCAAATTTGATAGCGTGGTGGTCTGTCCATGGTAGCGCTATGTTGTCTAGTATGTTGATGTCCATATTTTGCTTGAAGATGAGGTATAGAATGTGACCCGACCCATGTGTGGGAGCCTTTACTAGTTGTTGAAGCCTTAGGTCTTCCAGTTGATTGATGCAGGTGGTGGCGATGGGGTCTTCGGTGGAGTTTGCCCAGAGGTTGAAATCTCCGAGTACCAGAACCTTGTTGTTTTTCAGGGTGTGTGACTAAATGAATTCGGTGAGTGGTATCGGTAGATTTGTCTTTGGTCCTGGTGGTCTGTAGCATAGCATCGTGTGGATGGTTTCTTGTGGTGTTGTTTGCATCTGTAGAGTAAGTGTCTCCATAAAAGTTGCTGTGTTCTGTACCGTAGGTTTGGCGAGCGCCAGGTGAGCTTTAAAGATCACTGCTAGGCCTCCTCCTTTTTTTCCTTTCCTATGCTCGGTTAGGATCCTGAAGTTTTCTGGCACTAATTCTGTTAGGATGGTGTTGCAGTCGGGTGTTAGCCAGCTTTCCGTGATGAAGAGGCAATCTATGTTGTTTTGTGTGATGAATGTTACGCCGAGCACTCCGGGTGTCCCCTCCATCCCGGAGCGCTCACGGCACCCGTTGTCCTGCAGCGCCTCGGTCAGATCCTCTGACCGCAGGCGCTGCTCTGCCGATGGGATGCGATCCTCGCGGCGGCCCCGTCCGCCCGGGGATCGCATCTCTCTCTCCTCACCTGCCCCCGCCTCTGTCTCCCTGCGCGCGAGTCCTCTCTCCCCAGGTGCGCGCGCGCAACTCGGCTGGTTCTTAAAGGGCCAGCGCACAAGTAATTGGTGCCTGGCCCAAATTACAGTTACAGCCAATACACCTTATAAACCCACTCCCCCTTCCTGTCCTGGCCGGATCTTGTGTTGCCTTAGTGCCTAGTGAAAGCGTTTGTGTGTTTTGCTCCTTCTGTGTATCCAGACCTTTGCTGTTGCCCCCGACTACGAACCTTTGCCACCTGCCTTGACCCTTTGCTACGTTTGACCTTGCCTCTGCCTAATCCTTGTGTACCGCGCCTGTCTCAGCTGTCTGTGGGGTCGAGTTGCTATTGGAATACACGACCTGGTTGCTACCGCCGCTACAAGTCCATCCCGCCATGCGGCGGGCTCTGGAGAAAACCAGTAGCAACATTAGAACCGGTCCTCCAATACAACCCGTGCTATCGCCCCATTGGCATAGGGGATCCACCTCCTGTTCCCCGCCGTACCCGGAACGTGACAATGAAGTCATGGATTTCATGCCTGTGCTTGACTGCCAATCTGGTGTTAATCAAGGCGCATGCTAACTGTTGCAGTTGAATTGTAGTCTTCTTATGTTTGATCGTTGCTTGTGGATCGATCCTTAGTAGTCGTTCTTTTTGTAATATTTTTTGAATATAGGTCGGTAGAGTTGCGGTCAAATTTCTTAGTCTGCGGAGAGACTCTGCTGAGTATTTGAAATTGCACATACAAATGCATTGATTCCTGTGTAAATGATACTGGCA
This sequence comes from Lithobates sylvaticus, assembly GCA_028564925.1. Lineage (NCBI taxonomy): Eukaryota > Metazoa > Chordata > Amphibia > Anura > Ranidae > Lithobates > Lithobates sylvaticus. The sequence goes on along the minus strand of CM053028.1, from coordinate 506,161,301 downwards.
GAGAAGGGGTTAACCAATAGGAGGCTGTGTAGGGGTTAAGTGTGTCCTAGGGAGTGATTCTAACTGTGGGGTGGAGGGGCTATGGGTGACACATCACTGATCACCGCTCCCGATTACAGGGAGCTGTGATCAGTGACAGTGTCACTAGGCAGAATGGGGAAATGCTTGTTTACAATAGCATTTCCCAGTTCGTCCTCTCCGTGACACGATCACGGGTATCCCCGTGGACATCGAGTCTGTGGGACCCGCGATCCTACCCACGGAGCTTGCGGCAGGCGCATGCGCGCACCGCTGGTGGCGCACACGTGATGGCATGGCAGCAAATTCAATGAGGCGTACAGGTACGCCCATTTGCGCAGCCGTGACATTCTGTCAACGTATATCTACATGCGGTGGTCGGCAAGCGGTTATATGACGCCCTCCCCTTCCCGGCCCTCCAGGGTGCGCACGCCGTTGGCAGCGTGCGCGCCCGCCGTGTCACTGGCCGCCCGATGCGTGTGCACGGCGGCCGCGATGTCCGCCAGGGACCCACGATTGCCCGGTAACACAGCAGGACCGTGGATCTGTGTATGTAAACACACAGATCCACGGTCCTGTCAGAGGAGAGGAGACAAATGGTGTGTTCTCAGTACAGAGAAACACTGATTGGTCTCCTCCCCTTGTGAATCCCCTCCCCCTACAGTTAGAATCACTCCCAGGGAACATATTAACCTCTTCAGCGCCCCCTAGTGTTATCCCCTTCCCTGCCAGTCACATTTATACAGTAATCAATGCATTTTTATAGCACGGATCGCTTTATAAATGTGAATGGTCCCAAAAATATGTCAAAAGTGTCCCATATGTCCACCTCAATAGCGCAGTCACAATAAAAATCGTAGATCGCCGCCATTACTAGTTAAAAAAATAATAATAAAAATGCTATAAATCTATCCTCTATTTTGTAGGCGCTATAACTTTTGTGCAAACCAATCAATATACGCTTATTGCCATTTTTTTACCAAAAATATGTAGAAGAATACATATCGGCCTAAACTGAGGGAAAAAAAATAATTTTTATATATTTTTTGGGGGATATTTAGTATAGCAAAAAGTAAAAAATATCTTTTTATTTTTTTTAAATTGTCCCTCTTCTTTTGTTTATAGCGCAAAAAATAAAAACTGCAGAGGTGATCAAATATCACAAAAAGAAAGCTCTATTTAAAGGAAAAAAATTATAACAATTTCATCTGGGTACAGTGTTGTATGACCGCGCAATTGTCATTCAAAGTGTGACAGCGCTGAAAGCTGAAAAATGCCTTGGGCTGGAAGGGGGTGAAAATGCCCTGTATTGAGGTGGTTAAACAAGTGTAATTTAACTGTACATATGTCTCAGTCTGATTCATGATTTCTGACAGCTGGTGAATATATATATACTTTCTTGATGTTTCCAGGATCCAGCAGGTAAGCGCTACAGCACCCACCATTGATGAGCCTTGTTTTCCAGGTACATGTGCACATTACAAGACTCCCTTAGTAATGTTACAGTGCTTTGGCCTAGTGGCTGCTGCACCCAAGCAATGTCACAGTGAAGGAGGTCATATCCTCCTCCATACGTAGAAGTGCCCAGTACTGTTGCCGGAGGAAGAAGTGGCCACTCGGGAGCCGAAGCGCCGGACACGCGCATTGGCTCCTAAGTGACGCGGCGTGCGCCCGCCCCAAAGACAGTCGGTAAGCTGAGGATGTCATGTGATGCCCGCCCAGGATGGGAAGCAAGTGGTTAATAAAGGACTTATCAAATATTTTTGGTGTCTTTATTTCAAAGCTACTTTTTTGTGTGTAAATGAGTAGGGGTACTATGGATATCTGGGGATCCCCAAGACCACTGGACCCAGGGTTATGGGGAAGGGACCCTTGTCCTTATCAACATGGGAACAAGGTGTTTTGCCAGGAGGGCCCCTATTTTCTTTGGGGTTTGGGTTCTGAATACAAACATCGTTGAAGTTCGCTGAAATCTGCTCAAAATGAACTCAAGGAAGTTTGGATCATCACTACTTCCCAACTTTCTGAGATATTAAAGATATACACCTTTTAGCAATAAGTGTGTGGGCAAAGGGCATACCTTTGTCATGCCCCCAGTTACATGGCCTATGAGCAATTAATACATGAAATGATTGGTTATACCACTAAAGGCTTTTTTCACCACTACTTTTATACCACATTTCAAACTAACAAATGCATTATTATAAAGATTGTAGTATAAAACGTTTGTCACTTGAATAGTACATTTTGTAAGGGAGGTCTATACATCAGACCACAAAGATGTACAACTGGGGAGGAAAGAGGGATTTGGTTCCAAAAAAAAGGGAAAGTCATTCCAAACGAGGGATACTTGAGAGCTATACAAATAAATATCATCGATATAAGATACTCAAGTGCTAGTGTGATCAAACCCTATTTAAAATGGTATAAAAGCTGCAACCAATAAAAAGTGATCACTCACTGTGCATAAATGAAAGATTGAGAAAGTTTTGGTGCGCTAATAGAATAAAATCGCAGTGCTTGTCTAAAAATGCAATACGGTGGATCTAAATTAAACAATACACAGAATCATGCAGTGGTAATCCAAAATACTAATAAATGCTTCCAGTGATAAATAAATAAATTAATAATTAATTTAATAATTATAATGCTTCTAAAACGTCCAAAGATACTCCAAAATTATTCCAAAATGCTTGTGTATACTTCAAAGATATATGCTTGATATAAAGTGTTCTGTGCAATAAAAAAAACAATACCACAATTATGTCCATGAACCTGATCAGATGACCTGATGTTCACATAGAGTGGTATATCCGTGCATTAAACCAAATATTTAAATTACTTAATACAAATTACTGGCATGTGTGTTCCAACTCTGTGGACATGCTGGCAAAATTGTGCTATGCAATCAATGTAATCAGTTGCAGCTACTTTTGGGTCAGTTCATTCAGTAAAGAGCTACCTTTGACATGAAGGGATAAGAGGAAAAATAAATAGTGGTAAAAAGATATATATATCAGATATAGTGGTAAAAAAACCTTTTTGTCACCACTGGCTTTTTTCTTGATATCTATGCTCCAAAACTATAGTCCATCACATATATCTGTAATTCATTCTGGGACACGCCGTGGTGCTAATTTGTTTTTTCTTCTATCCACTTCTCCATTCATTTATATTCTCAAAGTTAGTGTCATGAGCAGAGGGAAAAAAAGGAGAGAAAGCACAATAGTGTAACCTATTTAGACATAGGAACCCTCATTTCCCATGATTAAGTCACGTAGACAGTGACGCAACGCGTCGGGAGGAGGAGCCGAGTGACGTCATTCAGAGCAGTTCGCTCGCACAGCGGGACTGTGAAGCAAAGCATCCCTGACTGTTTTTACTTGCTGTTGGCGCTATAAAAAAGCGGCGGTTTGTGAGTACAAGCACTGGGGATATTGAGTGAAGGTTCCTATGTCTAAATAGGTTACACTATTGTGCTTTCTCTCCTTTTTTTCCCTCCGCTCATGGCACTAACTTTGAGAATATAAATGAATGGAGAAGTGGATAGAAGAAAAAAACAAATTAGCACCATGGCGTGTCCCAGAATGAATTACAGATATATGTGATGGACTATAGTTTTGGCGCATAGATATCAAGAAAAAAGCCAGTGGTGACAAAAAGGTTTTTTTTTACCACTATATCTGATATATATATCTTTTTACCACTATATATTTTTCCTCTTATCCCTTCATGTCAAAGGTAGCTCTTTACTGAATGAACTGACCCAAAAGTAGCTGCAACTGATTACATTGATTGCATAGCACAATTTTGCCAGCATGTCCACAGAATTGGAACACACATGCCAGTAATTTTTATTAAGTAATTTAAATATTTGGTTTAATGCACGGATATACCACTCTATGGACACATATTGTGGTATTGTTTTTTTTATTGCACAGAGCACTTTATATCAAGCATAAATCTTTGAAGTATACACAAGCATTTTGGAATAATTTTGGAGTATCTTTGGACGTTTTAGAAGCACTATAATTATTCAATTAATTATTTATTTATTAATCACTGGAAGCATTTATTAGTATTTTGGATTACCACTGCATGATTCTGTGTATTGTTTAATTTAGATCCACCGTATTGCATTTTTAGACAAGCACTGCAATTTTATTTTATTAGCGCACCAAAACTTTCTCAATCTTTCAAATAAATATCATCGTTACTACCCTGCTCATAGAATCAAGAATTGTTAAAAGCCTTCAAATATTCTATTGGACATATCATAAGTGGCATGATTATAGGGAGTACTTAGCCATTACAATGACATGTGACCACATAAATCCTAACTCTTTTTTTTTGTTATGGGCAGAGTGCAGAAGAGATAACTTTTCTGCCAGGTTTATTTATGTTTTTTAACCCATAGGGGAGATTTTGCTTCTTTTCTGTACCTGTGACACTGGTACAAGAAATAGCGGATGTGGGAATCAGCAATACAGGAATTACAATACAGATTTTTGTTAATGTCCCCATTGCAGAAATTTCCCATGACCTTCTATGTTGGGCCTTTATTTTGAAAAAACACTCTAATCATGTAAGTTGATAGAAGATTTCCCGCCTTCACATAAATACATCATTTGTATCCTGATTTCAGTTTGGATGTCATTTAGTTTTAGAGAGGTATTGTATCTCTGTTCAGCCTCTTGTACCTCTGGGTCACCATACAATTTCCTGGCAAGCTATGGGTACAGTTACACCTTTGTTTTTTTTTTCCTTAATTTATCTTTATTCAATTTTTCACATATGACAGACAAAAAAACAGACAAAAAAATTATTACACCTTCAATACAGTTTACCTACATTCCCCCACTTCCATTCCTGCCTTACGCTCTGTGAGAGGATTACAATAGCTAATTTAAGCAGCAGCCTCCCCATTCACTACTCGTTCAACACTGCCTTTTATTCCTCCACCCTCTCGTCATTCCTCCTTCTAACATTCCTACCTCGTTCAGGGTTCGACATCCTACACCACATCGTGTTTCAGTCCAGTTCATTTGGCTGCGTATAATTTTTCTCCAACCACCGTTTCCATATCCCCTGAAATTTGGTAAGGTTTCCCTGTTTAATATATGTTGTTCTCTCCATAAGGATCACCCTCTCCATATTCCGTTCCCACTCGTAGAGAGATGGTGGGTTTGGAGATTGCCATTTTTGTGCTATTAATTTTCTTGCCTGAAAAAGGCATCTAATGATGGCCAGTTGGACTTCGTTTGACCTGGTTTCCCCCTCAAGCCCCCCAAGTACACACAGGATTGGGTCCAGAGCAAGCTTGGTGTTAAATATCTGAGCGGTCTTATCTACCACTTCTTTCCAATATCGATGTAATTTTGGACATCTCCAAAACATGTGGATGAGGTCGCCGCCCGACCTCCTGCATCTAGGACATGTGTCATCTTGTCTACGGCCAAACCGAAACAACCTTGCCGGAGTAAAGTATGCCCTGTGTAGTAGGAAAAGATGTGACATCCTCTGGGTGTGGGAGAGAGAGACCCGAGGCGCAAAGGCTAGGATCCTTTCCCACTGTAGGGTAGACATAGTGCCCACATCTCTTTCCCACGAGGATTTGTGAAGTCCCATTTGGGCATCTTCCCAGGTCCCCTTCTGTAAATGGAAATATAAGTTAGAAATCATCCCTTTTCGAGTGTCTGACTCGGCTATGCTCCGTAGTACCGGAATCTTAGTCCATTCACAAGCTGTCTCTTTAAACTGTTCGGTGAGGGCATGCCTCACCTGCAGATATCTGAAGAAGGACCTCTTGGGGAGCTCATATTGATCTCTTAAGTCCTGAAAGTTTCTTAACCGACCCTCCTGGTAGATCTGAGCAACATAGTTCAGGCCTCTTCTCTCCCATTCTCTAATGGTCCCCATTTTTTTTAACTCGCACAGGTTATTGTTTTCCCACAGAGGGGAGAAATCTGAAAACCCTCTATAACCCATTGTCTTTTTGGCTAGTCCCCATGCTCTTGCTATCAGGTCCTGAGTTGGTAACCCCTTTATGAAGGACCCTGCCTCTAACACTTCCAGCAACGACTTGTGAGTGGATTTATAGAGGAGAGTCTCCCACTCTCGTCCTCCCTTCGTGGCCTCGCATCCCCCAATATGCTGGAGCTGGGAAGCCAGGAAGTAGCTCAAAGGGTGCGGAAGGGCTACTCCGCCAGCATTGGTTGGAAGCTGTAACGTACTTAGTCGGATTCGTGGTATGCCCCCCTTCCATATTAGGTCTCTAAAAAGAGTGTCTATCTTCTTAAACCATTTTTTATATATCCAGATTGGGGAGTTATGGAGTAGATATAATAACTGTGGCATAAATACCATTTTAATTAGGTTGCAACGACCTGCTGCTGACAGGGGAAGTTTTTTCCAAATTTGACATTTACCTTTAAATTTGTTCAACAGTGGGACGACATTATCCTGAATAAATTGTTTAGAGTCTCTCGAAACATTTATGCCTAAATACTTTATCTGATGAACTATTTGGAGCTGAACTGCCTCTTGGGGTAGGGGGTTATCCAATGGATCAATCGGGAGAAGATTTGATTTATCCCAGTTAATCCTTAGGCCCGACAGGAGTCCGAAGTTTTTTATTCTGCGCATTGTCTCACTTAGTGAACCTTGTGTGTCACTGAGCAGAATTATTAAATCGTCTGCGTATAACATCACTTTGTCTTCCATTTCGCCCCTTTTAAAACCCTTGATTTCTGGGGACAGTCGAAGGGACAGGGCCAAGGGTTCGATTGCGAGGGCGAAAAGGAGGGGGGACAGGGGACACCCCTGCCTTGTCCCCCTCAGCAGACGAAGCCTGGAGGAATATTCGTTGTTTATTTTTACTCTTGCTCCAGGTGCACTATATAGTAATCTCACCCAGTTGACAAAGTTTGGCCCAAAGTGGAATTGTGTCAATGTTCTCCAAAGGTACTTCCACTCCAGGGTATCGAAGGCCTTGGCAGCGTCCAAAGAGAGTATGGCCCGGTTTCCCCGATTCTCCGTTGGAGTTTGGAGATTCAAGAAGAGCCGTCTGATGTTTGTGCTGGCGGACCTTCCTGGGATAAATCCTGATTGGTCCGAGTGCACCAATTTGGAGATAACTTTGTTAAGTCTATCCGCCAAAACCTTAGCTAAAACTTTAATATCCGAGTTCAGGAGTGAGATAGGTCTGTATGAGGCGGGGGAGAGGGGGTTCTTATTTTCCTTGGGGATCACAATTATTGTTGACTCCATCATCGAGGGGGGAAGCGCGCCCTCCTCCTTCGACGAATTGAGTACCTTCAGGAGCTCGGGGAGGAGCACCTCCCCGTAGCGACGGTATATTTCAATGGGGAGGCCGTCTGGTCCCAGGGATTTCTGACCTGCCATTTCCCGGACGGTCCGCTGGATCTCCTCCAGGGTGACAGGGCTGTCAAGGGCAGCCCTGTCCTCCTCAGAGAGGCAGGGGACCTCCATTTGATCAAAAAATTTATCCCATTCTTCAATCTTATCCTCCTGGGTGGAGTAATATAAATTCTCGTAATAGGTTCTAAAAGTGTCCACTATTTCTGGCGTATAAGAAGATGTTCTACCGGCACCCATGTCTATCATCGGGACCATTGATGATGGGGAGTTGGTCTTTACTAACTGGGCGAGCATCCTGCTTATACCTTCCCCCTCCCCAAAGGCAGCTTGCTTCTGGAAAATATATTTTTGTTCTGCTTTGCTTAAAAGGATAAGCCGGTATTCCTCTTGTACTGCTATCCATTCGTTTAGATTTACCGGTATTGGATTGTTTATATATTTCATTTCTGTGAGAGCTACTTTATTAGCTGCATACTCCTCCCCCGCCCTTGACTGTTTTTTTATTCTTGAGATTTGCTGAATCAGCAAGCCCCGAAGAATAGCTTTAACTGTATCCCAGATTACCCCCTGGGTGGCTGATCGAGCATTCATTTCTATGCTTTCTTTCAGGACATGCGCTACCTCATATGAATCACCCATTAGTTCCAGCCAAGCCGGATTAATTTTCCACTCCCGGTACGTAGTTTTCACCCCCGTCTCCATTGAAGCTGTCAGCGGAGAATGGTCTGAGAGACTTCTGGGCCTATACCTTACATTGTCCAATAAAGGCATTGACTCATCGTTGCAAAGTAGCATGTCTATCCTCGACAGAGTGGAGTGTGTGCTGGAGAAACAAGAGTATCCCCTAATCCCGGGGTTCCTCAGTCTCCAGATATCTTTCAAGCCCAGTTCCTCCAGGAGACGGGGGAGACGGCTATCCCCTAGCCCACCCCTCCGAGTCCCCGGAGGAAGCCTGTCCAGTCCCGGGTCAAGTACCATATTGAAGTCACCAAAGACCATTACCGGTAAAGCTGGATTGTTCACAAACTCCACTAAGTCGAGCAAAACCCCAGTATCAAAGGGGGGCGGGATATATACATTAGCCAAGATGACGGCTTTACTTTCAATTTTACAATGTAAAAAAATGTACCTTCCCCGCTCATCAATTTTACTTTGGACACAGGTAAACGAAATCCCTGAGTTAATCAATATACTGACACCTCTTGAAAAGGACGAGTAAAACGAGTGGTACTGCAGGGCAAACTCTCTCCATCCTAACTTTGATGTGGAGGCATTGGTGAAATGGGTCTCTTGGAGACAAAGGATCGCAACCCCGTAGGATTTAATCATAGCTAGTGCTGCAGCTTTTTTCCCCGGGTCGCCTAACCCCCTTATATTCCAGGAACAAATAGTGACTTGTTTCCTATTGGATTGTGTATCGTGACTCATTAGTGTTTCTAATTCTTTATAAATTCAACTGTGAGTATACCCTCCCAGAGGGTTTTTGTAAATATCTTATCATCAGTGCTATTTTTTAGATCGACCTTATTATCAAAACGTGAATATCTAATTGGTACTTGTGGAGTGTTACCCTCTAGTCTTTCCATGTGAGTGCGTATATTAGGGTGGCGTGTTTTCCCCCTCATCCGTACACATACATACCTACTATACCCCTCCCCTACACCCATTTGTCCACATCCAACCAATCTAACATTCTGATTACACTCACCATTCATTACCAATCTAGGTTTAGCCGGGGGCCTTTTAAAGTGACCAACCCATCCACCCTTCTTTTGAAACAGTCTAAACATTAGTGCCAGTAAATCTACCCCATTCCTAACCCTCCCATTGCACCTCCCTAACCCTCCCCCCCCCTCCCCCCTATTTACGAGAACCCTACCCCTAAGACCATACTGCAGCACCCCAAAACCGTTGGGATGCGACACCTTTCAACCTCTTCCCACCATGCGTTCCCTCCCCCTTCTACCCCCCCCCCCCCCGGGGGTGACAAAACAGCTTCCAGTGAAAAACTACAACAAAACACATTGCAAAACAAACAAAATATGTTGCTGTATGTCGCCACCCGTCCCCCCCCCCCCGCTCCCTTGGCAGCCCGACCCGCCCCCCCCCCCCAAAAAAAAAAAGAAAAAAAAGGAAAAAAAGTCAAGTCAGCACTTTGGTTTGATCCTGGTCATCCAATATATCTAATGTCCTTCTTTATGTTTTGTTAGCCATTCTTCAGCCCCTTTGGGGGTGTCGAAAAGTAAAGACCCTCCAGGGCCCGACACTCTCAGTTTAGCTGGAAAGAGCAGGGCATAAGTTAAGTTAGCTTGGCGGAGGTTACGTTTTACTTCCCCAAATTGTGATCTCCTTTTTTGGAGGTCTGGCGAGTAGTCGGGGTAGATAGACACCCTCTTGCCACTATAGAAAATGTTTCCAAGTTCCCTTGCTTTCCTGATAATTGTTGCTTTGTCCTTGAAAAATAGCACTTTGGCTAAGAAGGGTCTGGGAGGGGCCCCGGGTTGTATGGGTCTAGCCGGGACTCTATGGGCCCTTTCGATTGCAAAGAGTGGAGAGAATGAGTCTTGACCAAAAATCTCAATCAGCCATTTTTCTAAGAAGGTAGCGGGGTCTGGGCCCTCGGAGTGTTCTGGAAGGCCCACTATACGGATATTTTTCCTTCTCATCCTGTTTTCGACCTCGTCCATTTTATTAATTTGTTTATTAAGGAGGTTTCTAATATCACTCATTTCACGTTTTAATGGGGCAAGATCGTCTTCCACCAAGCTCATCCTATCCTCAAGGATTGTGGCCCTTTCTTGGACCTTCTGTACCTCATTCCTCACGAGACCAATTTCCTCCCGTATTGTTTTCAGTTGGTCATTCATATCATTCAGCGAGGTTCTGCAAGAGTTAATAGCCGCTAATACCTCTTTCAAAGAAGGCTCCGTCCCCGCTGAGGTGGCAGCCCCCCCCCTCTGGCAGTAGACCCGCCACTTCTTGTCCCTGGGGCAACCCCGCTAGTTCGCCCCCCTCCCCTAATGTCCTCTGGGGAGATTGTGTAGGTGTTTGTACTGGTGTCTGGGTCTGCCCCTGGCTTTTCCTACCCGCTGCACCGCCTGTCGTTCCTCCTGTCCGGGCAGATTGGGACTGCTGATTTTGTGACAAGGTTTTTTGGGGAGTCTGACTCGATGGTTGGCTTGGAGTGTGGGCAAATTTTTCCAATTTGGCTGCAGCTAAACTAGCCTGGCTGGCGGCCTGGCTAGCCTTTGTAGTGCGCTGAGTAGGCATAGTAGGCGGTGGCTGTGGTTTAGTTCTACCGACCCGTTGATTTGTCTTAATAGGGCGTCACTCAGGGACCAGTAGAGGGACCCCAGCACGTTTCTAGACCTGGGGATATTTTAAAGGATTTTCTAGTTGCGGTTGAGAATTGATAGGCACTAATACTCAATATAGCACCTGGCATGTACTTTTTGCAAAAGAGCAGTCCTCTAATTGCAGTTGGAAAAGTCCTGTTCCCTATATACCACACAGCTGATTTTTTTTTTTTTTTTTTACCGCCCTCTGATTGCAAAAAAAAAAAAAAAACGGGGGGCAACTGGCACTCCTCTAATTGCAGTCGGAGAAAAAATCAGCACAGGTGTTTAGCATAGCCCTCTGCTTATATTTTACTGTCCCACTGCACCTAAAATAAAACACCTTTGTTTACACATTCCATAGCATGTACCGTATACAGAACATATTAAAAAAAAAAAAACAATAAGTCACAGTAAACCTTGCTGTGAATTGATATGAAAGGAGTGTGGTTTTAAATATAATTATACAGCTTTCAGGTGACACTTGTTTGCAAACCATTGCATAATGCTTTTTTGCAATACATGTGGGTAGGGCTTCCCTGGATTGAGGGCTTTAGCTGCACTGTAAGATATAAAAATACAATGCAAAGTCCATTGTCCATTACTTCATCTGGTGATCGAGTGAGAACAAGGACTGCAATACAATCCTTATGTAAAAGGTAAGAAGTCGACTGGAAACAATATGGTGTTAAAATCACTGTGAGAAGTTTATCTGAGATGCACAACTCTTGGGCAGAGCATTTGGAAGTTACGGAGCTTTTAAATAGATACAGTTAATACTCGGCTGTTTTTTTTTCAAATACATTTTCATAGCAAGGAGAATTCAGTGTAAGGGATTTGCCTCTGCTGAAAACAAGTAAAAGGGAGCTGCTATTGCAGAAAACATGGGTTCTTAGTATAAGGGGCTGTAATTGCTGACTACTTCTAAAAATTAGTTTTCTGTCTCTCTTTTTGACTTCACTACTTAAGGTCCCTGACCCTGATGATGTAGATTATAATGTTAAGTCAAGACCTTCTAAAAGCACCCTTCACCCCAAGTGTGATAGTGCTGAATATAGATCTTAAAGGGAATGCTGGATGCAGCTTTTAAAGCATTTTTTAGCGGGCATATGTATGCTACTCTACTGATTGAAGCTTTAATTTCCAGACAATGAGCTTAGCAATGGAATTCTACAAATTTTCTCTGCATAGGCTTTCTTTAACAAGCTTTCACAGATTTCCCGAAGTCTCTAAAGTCCCCTTCCACTCCATTCTTGGAGTGCTGAATAAAGATCTTCAAAAATGTTTCAGTTCGATTTGAAACTTGCCAAAGCATGTTAAAAGTTTCTGTAAAACTGCAGAAAGAACTTAGTAAGTTCTATATTTCATATTTATAGACTGGTACAAAAGGGTGTTTTAAGGGCTTCCAGAAAGCCGATCAGACCTGGCTAAATGCTTTTCAAATGACTGCTGAAGTTGATATTGTTTACACTGGAGAATACAAGATAAGCTTAAAGTACACAGGAACAAATGCAACGCTAAAAAAATTAACAAATAAAATGAATAAAGATGAAAAAAGAGGAGAAGGAGTTACCATAAGGAGATTAAAAAGGCTGATTAGGGCAAGAAAATGGGTTAAAAATGGGTTAAATAGAAACAGCTTTTATCTAGAATTGCTTTAACTGACATCATATGTAGATTGAAGCTCATTCCTTCTCTCAAGATGAATAAGTAGAGTAAATACAAAATTAACAATGTTACTTTGTATCTCTATATCTCATGTCTGAACAGTTTTTATAAACATTTCAATAGCAGCATCGGAAATAGATACGCTGGTTAACCCCTTCATGATGGAGTGTAAAACTAATTCTAACGCCAAAACATAGTTTTGCAACAGTGTTGACCAGCACTACAGAAGAAAAAAAAGATTTGGGGGTACTTATTTCTGATGATTACAAAATGAGAAAACAGTGTAACCAGGCAGTGGGGAAAGCTAATAGAATTCTAGGATGCATCACTAGAGGGATCACCAGCAGGAGGAAGGTGGTTCCGATTCCCCAATAAAAATATTTAGTGAGACCTCCTTTAGAATACTGTGTCCAGTTCTGGAGACCTCACTTACAGAAAGATATTGAAAAGAAAAGATAGAACAGGTCCAGAGATGGGTAAAACAAATGGTGAAAGGTTTGGGGGATAAAATATATCAAGAGCGACTTCAGGAACTTAATATGTACAGTTTGGAGGAAAGAAGGGAAAGGGGGGACATGATTGAAACCTTCAAATACAGCAAGGGGGTGAATAAGGTTCAAGAGGGTGGTACTTTTAATATGAAACCAAAAATCAAGAACACTGGGACATGACCTCAAATGAACTGGAGAAGAGTTCAAAACTAAAGTAATGTTTTACTGAAAGGGTAGTTGATGCATGGAGTAAATTTACAGTAAGTGGTTAAAACATACGTGGGACAAGCACAGATCTATACTTAGATAAAAAAGTTAACGGAAAAAAAAAAAATACAAAACATGTACATGTTTTTGTGCCGTCTCATTTCTTCTGTTTCTAACTTTGACATGTGTTAGTAATGCAATTCATATCATTGCAACTACTTAGTGTATCAGGTGAATTATACCTTGTTTTTTCAGGACAAATTGGACTTTCATTTGGTTGTAAAGCATAATGGATATCTCTTGACTTTTTTATTATCAAATTAAAACTGTCCCAAAATAATTTTTTTAAATGTAGCTGTATATTTTTTACTATTACCATAAACTACTGCCAAAAACAATCCATAATACATTCTCCTGCTCCTGATGACCACAGTAATACCACATATGTGTATATTATTTGTACCCATAGTAGGGTCCAGAAACAATAGTGCACATTTTGCTTTTTTTATCCTACTTTAGAAACAATGATACTGATGCTAATTTAAAAAATAAAAAACCTACCTAAAATACACTGACCCTGACCTTTGATCCCAACCTTTGACCCTAACCTTTTACTCTGACCATGAGCTTTGACCCTAACCTTGACCATAACTTTAACATTGACACGGACCTAGATCAAATCCCAATCTAGTTATTTTTTTCTTTATCTTTATCATTAAATTCCACACACTTTCTTTTTTCGCCTCTAGTAAAGGAGAAAATGATACAATGGGGTTGGTTTACTAAAACTGGAGAGTGCAAAATCTGGTTCAGCTGTGCATGGTAGCCAATCAGCTTCTAACGTCAGCTTATTCAGTTAAGCTTTGACAAAGACATGGAAGCTAATTGGGTTCTATGCACAGCTGCATTAGATTTTGCACTCTCCAGTTTTAGTAAGGGCTCTTCCACACGGGGTGGATCCGTATTGATCCGCCCCGTGAAGATCCGCTGCTCAGCGGGGAGCGCACAGCTGTTCCCCGCTGAGCCGGCTGATGACAGGGCGGTCCCTGCACACTGTGCAGGGACCGCCCTGTCAGTTCTCCGCTCTCCTCTATGGGGGATTTGATGAACACGGACCGTCTGTCCGTGTTCATCCGATCCGCTCTGCAGACGGATGAAAAAATAGGGTTTTCCTCCGTCTGCAGAATCGGACAATTGCGGAGGCGGACAATAGCGGGTGTCAGCGGATGCTCATCCGCTGACACCCGCTATCCCATAGACATGCATGTATGTCCGTTTTTCATCCAAAAACCGATGGATGAAAAACGGACATACGGTCCGCGAGTGTGAAAGGGGCCTAAATCAACCCCAATGTATATTTTTCTCCATTCAAGAGGAGAAAGAGCACAAGGGACGATCAGGTGATTGGGAATCGGGCCTCCCAGTTCCCAATCTTTTTTTTTTAAAAGGTTTTTATTTGCCAAATGTACATACACGTCAATTACTGCAATAAACAAGATGCAGCATAACATATAGAGTATATAGAGTATAGAGTATATATTACAACAAAAATACAAGATGATTACTTTTTTTTTCATCTCTATGATGTCATTCAATTGTACACTCAGCTTTGTTTTTTCTTAATTCAAACTAACAATCCTATCATGTGTTTCATATTTTCCAGCATTTATATTTTTACTGTATTTCAGTATCAACTTAACAAACCGGAGATAACCACCTCCATACAACTACTGTGCTGTGTGCTGTTCTCTGTCTATCCCCATGATCCCGCAGTTATTTTGGTTAAAGCGTATCAGTTTTCTCCAACATTGTCATTAGAGAGCTTACTTAGGTGGCAGATTGTGCAGTTTCCTTAGAATTGATCCATACTCCCCATACTTTGTTGAATTTTTTAGGGCAGCCCCTTGACTCATAGGTCATCTTATATAATGTGACATTAGTATTAACTAAGTTTTTCCACTCGGTCAACGTGAGAAAGTCTCTCTTAATCGAATTGAGAACAATCAATTTTCTAGTATAGTAAAAGAGCAATTTCAGGAGCGTTCTCCTGCCATTACTCATAACCTCATCTTCAAGGATACCCAGTAGACATGTCAGCGGGCTACAGATGTTAGGCAGATCAAATGTATCTGCAATAAATTGCGTCACTTGTGACCATATTGGACGTATTCTATTACAATTCCAGACCATGTGAAGAAAAGAACCCTCTGCTGCTAGGCACTTATGACATGTAGGATTGTCCTTTCATCCCATTCTATACAGGCATACCTCACTTTTAAGTACACAATGGGGTTTATTTACTAAAGCTGGAAAGTGCAAAATCAGGCTCACTTCTGCATAGAAACCAATGAGCTTCCAGGTTATATTAACAAATTATAATTGAACAAGCTGGGGTTAGAAGCTCATTGGTTTCTATGCAGAAGTGAGCCTGATTTTGCACTTTTTAGCTTTAGAAAATAAACCCCCATTGTGTACTTAAAAGTGGGGTATGCCTGTACAATCTCATCGGAGTGTAGTACATTTGGTGTAAATACCTCAGTTGTATCAGTTTGTTTATAGTTGATAGTACTGTGGGCATGCATGCAGTAAGATCCGGGATAATAGCTATCCATCGATCTTTAAGTTTTTTTTCTTTTGGTATTATTTTGTTCGTAAGTGTGTTTATAGTAGGTAGAAATCAGTTTGGTATGGTCGGGATCCGCATGGATTTTTTTCAATTTAGAGTTCTCAAGTAAAATAAGTCCCGACCCAAATTGAGTATGGGCAGCGTGCATTAATCTGGTATACTGAAATGCCCATGAGTCTGGAATATTTAGTTCCCTTTTTATTTGTATGAATGTTTTCAGTTTACCATTTTCAAATAATTGATGAAGGTACGTGAGTCCAAATTTAGCCCATCTATATCCCTCTTCTAACTGGAAAAATTCCTTTAGGTATGGGTTGTACCATATTGGGGAATTTTAGCGATAAGTGAAGCGGGTTATGTTTCAAACAGATCCCCAGTGTCTTTTTTGCGGTTTTAAGCATGACCCCCAGTTCCCAATCTTTAATACGGGACCCAGGTCTCTCAGTGAGAGACCAGTCTTTATCTGGGGGCTGCATATATGCATACCCCAGCACAAAGACCCACTTCTGTGAGACCACAAATATGTGTACAGTCATCAGGAAGGGATAAAGTGGTTCTAAAGGCTGGACATTTTTATTGTAAAGAGTATTTCTTTTTAAATAGCAAACATGTTATACTTATCTGCTCTGTGCAATGGTTTTGCACAGAGCAGCCCCGATCCACATTTTCTGGGGTCCCCCGCCAGTGTTATTGGCTCCTTTTCTTCTCGGGGGACTACCATAGGAAGCCGCTTTCTATTGTGGCACACCTGCAGGCTCGATCCCAAGCTGCTCTGCCTATGTCCATAGACACAGACATCATGGCTCAGCCCCGCCCCTGCTGCTCTTGGGCACAGCCTGGATCAATATCAGGCTCAGGAAAGTATAAGGGGGTGAGGGGCTGGGGGGAGCTGCATGTAGCACGTTTTTTTTACCTTTAAGCAGAGATTGCATTAAGGTAAAAATTCTTCTACCTTTACAACCACTTTAAAGTAAAAATTGTCCCAGAGATTTTATTGCCCCCCTCACCCACCAGTATACTTATATAAGCCTGATCTCGATCCAGCAGTGTGCCTGTTTGCAGCGGCTCTCTCCTTGCTCACAGAGGCAGAATTGAGATCCATTAGCTCCTGCTGCTGTGAATTAAATGCTGGGAGCAGAGAGTGGGTCCATAGATGCACACAGTCCAGCTTAGGAATGAGCTTGCAGGTGTGCCACAATAGGAAATGCCTTTCTACAGTGACACACCAAGAAAAGAAGGAGCCCAGAGTGCTGGCAGGGGACCCGAGAAGAGGAGATCACTACCATTGCACAGATCAGGAAAGAATAATTTGTTAATTATTTTAATTAAAAAAATTACTTTACAATACTTTTAAGCAGCATTTTTATTTTTTTTTTGGGCGGGAGAGAATAGAAGAACATGGCATACTACTTGTAGCCTATTACACCATCCCTATGTAATGGAGATGAACTGTCTGTCCAAGTCCATATTGGGCGGTCAACCATGGCTTCCTCAATAGATACAGTGGAGCAGTGAGCTTAGTCGCATAGAGAAAAGGAAATGTGTTGTTCACAGGATTACTAGGTGAAAATAAAGAGGAAAAAAGTCTGTAAACAATTATTTCATCTATACAATCAAATGACTGCAGCATAACTACTCCATGCAGATCATGAAAATATTAGAGACACTTACTGCCTATAGCAAGGTCTCTACTAAGGGGACATTATTAATGGGTGTTGCCTAGCACATCAGATATCTTGTAGGAGATATAAAAGACAAACACTGACTAGGTGGGACTGACTTAAATATGGAGTATTATGTAAGGTCTAAGCCAACAGAACTATCCCTGACCTTACACATTCTTTGTGACAACTACACGCCCAGATTCTTTGTCTGTGATCCTTCATTCCCTATTAATTACAGAGAAATTAACCGTGTCAGATGACAGGCTGGTCTCACTACATTCATATTGCTGCCATTAATGAAATGTTAAAGTGAGTGTAAGCCTCATTTTATTATTTTTTAAATAATAATCAGGTCATACCTACCTGCTTTGTGCAAAGGTTTTTTTTTTATATAACATTTAGCAAATAAGTAATTTGTGTTCATAAATTTGGGCCAAAATTTATACTGCTACATATCTAAATAGCTACATAACAAAAAATAAGCCAAATTAGTGATATTATGGTGCAAATGATTAAAAATTGATCACTCCTGATATACTGCCGGCCTATCTCATTTATTGAGGCCCTGAAATGTCAGCACAGTATAAATGACCCCTTTTTGGAAAGTAGACAGCCCAAAGTATTTAGTAGGAGGCATTGTGAGTTTTTTGAAGTTGTAACTTTTTCCCACAATTCTTGGAAAAATTAAGAAATTATTTTATTTAATTTTTTTTACACAAAATTTGTCATAATAACAAGTTATTTTTCGCATACATTATGTGCAGTCTTCCAATTATACCCAAAAATACATTCTGCTACTCCTCCCAAGTATGTCGATACCACATGTGTGAGACTTTTTCACAGCCTGGCCACATACAGAGGCCCAACATGCAGGGAGCACCATCAGGCGTTCTAGGAGCATAAACTACACATCTCATTTCCTGACTACCTATCACACTTTTGAAGGTCCTGGAGCACCAGGACAGTGGAATTATCCACAAAATGACCCCATCTTGGAAAGCAAACATCCCAACGTATATTCTATGAGGCTTTATGAGGCTTTTGAACATGTCTTTTTTTTTTACAAAAGTTTTTGGAATGTGTAGAAAGAAAACTAAAACTTATTTTTTTTTTACACAAAGTTGTCAATTCATAAGATTTGCTAACACATGGCATGTACATAGCAAAAATTACACCCCAAAATATATTCTGTTACTCAACCTGAGTATGGCGATACCACATGTGTGAGACTTTTACACAGCCTGTCCACATACAGAGGCCCAACATGCAGGGAGCACTATCAGGCATTCTAGGAGTATAAATGACATATACTGATTTCCTGATGACCTATCACACCCTTGTAGGCCCTGGAGCACCAGGACAGTGGAATTACCCACAAATAGACCCCATTTTAGAAAGCAAACACCCCGACGTACATTCTATGAGACATGGGCTGGAGATAGGTGCTCGGGTACTCTAATGGGCTGCAGATAGGTACTCAGGTACTCTGGGCTGAAGACAGGTACTCTGATAGGCTGTGACAGGTACTTTGATGGGCTGTGACAGGTACTCTTTATTTGGGGGGCAATCGGGCACTGTTCTGTGTTTTTTTTTTATCCAGGTCTCCTCCTTAGTGTGTGTGACGTTTGTTGACATTTGTGACCGGCTGTGGTTGGACGCAGCCGGTCAAGTGGTAAAGAGCCAATTTCAATTTAATTTCATTGGCTCTTTACCCTGATCGGGGATGGGCTGTGTCCGAGGGACACGCCTTATCTCCGATCGTCGTGCTGCGCTCCCGTGAGGGGGCGCACGAGCTGCGATTACGAGCACAACAAATGTGACCAGCTTTGATTGGACACAGTCGGTCACGTGGTAAAGAGACATTTTTATTGTCTCTTTACGCTCATCTGGGATGGACTGTGTCCCGAGGGACATGTCTCATCCCTGACCGCAGCGCTGCGGGCCCCCGGGGGCCTGCAGGAGTAGCGAGTACCGGAAGACATCATATGAGGGAGGAGATGTTCCTACCGGCGCCATTTTACTTGAAGAGCCATGTCATAAAAATCAAACAATCCACGATTTATTATAATTTGTGAACAACAATATCCAATATTGTCAGCGTATTGTACATAGGCAGTAAAATCACAGGCAGGATCTGTCAGCAACCGCAGAAAGGCCCGAAAGATGATAGATAAAGGGCCCTGTAAAATATTTTACAACTAGGTCTTGGTGCTGGGTAACAGCCTATACAGTGGTGTGAAAAAGTGTTTGCCCCTTCCTCATTTCCTGTTCCTTTGCATGTTTGTCACACTTAAGTGTTTCGGAACATCAAACCAATTTAAACAATAGTCAAGGACAACACAAGTAAACACAAAATGCAATTTGTAAATGAAGGTGTTTATTATTAAAGGTGAAAAAAAATCCAAACCATCATGGCCCTGTGTGAAAAAGGGATTGCCCCCCTTGTTAAAACATACTATAACTGTGGTTGTCCACACCTGAGTTCAATTTCTCTAGCCACACCCAGGCCTGATTATTGCAACACCTGTTCACAATCAAGGCATCACTTAAATAGGAGCTGCTTGACACAGTAAGGTCCACCAGAAGATCCTTAAAAGCTACACATCATGCCGAGACCCAAAGAAATTCAGGAACAATTGAGAAAGAAAGTAATTGAGATCTATCAGTCTGGAAAGGGTTATAAAGCCATTTCCAAAGCTTTGGGAATCCAGCGAACCACAGTGAGAGCCATTATCCACAAATGGCGAAGACATGGAACAGTGGTGAACCTTCCCAGGAGTGGCCGGCCGCCCAAAATTACCCCAAGAGCGCAGCGACGACTCATCCAAGAGGTCACAAAAGACCCCACAACAACGTCCAAGGAACTGCAGGCCTCACTTGCCTCAGTTAAGGTCAGCGTTCATGCCTCCACCATCAGGAAAAGACTGGGCAAAAATGGCCTGCATGGCAGAGTTCCAAGGAGAAAACCACTGCTGAGCAAAAAGAACATCAAAGCTCGTCTCAATTTCTCCACAACACATCTTGATGATCCCCAAGACTTTTGGGACAACATTCTGTGGACCGATGAGACAAAAGTGGAACTCTTTGGAAGGTGTGTGTCCAAGTATATCTGGCGTAGAAGGAACACTGCATTTCAGAAAAAGAACATTATACCAACAGTAAAATATGGTGGTGGTAGTGTGATGGTCTGGGGCTGTTTTGCTGCTTCAGGACCTGGAAGACTTGCCATGATAAAAGGAACTATGAATTTGGCTGTCTACCAAGAGATCCTGAAGGAGAATGTCCGACCATCTGTTCGTGTACTCAAGCTGAAACGAACTTGGGTTCTGCAGCAGGACAATGATCCTAAACACACCAGCAAGTCCACCACCGAATGGCTGAAGAAAAACAAAATGAAGACTTTGGAGTGGCCTAGCCAAAGTCCTGACCTGAATCCTATTGAGATGTTGTGGTATGACCTTAAAAAGGCAGTTCATGCTCGAAAACCCTCTAATGTAACTGAATTAGGACAATTCTGCAAAGATGAGTGGGCCAAAATTCCTCCAGGACGCTGTAAAAGCCTCATTGCACGTTATCGCAAACGCTTGGTTGCAGTTGTTGCTGCTAAGGGTGGCCCAACCAGTTATTAGGTTTAGGGGGCAATCACTTTTTCACACAGGGCCATGATGGTTTGGATTTTTTTTTACCTTTAATAATAAACACCTTCATTTACAAATTGCATTTTGTGTTTACTTGTGTTGTCCTTGACTATTGTTTAAATTGGTTTGATGTTCCGAAACACCCCCGAGGAAGGGGGCAAACACTTTTTCACACCACTGTGTATATATATATATATATATATATATATATATATATGTATATATATATATATATATATATATATATATATATATATATATATATATACATTTTTTTTTCCTATTTTTCCTATTTTCCTATTTTTCCTATTTTTCTTAGGCTGTCTGCAGCGGTGGTCTCCTGTGTGTACCTCACTGCGTGGCTGCCCACCGATCCTCAGTTCCCCTGGGGGAAGCCCTTTTTTGGGCTGCTGTTACCCAGCATCAAGACCTAGTTGTAAAATCTTTTACAGGGCCCTTTATCTATCACCCTTTGGGCCTTGGTTCTGCAGTTTCTGACAGATCCTACCAGTGATTTTACTGCCTATGCAAGTATAATACGCTGACAATATTGGATATTGTTTTTCACAAATTATTATGAATCATTGATTGTTTGATTTTTATGACATGGCTCTTCCACAGATATGTACTTATACCAACGTGAGATGTCTCTTGAGAAAGCAGATTTTGTCCTGTGAAATGCATAAATAATACAGCTTCAACATTGCCACAGTATGTCATGTATCAGGCGGGCAATTTGGATGTCATTTGGTGAATGATTCATTACCTTGTATATCATTCGCCTTTTTATAAGTAGAGATGTTTATGTTACCTTTTTATATACATGTTATGTCAAATTCTAATAAAAATTTTGTATTTTTATAAACCTTGTTGCACTTGTTTTTTTTTCTGTTGCTACATTTTTGGGACTGAGAGATGCTCAGGTTGAAATATATGGAGGCTTCTTTTTCTTCTAAAGCCCCATACACACGGTCGGATTTTCCGATGGATTCTGTCCTATCGGACAATGTTGTCGGAAATTCCGACCATGTGTAGGCACCATCGGACATTTTCCAACGGATTGTCCGACGGACAAAGTTGTATCTCCTGCTCTAAAAATTTTCCGACAACAAAGTCTGATCACACCAATTCCGATCGTGTGTAGCGAATTCCGACGGACAAAGTGCCACGCATGCTCAGATCACATTACAAGACCAAAGCTATTGGCTACTAGCCTCTACGTAGTCCCGTCGTAGGCAACAAACGTCACCACGTTCAGAATGATCGGATTTTCCGCCAACTTTGTCCGACCGTGTGTATGCAACACCAGTGTCGGACTAAATCCGTCGGAAAAAATCCGATGGATTTTGTGGTCGGATTTTCCGACCGTGTGTACGGGGCATAAGGGCTCTTTCACACGGACGGTCCGTATGTCCGTTTTTTATCCATCCGTTTTCGGATGAAAAACAGACATACATGTATCCCTATGGGATAGCGGGTGTCAGCGGATGAGCATCCGCTGACATCCGCTCTCGTCCGTGCCCGCTATGGTCCGTTTCTGCAGACGGAGGAAAACCCTATTTTTTCCTCCGTCTGCAGAGCGGATCGGATGACGACGGACTCTACGGTCCGTCGTCACCCGATCCCCCATAGGGTAGAGCAGCGCTGTGACAGGTCCGTCCCTGCACAGAGTGCAGAGACGGACCTGTCATCTTCCTGCTCAGCGGAGATCGCTCCGGCGATCCCCGCTGAGCAAGCGGCTATCCACGGGGCGGATCTGCACTGATCCGCCCCGTGTGAAAGAGCCCTTAGTGAACTTCTCTCCTATTTATCTGCTTTCAGGTGTGATTTTTATATTTCCCACACCTGTTACTTGCCCCAGGTGAGTTTAAAGGAGCATCACATGCTTGAAACAATCTTATTTATCCACAATTTTAAAAGGGGTGCCAAGAATTTTGACCAGACCATTTTTGGAATTTTGTTTGAAATTATAATTAGCTTTTTTTCCTCCCTTTTTTTTGTTTTGTTCCAATACACACAAAGGGAATAAACATGTGTATAGCAAAACATGTGTTACTGCAATACTTTTCTGTGAGAAATACTTGATTTTCTGGAAAAATTTCTGGGGTGCCAGCAATTTCAGCCATGACTGTAACATTGTGTTTAACCATTGTAAGGCACTTGCTAGCAGGATTGTGGATGGTGTATATGTGTTGCCTAGATTTCTCGCTCACACATAGTGAGGGGCTCCAGGATTTGTATCTGTTATGGTGAAAACAAACTTTTTGTTTTTTCAGGTCTTAAATTCTGGGCTGGTTTCTGGAACCTAGGGACTTTGTAGAGTTTTAAGTAGGATAAAGCCTTAATTTCAGGGTCCACATTTTACCCGTTAGCCAGACCTTATAATTTATTGTAGGTTCAGCTGTGCACAGGTATTTAAAGATGTAAGCTGACTGAGGTTTAGGGATTTTCTCTCTATCTCTTTCCTATGTGAAAGCCTGTTGCTGGGTGAAAAAAAAGCCTCATCCATACCAGAGCCTCATCCATGTATGCAGCCTAGTAGGCTAGGAAAGGAAGGAGGAGAGGGTGCACCCATTTCCCCCTTAACCATACCATTATACATGCCCTCAATATAAGGGGTACTTTTTAGTGGGGATCCCCCTGGCAAAGCACCTTGTTCCCATGTTAATGAGGATAAAGTCCTCTTACCCACAACACTGGCCTAGTGGGTATGGAAATAAATGACGCTCTAAAGTTGATAGCTAGATTTTGCCATGTTGGGGGTCCTGCTCAAATTGGGCCCAATGCAAGCAATTTTTTACTGCACAAAAGTTTCTTGCGTATATATACAAAAATACCAAATTCATACATTTGCTAAATATAAAATTTAGAAATTGCATACACAAATAAAAACAAAATTAAAAACTCCAATACATTGATTCATATTATAAAGGAAAGCCCTTGTAATTGGTAAGACAATAATAATAATAATAATGTAGTGGTACCCCTGTAGGGGCTGCTGAAAGTTGTGGCCCACCCATTCCAGCCCAGCATTCACTTCCCAATCACCTTGAGTCAATGAACAGTCCATATGCTTGTTTTTGTAATTTTATTGAGGGATTTGAACTTGGATAGGGATGGGAATGTATGGGATGCCCAGTAGAATTTTAGAACGGTCAATTTGGGACAGAACTATGTACACTCCAAGCACACAACACTTCTTCAAACTCCTCCTGCACAACATTTGCTTGCAGACTATCACTCTCTCCCTCTCCTGCACAACACTTAACTCCAGGCACAGCTAGCACATTGTTAGGCCCAACACTGGCTCAGTCAGGCCTTAGGAATTGCCATTTGTAGGCAGGGACCGCGGGTCCTTTTATGTGTGGCAAAAATATAATAGAAAGTACTTAGTGTTGGCTGTCCTATGGTGGACTACTGCTCCAAGCAATCCCTCTTCAGGCCCTGCCAGCCCTCCTGGCTACAGCTGCCTGACTCCACTGCCGTGACATTGCAATCTTCACTGGCTCCACACCCAGCTATGACTGTTGCCTCTCATTCCTCTCTGGGCCCCGACAGCCTAGTACTCCATCCTCAGTTCTTCCATCTGACAACATCTCCCCAGCTGGGCTGACTCTAGATATTTAAGGAGGCCTGCCCCTTGCCAATCCAAGTTTGGGATTGGTCAGGGCTTCTAAGAACACCCCAGGCAGCTCCACCTTTCCTCCCCTCCTCTCTTCTAGAATCCTCTAGAAGCCAGGGGGTGGTAACTGAGAAGTGATGCTATCTGTGAGTCACCAGCCTACTCTGAGCCATTCCCAGCCCATACAGATCAAAACAAACAGGCCTAGGTTCCAGCTAGGCCTGCTTAAATGTACCTGCACTCACAAAAATCCTAACTCTAGCACCTACCTAAGTAGAGGGTGCTCCAATAATAATAATAACATATAATCTGGTTAAAGTGTCAATAGCAGATCAGGTGCAACCAAAGCTGTGGGAACTCAGGATTGTATATCATATTATTATTATATTGTCCTATCAATTGTAAAGACTGCCCTGGATAATATATATATATATTTTTTGTCAAACTATAGCACTCATATGTCAATTTCTACAATGGATGGTTCGGGTCCTGCTCAAAATGCTACCTAGTACAAATGATCAAATACTGGACACATGCAATATTTAGCTTTTTTGTGTCGGAGACAAAAAGAAATCTCAAAAATTTATCTTTTTTTTAAAATTCTGACTGTGGTCTCTCCTGTGAAAATTGCAACAAAACAAAATAGCCTAAATACTGTCTTTAGATGTGCATATTTACAACTAAAAATAGGTGCGTTATCACTTTAAATTACACTAATCAGCATAAAGCATTGAAATAACAAAGAAAATAGTGCCAATTTCCCCTATACATTTGAATATTATGTTTAAATTTGGATGAAAAGTGTGTTGAATATAAAGAAAGTCCACATAAAGTGAATAATCTTGTAATCAATTCCTGTGAAATGTTTACTGTAAGGATGTACAATACTGATAGTGAAACACTGCAAACTAAATTGTACTCCAAAGTGTGCCACCGGTGATCAAAAGCTCCTTACCAGATATAATAATCTCTGAAAACTGAGATCAAATGCGCTTGGCTGTCACACAGCTACAGAGTCTTCCCCATTGCCTTGGCTCAACAACATTCTACATTACTCATACATACATACAGGGCAAATTCCCCATGCCCATTCTCATCCTCTTGCCTATTAACTTTGGAAAACAGCCAGAATCTATTTTCAAAATTTGTCCCCCATTGAGTTCAGAGTGGTTTGGATTAAAGTTCCATTTTCTAGAATTTACAATAAGTTAACAGAGTGGCTCATGAATCAAACTCAAGCACATTTGCTCATCCCTAATTATAAGGTGAGGAAAATTGTAAAAGTATATCTACCAGTATAATGATGTGGTTTATTCTGCTATTTATAAAAAGGGGTTAAGATATTTGGAATAGTAACACCTACGCATGTCAGATACAGTATTTAAATTCAAGGAAGTTTAACTTGTGCAAATCCTCAAAATCTTTAGCGGTCAGAGAAACAGCCTATAAAGTATTGACAAGATGGTATTACACCCCCTCTAGACTTCATTCTATCTTCCCAGGGACATCCGGATTATGCTTTAGGGGCTGTCCCCTCCCTGGTACCTTTAGACACATATTCTGGGACTGTGATTAGCTCTCTCAGATTTGGATGAAAGTGAAGGCCATATCATCAGCAATATTAGGTACACCTATACAGCTTACAATCTCCATGTGCCTTCTTGGAGCATCAATTTCGGGTGCCTTCCGTAACGAGGAATGCCTTATCCATACTATCTGCTTAGCTACTTTATGGGCCATTGCTTTGCACTGGGAAACCCCTACAGTTCCCCTATCATCTATTCTCAATAGGATAGACTCCATTATGCTAATGGTAAGGATTCTTTACACACTAGGAGACAAAATGCACCTATTTGACCATAGATGGAAGGCCTGGATGAAATATAGTAAGTCCACAGGATTGAACACCAATATGGTTGGCTAGACCCCGTAGGATTATAATACTCAGGTATACCCTCCCCCTATATGTAGTAGGATACGCAATGTCAGATATTAATGGTCTGTATTTCGATCTGTTTTTTTCTTTGCTGACTTCTTGTATGCTTCAAATGTTCTTATTTTTTTTTTTTTCTGTTGTTTTGTTGGTTTTTACTTTTGTTATTATCTTGACTTTTATAAATGTACCTATCACGTTTATTATACGATAACTACTGTCATACGACTGTAATATTTTATTTCTCTCAATAAAAAATGTTTGTAATAAAAAATAAATTCAAGGAAGTTTGAGATAGAAACATCTAGTGAGCGGGTAAGATTTAAATTATAACTACTGCCAATTATAAATTAGGCATAATAAAGGAATATTCCTGCGCTATCATTGAAGGTGAAAGGAACTATATAAAACAAAACAACTGCTGCAAACACCGATAGGTGAATCCGTGACCAAAGTAATATGTGTATGTGAATGGTGCTGCGCTGTTGTAGAACTAAAATGTAACTTGCATAACACAAGTAAAGCTGTGTCCCGCGCCACTTGCGGTGTGCCTGTCAGCCAATCCCAAAGATTTATTTGCATTGGATAACTTTATTTTACAATTTCACCTTGGAAGTTCGTTTGTATTTGGTGTTCTGTTTCTACTGCCATCTTGTGCACAGTTTTAGTATTACCTTTTCATTTACAGCTTTACTTGTGTTATACATGTTCAATTTTAGTTCTACAAGAGCGCAGCACCATTCACATACACATATAAATTAGGTATAATTCGTTTTTTTTATTGTAAGCATATACATAAAAGGAGGAAAAGTTATGTCCACTGTTTTAAATAAATATTTTCCTAAGACATTTTTATATAAATAAATTGTATTACGTGTGTATTATTAAGTAGTGAATGTAATACAGGAAAACTGAAAGATCACTTATGTGATAATCTATATGATATTAGTAAAAAATAATCCCACTAACGAATGATTTGTCCAGTATCATAATGGTGAGTTTTCCTCATTGAGAATACGAGGGGAAAAAAAAGGATAAATCATTTAATAGAGGGGGTGATACATTATTGCAGTTGTGCAAAAGAAATGTATATGTGCTATTTACCCTCTGTATCAAACTATATTTAAATAATTACATTATTTTATTAATTAAAAAGGGTTAAGGGGATTTCATGCTTCTTGGTTTTGCAGAGCTACAGAATGAAATAGGAGATATAGAACAATAAGAATGATAAAAACTTTAAGTAAACCATAGTTTATTTGTGAATGGGGAATTAGTAATGTGCCTTTCATTATCTTTTGTGTTATTTTCCTAACTGTGATTTGGGTGTCAATCTTCCACTTTATATTAACCATTTACTTGTGTATGTGGTATGTGATTCTCTTTGTGTGTGAGATATGTGATTCCTGTCTCTTTTATTTGTTCTTGGTTTTTGTTTTTTTTTGGCCAATTTGTTGCTCAATATATGTGATTTTTTTAGTTTATAGAATGGGATAAAATTTGTTTAAGTTCTCAGGATCTATTGTTTTGTTTTTAAAATAGTGTTTTGCAATAGTTTTATATATAGTTTAATGATAGGAAGATTATAATCTTTATAATGATAATATATTTTCCTCTGAAAGGAAGAAGGGAAGTTTGCATTTAAAATGGAAATTTAAATTTGGAGATCACTGCATGAGTAAGTGCTATTTAGTGCCAAAATAGAAGAACACTCCTAAAACCACTTCCGTATTGCAGAGATAAATATTAGAAAAAAGGGGGGCAAAGTGGCCCTGGATCAGACTTTAAAGGCAAGGTGGATGATATTAGGATAAAAGTATTTTTTATTAATAACAATTAATTGCAAACAGAGCAAGTATGAAAATAATTAAAAGCATGTAACACACAATAAACATAAATGTATGGCGTGAACAAAATATTACCACCATATAGACAGCAGTGAGCCCCTGTGCATCAACGCGTTTCACTGTTTTGGTTCATCAGGACACATTCAGGGGTTGTTGGAAGGAACAGGTCTCACTATTTACAATAAAGCACATAAATCAGACTTTTTATAATAGTAAAATATATAAATAAAAAAACATGAGCCGCTGTCATATTAAAGTGACATATACATAACATGCACAACTACTTTGTCAGCATAAAAATATATCTGCAATCTCCTCACTGAGCGTCAAACATCACCATGTAGATAAAGTATCATAATTTCCAATTTTTTGTGATCATATGGTAGGTATAATTGTACTTACTGACTCAAAGATGTCACTCCATGCAAAAATATTGCAATGAAGATCATTTAAAAGGATAAGGGGAGAGAAGAGGGAAAAGGGGGGGGGGTGGTATGAACATAGCCTTCGAAAATAAAATACAGTTTTTGAAGTCTATGTTCGTACCACCCCCCCCCCTTTTCCCTCTTCTCTCCCCTTATCATTGTAAATGATATCATTGCAATATTTTTGCATGGAGTGACATTTTTGAGTCAGAAAGTACAACTATACCCTTTTTCCTTTCTATTCAAGTATTGAGCATGGCCCTGCTTTGATGGTAATATGGATTATTATGTTAATTGTTTTAGCCTACCATATGGTCACAATATGGATATATTTTTATGCTGACAAGGTATAGTTGTGCATGTTATGTATATGTCACTTGAATATGACAGCGGCTCATGTTTTTATTTGTATATGTTACTATTATACAAAGTCTGATTTATGTGCCTTATTGTAAATAGTAAGACCTGTTCCTTCCAACAACCCTTGAATGTGTCCTGATGAAGCAAAACAGCAAAACGCGTTTATGCACAGGGACTCACTGCTGTCTATTTGGTGTGATTATTTTGTTCACGCCATACATTTATGTTTATTGTGTGTTACATGTTTTTAATTATTTTCATACTTGCTCTGTTTGCAATTAATTGTTATCAATAAAATATACTTTTATCCTAATATCGTCCACCTTGCCTTTAAAGTCTGATCCAGGGCCACTTTGGCCCCCCTTTTTTCTAATACTTAAGTGCTATTTTTCTGCTTGTATGTACTCTGCTTTATTATAATAAAAACATGCTGCATCCAATGCTGGTTCATACCTTAATTGTTTGATTGTACAGTAGCTAGCTGTGATTGTTATATTCTCATTCCACTGCTTCATCTTCAATGAAGCTGGACAGATAAAAACATCAACCAGAGCCGAGGAATCTTTATTATCCATGCCAAATTCCCTGGGAGGTGGACCTGCTGGCACATAGTAAGATAAAGCTGAGTCAATGATTCATGCCAGCAGTAATTTGGCTGTTAATGCTTTACTCTGGTAGTGCTTGATGTGAGTTGTATGTTTTTCTGTTTTTATTGTTAAATAAGTCACTTTTCCAAGTTTTTTTTTTTTATTTCCCCTAGTTCACCTGATACTTGAAAATACTGAAAAACAGCAATCTTTGCTGACTTGGGATGTTGAAGGTCTACTTGGATTTCGAATAGGGGGCAATTGAGTGATTTTTTTTTTACTTACATTTATTAGGAAGTCCTAAAGATTTGGTGAGTGGCAGTCTGATAAGTGGGGGTCCCACCACACTGATTTGAAGCATTATGATGGTATGGCTTTTAGGATTTATTTTGAACTAATCATAACACAGAATTTGGATATATACTGTATGTATATATCTATAGAGTGTTGCCAATGTGTATTTATTTGTACTGTTTTTATTCGTTACCTAAAGACAAGCGTGTTTTTACATTTTTGATTGAGTATGAAAGGGTTCGAATTCTTGTAAGTTTTCTTATTTCTGACAGTGTACCAAGTGGGAAGAATCAGTCTCTTTATTTGTCTTGGCGATCATTGAGGTGATGAAAAATTTGTCACCAAACCAAACAGTGAGTGGAACTCTTCCAATGGGGACATCTGTTCTGGTATAGCTTTTCAATATAAGGATGTTTGCCATTTTGGAGAGATTTCCTCTCACTTCCTGTTGTGTTTATATGACAGGAAGTGAAGAGAAAAATCTGCAATGGACATATAATTGGTTTTACCTTCCTCTATCCAAAATTAATAACAAAAAGTTTTAGATATATTTTATAAACAAACTGAAGCACACCAAGTTTGACCAAGTAAAAACCCAATAGTGTACTCAAGTACTTAAGGAATTGAGATGAGTGCCATGTCAGAGACAGAAGGATGTGGAGAAATATCTCAGAATCTTTTCTAAAACTTAGAAACT
The DNA here is from genome assembly GCA_028564925.1 of Lithobates sylvaticus. Classification (NCBI taxonomy): domain Eukaryota; kingdom Metazoa; phylum Chordata; class Amphibia; order Anura; family Ranidae; genus Lithobates; species Lithobates sylvaticus. Next base: position 506,130,509 of record CM053028.1, on the reverse strand, counting down.
ATGTTTTTTTTTTCAAATGTGTATACAATATACAGGCATACCCCACTTTTAAGTACACAATGGGGTTTATTTACTAAAGCTGGAAAGTGCAAAATCAGTCTCACTTCTGCATAGAAACCAATCAGCTTCCAAGTTTTATTACCAAAGCTTAATTTAACAAGCTGGGGTTAGAAGCTCATTGGTTTCTATGCAGAAGTGAGCCTGATTTTGCACTTTCCAGCTTTAGTAAATAAACCCCCATTGTGTACTTAAAAGTGAGGTATGCCTGTAGCTGATGTGTTTTAGGATTTGTAGCACATCTGCAATAACACACTGAACCATGCACTGATTTACAGTTCCAAGCATTAAGCCAAGAAGGGTTCAAACCCTTGAAACATGTTGGTATTGTTAAATACACACTTTTCCAAATAAATTTAAGATTTCTAACATTTGGACATTTTACAGACTTTTCTTTAGAACACTCCTCACCCATGCTAGAATCATCATGCCTTAAAGTTACCAACAACTCTAGGGCCCCTCCATGAGCAGGGAAGCCACAGAGAACCCTTTCCTACAAAGTCCAGCAGTAACTCACACATCCTCAACAATAAAGTTACAGAAGGGTGTATAAGGGTTTCCTCCCAAAGCATGTTAGTGATGACACAGACAAAGGTGGAAAGGAAGTGTAATGTCTGTGGCATCCTTGGACTTTTCTCCCAGTATATCATTTGTTATTCCTCAAGCAGGAGAGCCAAGGAAAATGTCTGCTAGTAAAACTGTTATAAAGCTCATCTCCCCAAAATCTCTGATTCTTCTCCACTTGGCTAATTTTTGCTCAGTTCAGTCTCTTCAATTTTCATTTGTCTCCAGGTTTTGCTGCAGACATGTATTTAACTGATCCAGTTACAATTGCCCTCTCTGTTGTTACTTGTGTTGTCCTGGCAATTTTTTGGTTCGGTGAGAAGAAAACAAATCATCCAAATTATCCTCCTGGACCACCACGCTTGCCTATTATTGGAAATATGCACATTATAAATATGAATAAACCCTATATAACATTTAATGAGGTAAGATCTTGGATTTTAAAAATGCTCAGTTGAAATGTATGTAAATGTTTTTTTTTTTTTTTAAAGTGAAGACTACATTATTACTATAGAATAAAGTATACTGGAGTGGGCAGAGACACAATTCTAAGAAAAGGAACATTGACATGTCATCAGGCAGTGGCGGAAATATTACCAAAGCAGGAACTGATTGGATGAGCTCTGCATGGTGCTCCTTATCTTTCCATTCATCCCTGGGACCCAGCCAGCAGTGCTGCTGTAGACATTTTCTAGCTGATTTATCTCCGGCCCAAAAGTAACCACATAGTTCCAGTGCTAACAGCAGAGGCAGTGATGGGACAGGCAGAATGTCTCTTCCTGTCTTCACTCTCAGCCAAATAAAAAACAACATTATCAGTGATTACTTCCTGAGTCTTCCTCCCACTGACCATTAATATAAAGGGGATTTCCCCCCCACTGGACTGTTCATTTAAGGGGGACCAATGTAAGGAAGCCCTTCTCTACTGACCAACAGTGGAAGCATTTGTATTGTCCACTGTTATAAAAAGAAAAAAAAATATATATATATATATATATATATGGGGTGTTATCAGGTAGTTGCTCCACAGTCCACTGACTATCAATGTAAAGGGATGAAAATATAAAGTTTGCGTAGCCCATCACAGAAGACGAGTAATTAAGAAATAAAAATAGGTGGTGTTTACAAATGATATAAAAAAAAAAATGGCTAGGGTTAAGTTTTAAATATTTTTAGTGAGCAAGCTTTTGTGGCAATATACATTATACAGTTCTTTTTTATGATGTATCAATTTTTTTCTTTCAGCTTGCTGAGAAATATGGCTCAGTGTACAGCCTACAGATAGGACCTCAGAAGATGGTTGTAATGTGTGGCTATGAGGCAGTGAAAGATGCACTGGTCAACTATGCCGAGGAGTTTTCTGGAAGACCACATGTGCCAGTTTTTATGGAGATAACCATAAAGGGACATGGTAGGTATATATATATTATTTAATATGATCTTGTATGACCAGTTTGACATATAAAGAACTATAGCATTTACACACATTTGACAATTAAAGCCCACAGCTGCTTATTCGGTGTGGGAACAGCTCCTTTTTCTAATGTGGGCAGGAGTTAATATGCAATTTAAAAAAAAAGGCACTCACGTATGAGAATCAATAGATGTAAGCAATCAACAAAGAAGAAGGCAGGAAATCCCACTTAAAGTGGAGTTGCCCCCCCCCCCCCCCCCCCCCCAAAAAAAATATCATTAATGTTCCAAAAAAAAAGAAATGAAAAAAGGTGAGTTAAACTCACCTCTAAATGGCTGTTGCTAAGGGGGTCCCTCGTAGTCTGTCTCCTTCAGTGCCTGGGCTGGTGACATCACTTCCCCTCGGCGCAGGAAGGGCTCAGCTCTGCCCCTCCCTCCTGTCAATTATCTGGGACACGTAACAGGTCCCAGATGATTGCGTGGCCACTCACGGCGCACGGCGTGAGGTGTCCGGCTGGACACAGCCGTGTGCCCACAGTTACAATGCCGGCGCCGCCGAACAAGGGGGGAGACGAGCGTGGCTTCGATCCCCCGCATGGCTGGACCCTGGGACAGGTAAGTGTCCGATTATTAAAAGTCAGCAGCTGCAGTATTTGTAGCTGCTGACTTTTATTTTTATTTTTTTTAAATGGGCACACCACTTTAACATGAGAATAACTCTGTAAATGATGCTGTATTTTAACATAATATTTCTCAAAAAGTGGTCATGTATTTTAAATATCTGCAAGCTTTACAATTCCCATTACTTAAGTACAAGAATACATCATTTATTCTATTTTGGACACGTTTTTTCACAATAAAAACAATGGAAGCTCATTGTGTTTCCTTAGAAATATAACACAATGTTTAAATACATTAAGTGACTACCCTTTGTAAGTACACACAGGACTGTAACGTATATGGTTTTTGGATAACTCATATAATTTTGCATTTCTCATGTCTTCCCTACTTCTTCCGAAGAAGCAGGAGAGACCCAAGAAATATGTAAGGATATCTGTTCTGCCTCCAGCCGGGTAATCATTAAGTTGTATTGCCTGCAGTATTAGATTTGACCACAAGATGGACCCTGTGGTAAATTATGTGTTTTTGCAGAAAATAGAAGACTGTTCAGCTTTAACAAATGTTTCCATCATTCTTCAGTCTAGGGAAAAGAAACAGGTGCATCCTGGGAGCTAAGACTCCATCTCAGGGACTGAAAGAAGGTACCAGCTATCAGAGCACATGTTGGACTAAAACTTGCATCCGTTTACATCCCCTGAATGCAACATCGCTGGTATAAATCATTTGCTACAATGAACAGCCTAGCTTATTTATTGTATTTTCTGTATATTTTACATACCGATTATATGTAACTTTATTTGTTTTCCTTAAAAGTTTCACCCTGCCCTGTTTTGTTAATAAAGCTTCAAGATTACACTCAGTCTTACTGCAGAATAAGAGGGTTTAGCTGCATGTTGAGTGACACACAGGGAAACATGTAGCGAGGACAGAACAATGAAACAGGGGCTGCCAGTGAAACAGCGGCTGCCCAGCAAGTGACGACACAGAGGTCTGCTACACTGTCAGCACAGCCACTTGCATACGACAACACAGCAGTCTCTACACAGTCAAGCCCCTCCACAAGCAACATGTCGCAGAGTCATGCATCTTTGCTTAAAACATGGTCCCAAGTCTCTGGTTCTTCTCGATCCTCATTCGCAAGTTATGCACTTGCTATCGCTTGTGCGAAAGCTGATTCGGCAAAAGCCATAGCAGCCTTTGCTGAGCAAGAAATGCAGATAAAAAAAGAGAGCATGATTAGAAGCTGAAAAGGTGCAACAAGAAGTATGATTAGAGGCTGAGATGGTGCGACAAGAGGCATGCTTAGAGGCCAAGAGAGCAAGACTAGAGGTTGAGAAGGTGACACATCCTTGGAAACGCAGAAAGCCCTACTAGAAGCTAACCTTAAGAAGCTTACTGTACTGTAGAGAAAGAAGTGGCGGCCGCTATAGCCAAAGCAGAGACCTTAGAACTACCTGTACATCCCGTTTGTGAACACAGTAGATGCAGCAGTGTGCTTGGTCCAGAAGCTAAACCTCAAGATCCTCTACAATGCAATTCAGACTACATCTATCAACACTCCTGGCCAAGCAGCAACAAAGACTACATAAAGGAGACAAACCGAGGATTCTATATAGCACCACCTCAAGTCAACGACAAGTCTCAACTCTGCAAACAAGAGTGCTCCAAGCAAAGTGAAAACTTTCATGACAGACATATTACATGCAAGGCAACAGAACCTTCAAATTATCCTCCAGGTTCTGCCTTCACCTCAGAACGGTATGCCAAGGACTCAGTTAAACCAGAAACTCTCAAAGGGTATGATCACACACCAACTTTCCACCATAGTAATACACCGCCAGCTAATCACGCAACGATAGACCCAAGTTCTTTGGACAAAGCAAATTAGTCACAAAAGGACTTGAAAAGTTAAATGACCACCCTGAAAGTTACAGAGCCTGGCAATCTTCTTTCCAAAACACTATCATAGGCTTAGACCAGTGAAGAGATAGACCTCCTGATCAAATGGCTTGCAAATGAGTCAGCCGAACATACTAGGCAAATCAGAACAATAAATATAAACTACCCAGAACTGGCCTTAAAATGATCTGGAATGGACTTAGAAAATGCACTATTCAAGAGACTCAATAACTTTCCCAAAATACCTAACAAGGCTTATCAGAAACTCAGGGAACTAAATGACTTACTAATGGAACTTCAGATAGCCAAAGCCGAAAGGGACTTACAAGGACTTTCCTTCCTTGACACAGCCAGAGGTGTCAACCCCATTGTAAAAAGCTACCCTATAACTTACAAGAGTAGTGGATCACACGTGACTCCAAATAGAGAAAGGGGGGGAATGGAACATTATACTGTCTTTTATGTTTTTGGGGACTTTGTAAGCCAGCAAGCGAAAACAAGAAATGATCCTAGTTTTGACTTCACATTGTCATGTGTTGCTTCTACAGGACGGAACCCTTGCAAACCTCCAGTAGCAGTACACAAAATGAATGTGACTCCTTCAGGTTATTTTCACAGGTCTGCTAGCTCCCCTAACTCAGAGACAAAGATCAAAGATCCTGGTAAGCAGTGTCCTTTTCCCCGGAATCCACATCCTCTTTTAAAGTGCAAAGCCTTCAGAGAGAAGTCCACAGAGGGATTGCAAAACCTTCCTGACGGAGAACAACATCTGCTAAAAGTGTTGCTCATTGACATCTCACAGCTCAGATCACAACACAACAAAGCTTTATGCCCAGATGGCAACAGCCCTACAGGTTTGGAAATATCGGTTTGTAAATGGATAGAAAACTGGCTAAAAGACAGAATTCAGAGTCGTGGTTAATGATTCTTACTCACCATGGACTTTACAACGCACAAACGGCACTAGTGAGCATGGCACAGAGGTCTGCAAAGGAACCATAGTGGGCAGGTCCTGCTCCAAAATCTGTCTAATCAGAGTTTATCCAGCAGGCCATAGGAACAAAGCCATTAAGCTTTATGCAATTCTTGATGATCATATTCGGTATTAAAGGCTCCAACACTCCCTACTCCTTAAGAACTTTTGTGGGAATAGTCAAGACGGCAGGAAGTATAGCATCTGGCTACCTAGTCAAGTCTATTGATGGACAAACATGCCTGTTCTTACCAGCTCTTATTGAATGCAATCAGAACCCTGATAATAGATATAAAATTCCTACACCAGATGCAGCGATTCATCACCCACACTTGAAACGCACATAGGATACTTGATACCAGAACCTGATCCCCAGGCTCAGATAAGCCTACTCTTTGGGAGAGATATCTTATTAGTCCATAAAGCAATGCCATACACCCACTTGTCCCTTAATAGGCCCCTCTAGTGAGAACCTTGCCTGTTAAAGTGACTAAGACCATTTAGGGTGCAGTGTCTTTCAAAGAACAAAAGAGGACAATCAGGTGGCAATGTCTATTGAGGACAAACTCTTCTTGGAGCAGGGACTAGTCAAAGATGACACAAAAAGCTGGGTCACACCTCTTTTCTTCAGACCACAGAAGCGATGCCTGACTAATAAGAGAGAACAAGTACAATGGTGTTTGTCTTCTCTTCAATGTCATTTTCAAAGAAAGCAATAGATGAGACGTGACTTCCCGCAGGAGGGCCGCCCTGCCGCACTATACAGTATCTGTGTGGGGCGGTCCAGAAGTGGTTAACAAAAGTTTTTCCATCATTCTTCACTCTAAGGAAAAGAAACCAGTGCATCTTGGGAGCTCAGACTACATCTTATGCCCTGTACACACGATCACATTCCGAGAACAAGGTCCATCAAATTTTTTCCAACGGATGTTGGCTCAAACTTGTCTTGTATACACACGGTCACACAAAGTTTTTTGGAAATTCTGATCGTCAAGAACGCACTGACGTACAACGCATACGACGGGACTATGAAGAGGAAGTGCAATAGCCAGTAGCCAATAGCTTCCGTCTCGTAATTTATTCTGAGTATGCGTGGCACTTTGTGTGCCGGAATTGTCTACCCACGATCTGAATTTAGGCAATCGGATTTTGTTGTCGGAAAATTTTAGATCCAGATCTCAAACTTTGTGTGTCGGAAATTCCGATGGAAAAAGTTTGATGGAGCCTACACATGGTCGTATTTTCCAACAACACGATCCGATCGCACATTTTCCATCGGAAAGTCCGACGTGTGTACAGGGTATTAGAGACTGAAAGAAGGAACCAGATATCAGAGGACATGTTGGACTAAAACGGGCATCCCCTAAACACAGCATAGCTGGTATGAATCATTTGTTACCATGCACAGCCTAGCTTGTTCGTTGTATTTTCAGTACATTTTACATACTGATTATATGTATCTTTCTTCGTTTTTTAGTGTACAATACAAAAGTATACAATAACCAAAAACTAAACTGTGTGACGAGAAACAACACACAGTAATGATAGTGCAAAAATTTTATAAAGTGAACTGTGCTGGTCAAATATTAATAGAGGCACCATAGAATCAGTGCGTTATACATCAGATGGTTATGATACCAATCAAATATAAAAAACATAAAAGTAATGTATTAACAAATTGCTTTGTGAATAAAATGCCCCTTGAATGCACATAATCATGATGCAAAGTCCATCAAACACTGAATGACATAATATGCTCCTCCAAGTGCATATCAAACGATCATGAGAGTAGTGATGTTGCTGTGTTATTCAAACACTCTGGATTTTGCTTCCACCACCAGAGGACAGGCATAGGTACTCTTACCATAGGACGTGGACACACACGCCAGCATGTGTCAAACAGGCATGTGAGGATATCCAAGATCACAATCTCTAATGGGGGAAAGATGCAGGCACACGATCTCAGCAGAGGAGTGGGAGGGTAGACCGGGACAGAACCACAATCTCCAAATGTGGTGTCGATAAAGATTTTCCTCCAGCCATGGATCAAATAATCATAAAAAACAAAAGGAAGGCTTCCACATGGTGTAGATTAATACAAGATACATACATCGTTTGAAGATGTATGCTAGTAAAAAGTATACCCCAGTAGAAGTCCCATGGGACTAAACGCGTCGGTTCTCTGTCTGCTGAGCCATGCACATTGCGCTAAATTTTATGAATTCATTTGTCATCATTTGTATCTTTTAATAATAAATTCATACAATATTTGTGACCTACACCATGTGGAAGCCTTCCTTTTGTTTATGATTACTTTGATCCACGGCTGTAGAAAAATCTTTATCGACACCACATTAGGAGATTGTGGCTGCGTCCCTCTGCTGAGATTGTGTGTCTGCATCTTTCCACCATTGGAGATTGTGATCTTGGATCTTGGATATCCTCACATGCCTGTTTGACACACCGCCGCTAGCGTGTGTGTCCACGTCCTCTGGTAAGAGTACCTATTCCTTTCCCCTGGTGGTGGAAGCAAAATCCCGGGTGTTTGAATAACACGGCAACAATACTAGGATCGTTTGATACGCACGTGGAAGAGCATATTATGTCATTCAGTGTTTGATGGACTTTGTATCATGATTATGTGCATTCAAGGAGCATTTTATTCACAAAGCAATTTGTTAATACATTACTTTTCTGTGTTTTATGTTTGATTGATATCATAACCATCTGATGTATAACGCACTGATTCTATGGTGCCTCTATTAATATTTAACCAGCACAGTTCATTTTATAATTTATTTGAACTATCATTACTGTGTGTTGTTTCTCGTCACCCAGTTTAGTTTTTGGTTATTGTATACACTTATAGCGCTGCACTTCTGCCTTATATGTATACTGTATGCACTGTAAACATGTACACTCTTGAGCTTCACAAACCAGTCCAATGGGTTCATTTGCATATCAATGAGGGAGGCCTAGCTTCTAAAAACAACACATGCAACTAAAATGTTACTCCATATTAATGCTTTAAAATTCACTAAAACTAGCCATAGCAAAACAGTCACTTAATCTATTGAAACATTATGTTATAGTTGTAAGGAGGCATAGTGAGCTTTCAGTTACAGTTTTTATTGTAAAAAAAAATAGAAAACGTGTCCAAAATGGAATTAATGATCTATTTTTAGTTTACTAAAAGAGGTGGAATATTTACACGTTGCAGGTATTTGGAGTGCATAACATCCCCTCTTTGTTTTGGAAATACTATGTTATAATATGTTTTTACAGGGTGTTCAACATTGCAGTAATTAATAATGCAGGATCACCCCACATTTTTATTAAAGATTTCATTAAATTCTGCTACAGTGGATTACACATAAACTAAGCAAAACTAAATCTGATCAGCTTAAAGTATTTTTTTTTTAAATTTCTGTAATGTAGACAGGCTTCATGAACAGTAGTAAATGTGTGCACATTTTTTACTGTACTTTATTTACTGTGCTTTTACTCTATAGTACTGCATTAGTACTATTGGTTGGAGCACTGTTGCTCTTTTTGTTTACAGTGATTTTATCTCAAGTGATCTGACACATCCCCTGCAAAAAGTTTTAATCAACAATGCTCACATTCTCATTCCCTGTGAAGGGCATTTTACCATTGCTACAGCACAATGGTACAATAAAAAAGGCTACACTTATTCTGTTTATATGTGTAGCAACCTCTAGTGTGCTAATAGGAGAGAGAGAAAGACAGAGCAGCACTGCTCTACGAGTAGTAAGTTAGTTAAAAAAAGGCTTTATTCAGTTTAAAAGTCTAAACTCACATTTGAGTAGTTAAAATCAGGCATAGGGTAGTTGTTTTTGCTGTCCTCGTCGTTCTCCTTTTTCTGGCTGGGCTGCAGTGTGGGGTCAGTCCCCGGTTGCTCCGATGGTGTCCCACAGCAGAATTTCCCACAGCAGGCACGTCAGCAGATGCGTCGGCAGGGACCGTCAGATGCTCGAGAACGGGGGGCGTGGCTTCAGCGCTCGCGTTCGAAGCATGCGTACTCCATCAGGCGTCTAGTGTGCTAATAGTGTGTTAGTGGAGGCAAATTTACAGTTATGACTCATGTGAGTCTGAAATTGGGTCAGGGTTACTGCAGGTCAGGCTGGATGGCTCCACAGAGGCAGATCTCTGGTACCCCCCCCCCCTCCCCACGGACCTAGAAGCTGGTAGAAGCTTCTATTAAATCAGTGGGCGGAAGTCAGGAGGGCTGATCTGCATACCTAAAAGAACTTGGCCAATTTCATGGCAGAATGTCCTGGCAGGGTGGTTGAGTCAGCCCTTAAATATGGGAGGCAACCCATGCCAAGGGAGTCAGGTGGAAGATGGAGTGCTGAGGAGGCCGTCAGAAGGATCCCTGGGTCTGGGGGGGGGGGCTCTGCATCCAGCTTGGGCATGGGCTGGCTTGGGAAGATCATATCAGCAAAGAGAAAAGAGTGAGTACATCAGCACACCCAGGGATTCACAAGGGGAGAGACTGCCACAAGTAGCAAGCTTTCAGAAAGTCAGCGCTGTGCTTAACCATTCCCATCCCTTGCCCTGTGAGATCTTCGGAACAGCCAGGTGGACTGGTAGTTTCTGCAGGCCATAGAGCGGGGAGCAGTTCTACAAAGGAGAGGAGATACTCCTGTATGCAGCTTACAACATACTGTGCTATTTTCTAAAGGGGATCAAGAGCTCCTAGTCCTCAGGGGACTTTTTGTATTTTTTGATTGTTAAAGCAGAGTTCCACCCAGAAATTAAACTTCCGCTGATCGGATCCCCCCCAAATCCAGGTATCTGCTTCTGCAATGTCCAGCCCCTCCTCCTTTCCCCACTGTCTTCTGGGAGACACACTGGTCCCAGAAGACAGCAGGGACCATTCAGAACACGCAGTGCGACTCGTGCATGCGCAGTAGAGAACCAGGAGTGAAGCTGAAAGAGAAATGGCAGCGGCAGCACCTGGGACTCGATCCAAAGATCAGCTGGGGTGCCGACATCGCGGGCTCCCTGGACAGGTAAGTGTCCTTATATTAAAAATCAGCAGCTACAGTAATTTTTTTTTCCAGGCTGAACTCTGCTTTAAGGACTGATGGAGTCCACGGAGAAGAACAGTCTAGGATTCTGTACATAGGAAGGAAGTTGTCACCATTCATTGTTTTCCGGTCAAGTTAGGCATCCCATAATCCCTTTACCCCATCCAAGTTATTACCCCTAATAAAACAAAAATTCCCAGCTCAGAGACTGTTTTGTGGTGTCTGGATGCAAGTGGAAAAATGCTTGTTGCTTGGCTGTGCAGAAGTAAGGGAACCAGTTACCAACAGCCCCTGCGGAGGTAGTTCTACATATGTGTTATATTTTATTTTATTTTTTCTTCAGGTCTTATATTTTCTAATGGTAACAACTGGAAAGCCATGAGACGGTTCACTCTTTCTACACTGCGAGATTTTGGGATGGGGAAGAGAACATTAGAAGATAATATCACTGAAGAGTGCCAAAAGTTGATAACAGTTTTTAAAGCCTACAAAGGTCAGCAGCGGTGTGGTGTGGTTAACAGATCTGAGACTTAATTTGTCCTCTTGTGATTTGCATTTCTTTAGAAAAAGCAGGTCCTACTAAGATGCATATACTGTATGTTTTAGCACATGTGATTGAACAGTAATGGATTTGAATGCAAAAGGCAACATTTGACAATAACACCAATCTACACAATCCTATTTATTTTCCATCCTCTGTTCTCACCATCTCTATAAGGAAAAAACAGGGAGGGGGGTGCCGACCTGAGTGTAGTATTAAAATTAGGACTTTAATAGGATAAGATTAAAAACACTTACAAGATGATAGAAGATGCTTGCTTGTCAAAGTAAAGTGCAGTCCTGGCATTCCACGTGGCTCTGTAGGTCCCACCGCTGTTCTGGATAGCTGGAAAGGATTGAGCAGCTGGCTGGAATGGATCCCAGTGTTTCTCCAAGAGCAAAGGAACCAGGAAGCTCCACACTGACCAGCCTGGACCGTGGAACATGAAGTGATGTCACCAGTGTCTGATTAGTCAATCAGATTATCCGGAACAGCGGGACCCACAGAGCCATGTGGAATACTAGGACTGCACTTTACTTTGGCAAGCATTTTCTATCATCTTGTAAGTGTTTCTAATCTTCTGATTTAATCTTATCCTATTAAAGTCATAATTTTAATACTACACTCAGGACGGCGCCTCCCCCACCCTGTTTTTTCCTTACATGTCTTGCAGAGTTCTGGACACATTCTGAAGGATGGCTGCCTTCCTTTTTAACCCTTAAAGTGGAGGTCCACCCTAAAATAAAAAATTACATTAACATTCTCCAAAAAATCTATAAAAAAACATTTGAAATTTTTTTTTTATACTTACCAGAAATGCCTGTTGCTAGGCAGTCTTCCTAATCTGCCTCTTCCTATTCCGCTGAGCTGTTCGGTTACTTCCTCCTCTTCGGCGAGCTGCCCCGTTGTATTCTGGGACCTGTGTGTATCCCAGAAATCGACAGGGCCATTCACAAAGCTCTGTGCGTCTCGCGCATGCGCAGTAGTAAACGGGCCAATGAAGCCGCAAGGCTCCACTGCCTGTTTCCCTTAGTTAAGATGGCGGCGCCGGCACCTGATCTGATGGACGGATCGGTCTTGGGGGGCCGACATCGTGGGCTCGCTAGACAGGTAAGTGCCCTTATTAAAAGTCAGCAGCTACAGTGGTTGTAGTTGCTGACTTAAAAAAAAAAACGTCTGGAACCCCGCTTTAATACCCCTTTATTTTCCAACCACCCAACCTATGGATACATCACCATCCAGCTATTACAGCCACAGACTATACCCCTAAGGATTACTCCATTTAGAGCGCCAGATAAACATTGACTATACTGCTCACTATCTCTATAGGCTCCCATATACTGTATGTACCCAGGAGACATGTCCTACTATACCTATTGCTTACACTCTCATTCCGCCTATGTCAAATCGGCAGCAATTGCCGGCAATGGCACAGTCCGAAGCGGTGCGACGCTGACTTTGCGGCGCAGCGCGAGTCCCAAAAGTAGTTTCTGTACTACTTTTGGCGACTTCAAGGTGCGATTTGTATAGACATCTGTACAGGAACCCGCACAGATGTCTCTGAAATCGGACTACATTTCCCGGTATAAAATCGTGCGAGTTCAGCTGAATTCAATTTCGAAGCAGCGTGAACCTAGGCTTACTCTGAGAGTGTGTTTCATTGTCCTGCTTTCCATTGTCCCCTTACTTTGACAATGCTCCCATTGTCGTGGGATGATCCCTCTCATCTGAAGTCGGACCTAAGCGATTTATTAGAATCTTGTAATATTAGGTGGTGTCTAGTTCTTGATAGCGAGCAGTCACAGGTTGGCATCTCTCTTTCAAGTCTACAATTATACAGCCTAGACAATCTCCCTCTTTCACAGGATTTCTAAAGATAATTGGCTAACTTGAAATTCATATATGAGAACTGCTGTAAATTAGAATTATGATTGTTTTTTTTCATTACCTATCAGCAGGGAAGTAGAGAAGATTAGAGAATCTATATACAGTGGTGTGAAAAAGTGTTTGCCCCCTTCCTCATTTCCTGTTCCTTTGCATGTTTGTCACACTTAAGTGTTTCGGAACATCAAACCAATTTAAACAATAGTCAAGGACAACACAAGTAAACACAAAATGCAATTTGTAAATGAAGGTGTTTATTATTAAAGGTGAAAAAAAATCCAAACCATCATGGCCCTGTGTGAAAAAGTGATTGCCCCCCTTGTTAAAACATACTATAACTGTGGTTGTCCACACCTGAGTTCAATTTCTCTAGCCACACCCAGGCCTGATTATTGCCACACCTGTTCACAATCAAGGCATCACTTAAATAGGAGCTGCTTGACACAGTAAGGTCCACCAGAAGATCCTTAAAAGCTACACATCATGCTGAGACCCAAAGAAATTCAGGAACAATTGAGAAATAAAGTAATTGAGATCTATCAGTCTGGAAAGGGTTATAAAGCCATTTCCAAAGCTTTGGGAATCCAGCGAACCACAGTGAGAGCCATTATCCACAAATGGCGAAGACATGGAACAGTGGTGAACCTTCCCAGGAGTGGCCGGCCGCCCAAAATTACCCCAAGAGCGCAGCGACGACTCATCCAAGAGGTCACAAAAGACCCCACAACAACGTCCAAGGAACTGCAGGCCTCACTTGCCTCAGTTAAGGTCAGCGTTCATGCCTCCACCATCAGGAAAAGACTGGGCAAAAATGGCCTGCATGGCAGAGTTCCAAGGAGAAAAACCACTGCTGAGCAAAAAGAACATCAAAGCTCGTCTCAATTTCTCCACAACACATCTTGATGATCCCCAAGACTTTTGGGACAACATTCTGTGGACCGATGAGACAAAAGTGGAACTCTTTGGAAGGTGTGTGTCCAAGTATATCTGGCATAGAAGGAACACTGCATTTCAGAAAAAGAACATTATACCAACAGTAAAAATATGGTGGTGGTAGTGTGATGGTCTGGGGCTGTTTTGCTGCTTCAGGACCTGGAAGACTTGCCGTGATAAAAGGAACTATGAATTCTGCTGTCTACCAAGAGATCATGAAGGAGAATGAACAACCATCTGTTCGTGTACTCAAGCTGAAACGAACTTGGGTTCTGCAGCAGGACAATGATCCTAAACACACCAGCAAGTCCACCACCGAATGGCTGAAGAAAAACAAAATGAAGACTTTGGAGTGGCCTAGCCAAAGTCCTGACCTGAATCCTATTGAGATGTTGTGGTATGACCTTAAAAAGGCCGTTCATGCTCGAAAACCCTCTAATGTAACTGAATTAGGACAATTCTGCAAAGATGAGTGGGCCAAAATTCCTCCAGGACGCTGTAAAAGCCTCATTGCACGTTATCGCAAACGCTTGGCTGCAGTTGCTGCTGCTAAGGGTGGCCCAACCAGTTATTAGGTTTAGGGGGCAATCACTTTTTCACACAGGGCCATGATGGTTTGGATTTTTTTTCACCTTTATTAATAAACACCTTCATTTACAAATTGCATTTTGTGTTTACTTGTGTTGTCCTTGACTATTGTTTAAATTGGTTTGATGTTCCGAAACACTTAAGTGTGACAAACATGCAAAGGAACAGGAAATGAGAAAGGGGGCAAACACTTTTTCACACCACTGTATATAATATTCTAATTTCATGATTATTCCTTGTTGAATGTAATAAATATCCAAGGGGTTCCTTATATACTCATGGTATATGCTTATAGTAGCTTACTAGAAGAGTGGGGTACATTTTGTTGAAAATATTAATGCTCTCAATGAAAAAATGGACTGCTCAGCTCACAAAACCATCCCCAGCTCAATGAAATAGCCAAGCCATTAGCAGTTCCTCTTATCACCTTTAACCACTTGACATCCGCGCTATGGCTGAATGACGGCCTCAGCGCAGATCTCAATTCCCGTGATGGACGTCATATGACGTCCTCCCCTGTGCACGCTCCCTGCGCGCGCCCTGTAGGGAGCGTGCGGGGCACGCTGTGATCACAGAGTTACTGAGACTCGGGTGATCAGCGATCCGAGTAAGGGGCGGGTCCCGGCCCGGGTCCCCGCCCCTTACCATGTAATCAGCTGTCAGCCAATGACAGCTGATCACATGATAAAAACAAAAGCTCAGTGATCGTTTTTTTTTCTCCTCAGATCACCGGCTTATCTTAAAGGGACATCGGTCCCACCTTGCAATGCCCATAAGTGCCACCTTGCAATGCCCACAAGTGCTACCTTGCAATGCCCACAAGTGCCACCTGTCAATGCCCACAAGTGCCACCTGTCAATGCCCACAAGTGCCACCTGTCAATGCCCACCAGTGCTGCCAATCAGGGCCACCTAAAAGAGCTGCCTGTCAGTGTAACCCATCAGTGCCCATCACTGCCACCTATCGGTGCCCGACACTGCCGCCTCATCAGCGTACATCAATGACGGACAAAAATTACCCATTTTATATTTTTTAATTCGGTCTTTTTAAAAAAAATTTAACAAAAAAAAAAATCACAGAGGTGATCAAATACCACCAAAATAAAGCTCTATTTGGGGGGAAAAAATTATAAAAATTTAATTTGGATACAGTGTTGTATGACCGCGCAATTGTCATTCAAAGTGCGACAGCGCTGAAAGCTGAAAATTGGTCTGGAAAGGAGGGGGGTTTAAGTGCCCAGTAAGCAAGTGGTTAAAGTGGAAGTAAACCCTGATGGGTTTACTTCCTCTTTGTTTCCCTGCAAAGGTAAAACATTATGTGTCACTTACCTGACACAGGAGCCTGCGATGGCACCGCTGTCCCCTGGTGCACGGAGCCTCCATCTTCTTTGTGGGTATCGCGGCTCCGGCGCTGTTACTGGCCGGAGCCGTGATGATGTCACTCCCGAACATGGGATGCGCCACTAGTGGCATATCGCCGTTAGCAGCGGCGTGCTCAGTGCGCCTGCATGCCGCTGTCTATGGCACATGCACCGTAGACAGTGGTGCCTGTCTTTTTGCAAATATCTCCTGAACCGTGTAGGTTTAGGAGATATTTCTTGGACCTACAGGTAAGCCTTAATCTAGGCTTATCTGTAGGTCAAAGTGGTTTGTAAGGGTTTACAATCACTTTAAAGCCCCATACACACGCTCGGATTATCCGAGGACCAGGTCCGTCGGATCATGTCCGTCATACTTTGTCCGATGTTGGTTTTGCGTACACACGGTCGGACAAAGTTGTCGGAAAATCCGATCATTCTGAACGTGGTGACGTTTGTTGCCTACGACGGGACTACGTAGAGGCTAGTAGCCAATAGCTTTGGTCTTGTAATGTGATCTGAGCATGTGTAGCACTTTGTCCGTCTGACTACCATATACACGATCGGATTTGGTGTGATCGGACCGTGTTGTCGGAAAATCTATCCAGCAGGAGATAGGACTTTGTCCCTCAGACAATCCGACGTACACTGTCCGATGGTGCATACACACGGTCGGATTTTTCAACAACATTGTCCGATCGGACAGAATCCATGCGAACGAGCGCCCCCCCCCCCCCTCCTGAGCCATACCAGGCCGCGTACCCTCAACATGGGGGGTGCCCTGGGGAAAGGGGGGCCGTGCGGCCCCCCCACCCCAAGGCACCTTGTCCCCATGTTGATGAGGACAAGGGCCTCTTCCCGACAACCCTGGCCGTTGGTTGTCGGGGTCTGCGGGCGGGGGCTTATCGGAATCTGAGACCCCTTTTATAAGGGGGCCCTCAGATCCCGGCCCCCCACCCTATGTGAATGAGTATGGGGTACGGTGTACCCCTACCCATTCACCTAAGGTGTAAAATGTAAAGTAAAAAAAACACCCACACTTTTGAAAAAATCGTTTATTGCACTGCTCCGGGGGTCTTCTTCCGTCTTGGGGGTCTTCTCGCCGGACTCCCCCGCCATTTACCAAGCTCTTTTACCGAGCGGGGAAGTCCGGCTACATTCTTCGTCGTCGCCGCCGTCGTCTGGGGGTCTCGATCCGCCTTCGGGGGTCTTCCGGGGGTCTCTTCTGTTCTTGCGGCGGTCGTCGTCTTCCGCGCCGCCGGCGCCTTCTCCTTCTTCTTGTCCTTCTTCTTGTCCTTCTTCTTGTTCTTGTTCTTGTTCTTCCCGGAGGCTGCTGGGACTGTGACATCGCAAGGGGGCGGGGTCACCATGTGACATGAACATGTGACCCTGTCTCCATGCCCCTATATAAGTCCTAGCGCAGAGCGGCACAGGCATTCCGGGCAGAGAGAGCGTCGGGTCAACATCGGAAGAAGAAGAAGAAGAACAACAAGATTTGGGGAGTCCCTTTAAATCCATGCCAGCTTACGGAGCTAGCGCGGCGGCATTTACTGCCTACGCTAGCTACGTAATCTGAAGTCACGTGCTAAATGAACGGACTTGCCGATGAGCGGCAAGTCCGTTCATTTTCAAAAGTCCCGCGGACTTTGGCCGGCGGATTATCCGCCGGAGAAGTCCGTGCGTGTGTGGGCAAGTCCGCACGTGTGTGGGCAAGTCCACATGCTCGGAAAGTCCAGCGGACCCAGCTGGAAAGTCCGGCGGGATTGTCCGCTGGACTAGGTCCGCCGGCAAAAGTCCGCACGTGTGTACGCGGCATTATACTTACCTAGAGATCTTGTTGCTTTTTTCTCTTTGGACATTACTGAGAGATTTAAAGCTGCATGATTTTAACGTCATTGGTTCTCCTAAAGGGATAGCGCTGCATTTTACAATGTATATATGCATTGTATGTGAGGCATGCATATATGCTAGCAGCTATCTATTATATTGTACATATATTTTTCTAAATATTATATTTCAGCGCTGGTAAAATTGTGTGTTTTAATCCACCAATCTTTGGCAGACCACAGTATGTTTCCAGAACCCTCCAGAGATGTCCTGCATTTGCAAAACAAAAATCTGTAAACCCTTTCCTTCTTAAACCCTTTTAAACTTATTTGACCCATGTTGCATAGAATTATGTTTATTACTAAACTATGAGTTTTTAATAATTTCTCTGGTTATATTCCAGGAAAACCATTTGAAAACACTATGATCATGAATGCTGCTGTGGCCAATATCATTGTGTCCATATTGCTTGGTCATCGCTTTGACTATGATGATCCAAAACTTCAGAGACTTTTGACAATAATCAATGATAATGTCAGAATTATCGGTTCCCCAATGGTTTTGGTAAGGTTATTTTTACTGCAACATTTTAGCATCATACTTTTGGTTAACCTTTCCTTGTAAGGTGGCCCAAAGTACATACACATCTCCGGGTGTCTCCTTGTTAGCGTAGTTTCTTTTCAAAATACCAGGGAATCACCAACATTTCAGCATGATATTAAGGCTGGATTCACACCAGTCCAGTGCGAATTCCAGCTCCGTTTTCTCTGTGAAGAGAAAAAACAGCTGTTCAGCGGAGGAGGAGAGAATGCCTGTTCACAAGGGAATGCATCTGCGAATCAGATGCGTTCCCATAGAAGAATATGTGCCTTTAATTCGCACCACACTGCCTAGAAAACGCAGACGTTTTTTGGGCAATGCGGAGTGCGAATGCAACGCACATATGTGAACCAGATGCTTTCAAACAAATAGATTTTAAAATGTTATGCAAATTGGATGTGGTGTAAGCCGCATCCAATTCGCATAGGTGTGAACCGGGCCGAAAGGAATTATTAGCAATATAGCTTTCTGGCCAATTAAACCCTCTGTCTTCATTTTGGTTGTCAAAATAGGCCTTGCTGGCCAAAAGGGAGGTGGACTACTTATTGACCAAAAAGTGTCACCAGTGTCAGAACAAGAGACATGCTACTGTGCACCATTCATACGTACACCATACAGTACAGAAGAGGTGCGTCTAGTTCTGGACATGTAATCAGACTACATTCTTGAGTCTAGAGAACTACTGCACAATGGTATTCAGATGGAACAATGAATCGAGAAGGTTTGTAAAGCTACCCTGATTGCAATTTTTCTTCTACTGCTAAGCTGTCACCACGGTCTTCCCTGACATTTAAAGCAGAATTAAAGCCAAAAATACCAAGATACAAATGAGTAGCCCATTAAAAGGTAAAACCAGCTGTAAGTCTCCCTGGTAGTACTTTTTACTGCTGCTAGATGTTCTCAGTCTGATGACTAGGGATGAGCCGAACACCCCCCGTTCGGCTCGCACCAGAACCCGCGAACGGACCTAAAGTCCGTGCGAGCTTTAGAACCCTATTAGTTTTAATGGATGCGAACGCTCGAAATTAAAAGTGCTCATTTTAAAGGCTAATATGCATGTTAATGTCATAAAAAGTGTTTGGGGACCTGGGTCCTGCCCCAGGGGACATGTATCAATGCAAATTTTTTTTTTAAAAACGGCCATTTTTTCAGGAGCAGTGATTTTAATAATGCTTAAATTGAAACAATAAAAGTGTAATATTTTAAATTTCGTACCTGGGGGGTGTCTATAGTATGCATGTAAAGGGGCGCATGTTTCCCGTGTTTAGAACTGTCTCTGCAAAAAGTGTAATTTTTGCAAGTAAAAAAGCTATTTAAAATCACTCGTGGCTAATGTGTATTGACGGCTCCCGTAATACAGAGAACAGTCATTCATTGAAACGGAAAGTCATTCATAAAAAAAAAGTCATTGATAAAAAATAAAAAAAATGAAAAAAAAAAAGCGTGGGGGTCCCCCCAGATTCAATAACCAGGCCCTTCAGGTCTGGGATGGATATTAAGGGGAACCCCAGCCAAAAAAAAAATAAAAATGGCGTAGGGTCCCCCTCAAAATCCATACCAGACCCTTGAGGTCTGGGATGGATTTTAAGGGGAACCCTAGCCAAAAAAAATGGCGTGGGGTCCCCCTCAAAATCCATACCAGACCCTTATCCGAGCACACAACCTGGCAGGCCGCAGGAAAAGAGGGGGGACGAGAGCGGCCCCCCTCCCGCCTGAACCATACCAGGCCACATGCCCTCAACATTGGGAGGATGCTTTGGGGGTCTAAGACCCCCAAAGCCTCTTGTCCCCATGTTGATGAGGACAAGGGCCTCATCCCCACAACCGTACCCGCTGGTTGTGGGGGTCTGCGGGCGGGGGGCTTATCGGAATCTGGAAGCCCCCTTTAACAAGGGGACCCCCAGATCCCGGCCCCCCCTGTGTGAAATGGTAAGGGGGTACAAAAGTACCCCTACCATTTCACCAAAAAAGTGTCAAAAATGGTAAAAATGACAGGAGACGGTCTTTGACAATTCCTTTATTAAAATCTTCTTTCTTCTTTCTTCATCCTTCGGTTTCTTCATCTTCTCCTTCCGTCATCTTCTTCCATCTTCTTCTTCCTCCGATCCGCTTCTTCTTGCGCTGGTCTTCTCATCCTTCTCGTCCGGCATCTTCTTCTGTCGGCATCGGTGTCGGTGTCTCTTCTTGGGCCTCTCCGCGCAATGGGAGGCTCCCGCTGTGTGAGGCTCGCTCCGTCTGACAGGTCTTTTATAACGGAGGGCACCTGGTGACCCCGCCCCCCTCTGACATCATGGGGAAAGCCATAGGGAATTCTCCATGACGTCCCTGTGCGTCAGAGGGGGCGGGGTCACCAGGTGCCCTCCATTATAAAAGACCTGTCAGACGGAGCGGAGCATCACACAGCGGGAGCCTCCCATTGCGCGGAGCGGCCCAAGAAGAGACACCGACACCGACGCCGATGGAAGAAGATGCCAGACGAGAAGGACGAGAAGACCAGCGCAAGAAGAAGCGGATCGGAGGAAGAAGAAGATGGAAGAAGATGACGGAAGGAGAAGATGAAGAAACCGTAGGATGAAGAAAGAAGAAAGAAGATTTTAATAAAGGAATTGTCAAAGACCGTCTCCTGTAATTTTTACCATTTTTGACACTTTTTTGGTGAAATGGTAGGGGTACTTTTGTACCCCCTTACCATTTCACACAGGGGGGGGGGCCGGGATCTGGGGGTCCCCTTGTTAAAGGGGGCTTCCAGATTCCGATAAGCCCCCCGCCCGCAGACCCCCACAACCAATGGCCAGGGTTGTGGGGAAGAGGCCCTT
Source organism: Lithobates sylvaticus (assembly GCA_028564925.1). Classification (NCBI taxonomy): domain Eukaryota; kingdom Metazoa; phylum Chordata; class Amphibia; order Anura; family Ranidae; genus Lithobates; species Lithobates sylvaticus. Next base: position 506,109,382 of record CM053028.1, on the reverse strand, counting down.
GTCCTCATCAACATGAGGACAAGGTGCTTTGGGGGGGACCCCAAAGCATCCTCCCAATGTTGAGGGCATGTGGCCTAGTACGGTTCAGGCGGGAGGGGGGGCCGCTCTTGCCCCCCCTTTTTTCCTGCGGCCTGCCAGGTTGCGTGCTCGGATAAGGGTCTGGTATGGATTTTGAGGGGGACCCCACGCCATTTTTTTGGCTAGGGTTCCCCTTAAAATCCATCCCAGACCTCAAGGGTCTGGTATGGATTTTGAGGGGGACCCTACGCCATTTTTTTTTTTTTTGGCTGGGGTTCCCCTTAATATCCATCCCAGACCTGAAGGGCCTGGTTATTGAATTTGGGGGGACCCCCACGCTTTTTTTTTTTTTTTTTTATTAATGAATGACAGTTCTCTGTGTTACAGGAGCCATCAATTCATTAGCCGCGAGTGCTTTTAAATAGCTTTTTTCCTGCAAAAATGACACTTTTTGCAGGGAAAGTTCTAAGCACAGGAAACCTGCCCCCCTTCACAGGCCACCTATAGACACCCCCCAGATGTGATACTGCAATGCTGTTCTAACAGCACGCACACACAAATCCCCAGAAATAGAGCATATCTTGTCAGCAGTCAGCAACACGCTGACACTGTGACTGAAACATAATATGCGAGGCCGCCGCCTCTTATACCGTGGGGCGTGTACTAAAGCCCCTGAGCTATAATTGGCTACAGGCATCCTGCCTGTAGCCAATTATGGCTCTCCTCGCTGCCGGCGATGTGATTGGCCAAGCATGCGGGGTCACAGTACATGCTTGGCCAATCATCAGCCAGCATTGCACTGCGACTAGCGCAATGCATTGCGGGCCGCTCGCATCACACGAATTTGACGTGAGCGGCCCCAATAGTTCTGGGCTCGCCGAGCGAGCGAACGCCCGGTGCTCGATTCGAACATGGGTTCGAATCGAACACCGGGCCCATCCCTACTGATGACCAACATCATTCAACTCACTTCTTCTGTCATGAGCCTACCCCAGCATGTAACTGATCAGTGAAAGGAGAAGAAGCACAGTAATTAGCTCATCTCTTTGCAACTCTGCTTTCTCTTCCTATTATAATGCTTCTTGTCAGCTCAGGAACTGATTGGCTCCTTGCACTGTTTTTTTTCCAGTTGCACTACATTACTTATAAACATGGACTGCAAGAGGCTCATACAAAGTCAAATTCGGGTACTTACACTGTGTGCTTTAAAACATTTATATACTTCCTAATTGTACATTGTGTGTTTATTCTGTTGACAATTTGTGGTTACCTATCATTATTGTAAAACTAACTATGTTTCTTCTTTTAGTTGTTCAATGCATTTCCAAATTTAGTCCGATGGTTGCCTGGGAGTCACAGAACAGTCAATCCAAATGTAGAGGAAATGCACACTTTTATCAGAGAAACCTTTACTAATCAGAGGAATAACCTGGATGTCAATGATCAGAGGAACTTCATTGATGTCTTCCTTGTCAAACAAAAGGAGGTATATGTAATTTCATACCGAACCCATTTGCTTCTGATTGCTTATTTTCAATAAAGTTGTAATGGGGACAGGCTCAGCTGGTAGTGGCAGCAGTAAACCATGCACTAGATAGGTGTAAATTTCTTTGTCCGCAAGATGGAAATGCCAGGTATTCATTTTCTAGCTATGACTGGTCTTGCCTAGAAGCAGTGGGAAAGATGTAGTCTCAGGGGAGATTTCATCACCCATATTCCAGTTATAACCACTTGTTAACCCTTTCTTCAGCCCGGACTTATTAACAAGCAGTTCCACATCCACTGACATTTTTCACCTTGAGATTTATCACACCTACTGCAGCATCCATTGCTAATTCATGGCCATTAGAGCCATACATAAACCATAAGGCCATTGGTGCTCCAGAATGCCTGCTTTGTTCTGCTTCCCACCTGACTCCCATTGCTGCATATCCCTACAGAGCCCAACCTGTAAAATATACTGCTGTTGAACACCATCCTTTCATTAATCTTCATCACTCTGCGCACCAATGGTTTTAAAAGGCCTCACCATATCCGGCATAAGTTCAGCATAAAGACTTCCCTGAGTCACTCTGAATTCCTAAGTGCAGAACTGTGTTTCTATTACATAGCTGAAATGTGAAGGCGTAAGCCTAGCCCCCTTGTTTGAGAGCTCTCAAGTGACTTAGCCTGTTCCATTTTTTTGTATTTGTAGTTCGGTCACATGAGGTGTAACATCTCATGCGGAGAGCTACCGTTTTCAGTCCTCATATTACAGTATAGTACAATTTGGGATTTGACTTTAGAGGTATCTTTATTCTGTTTATGTGCACTGATTTTTACTTTGTGACCTTAATCTGCCAATACAGTCTGCTTATTTTTTTAAAGGGTGGTGTGTACAATTCTTGTGCGATCTCCAGGTGTTTCCAGATAAGGTATTTTGGTATTTTGGTAGTGTCAGCGAGGGTGAGGCCACACATAGAGCTAGACAAGAGCAGAGGACTCAAACTACCATCAGTTCCTGTGGTTGTAGTGCTACACAGGGATACCCATGGACAATCCAAGCTAATTTGTCCTCTACTTTCATTTAGCACAACAGCAAACAAAAACATTTCATTGCAGGAGGACTTTGTACCGCAGATCCATAACCTAAAACGAACAAAACATCTGCTTGTCTGAGCCACTAAACTAAACATAGGTGAGTTCTTGATAAATAGGGTGCCCCTAATAAGTTCCCTAGAACAAACAGGCAGCACATGCACATTCTGATTGTTCTGTCAGCAGTCAGCCTTCTACCCCAGCAGTGGGGCCAGTTTTTTGGTGCCTGATGTGGAAGAAAGGCACACAGAGACCAAGTATGGTAGCACAATTATTATTTGGTTGAGTGAAGGTAACACAGAACGCATAAAGAACAGTGGTAGGGTACCTGCCTTAACAGTTCCTAATGCTATGGTACCAGAGACTCAGTAACTTAGTCAATATAGATCTTAGCAATGTTACAGGGACTTTGGGGTAGTCTCAGCACTGAAAATGTCACTTGTAACGATCCGGGGTGATCATGCTCTAGTGGTGCATCCAAGTTGAAGAAATTGTGTCAGTCCCGACTGCATTTGCAAGGGCATGGCAGTCCATTTTTATTCAAAAGAAGCAAAGTTCAAAAATAAACATCAGATTCCATTGCAGGGGTATTCAGCATTACAGTGCTGCTTCAGAACAACCAGCATTCAGCCTTCCTGGCTAAAACACAGCACTCCTGCTCAGGCCTTACACCTTAGGCCTTGGTCTGTCTTCCCCAGACCTGATGTTTAGCACCTCTGTGCTTGCAGCTTCGTGCTGCACTGGCTCCCTCCTGACTCCTAGGCCGAAACTCCTGTCTGCCGAGCAGAGCTTTCTCAAAGGATGAGCACTGACCTCTATTCCTGGGATGATTATGAAGCCAGCGCACAGGTGGGAAATTAGCAAGCCTACCAAAATCAGGCATACACTGCTCATATGCACCTATGACATGGGGTTGCATCTCCACACACTCTATTAGGCTTATGTTACCAGAGCAGCATCTGAGGGAAGGGATGGCTGCTTGACAGAGTAGAGGTGTAGCTGCACTTTGAAAAGCTGGTCCTAAACTTTTTATGACAGTACTGGAGTCCCAGGATAGTGGACCTGGCAGCAATAGTCTGTCCCTATCACTGTCCAGGGTGGATCCTGTCCCTACTTTATCCACTTTGCAATTGTGTGCCAACTGCATCAGGGCACTGCTACAGTATTTATTAGCATTGCCCCCACTAAAGATGGCCTCGAGGGTCATCCAGTGTTGCAGCATCTAGGTGGACTACTTCTTTCCTGGTGACCCCTTTGGAGGTGCAGTACAACACCACCCACTGAGGGGGAGGGTAAACTTCACCTGCCTTCACCTCCCACTATTGACAAATGCTCTCCTCAGCATTGAAAACAGAGAAAACACAAAATACAACTCTACACAGGGTACAAAGTACAATGGAAACAAGTAACCTCATACCACGTAATCAAAATACTTAGCAGGCAACTGCCCATGGTTAGACCGAATAGGGTGACCGCCTCGCTGTCATCTTCAGGTTCATTGTGAGAACTTTCAATGACTGTTGGTTGACCAAAGTCCTTAGGTGCTTGGAGGTTATCAGGTATAGACATAAAACTCTCACCTGGGCAACCACAGAAGTATATCAGTAGGAGCTTTGCCATCAGGACAGTCAGGGTCTAGGGGTTCTTCCTGCATTGGTGGAATGTCCATGGTAATAGACCCCTCCCATGCAGTAGCAGGTGTGGTAGAACTCAGCACACAAGGCCGCTGAAGGCATTTCCAGACAGGATCAGGACCTTCAGTCATCACATCATATGCAGGTGTCAGAAAGGAAAAGTTGTTCCTCAACTCGATACGGGATAGATTCCCATCTGGGTTCCAATTTGTCACCTGTCTCAGACTTTGGATTTTTAACTAATGGACTCCATTACCCAGCCCAAGACTTATTAGGATCTGAGAAAACAAACAGGTGCAAATTCTGCAGTCCCTCACCATGTGTACATGAGAAACCTAGCTGGCACACATACATTATTCACAAACCCACCACCCAGTGCATCACAAAGACTCTGTAAAGTAGTGTTTTAACCGGTGGTCCAAGGAGTCAAGACCAAACTAAAAGCCTGGGAGAATCTTCCCCTATCCTTATTAGGCCGCATTAACTTAATCAAACTGAAAATCATACCTAAATTTACTTACTTATTCCGTAATTCCCCACAGTGGATACCTAGCTCATTCTTTACGAAGTTGAACCGCATTTTCTCCTCCTTTCTCTGGGGCCCAAATCCCCCTAGATTTAAGTTGTCCACACTGATGTGTCCAGTGTCGCAGGGGGGTTGGGGTTTCCGGACTGCCAGAAATATTTTCTGGCGGCCCAGCTGGTCACGGCAGTTTGGTGGCTAGTGCCGGACGCGTCCAACCCTGCGGCAGTTCTGGAGGCTGCGGTGGTCCGTTCTGTGGAGGCTCTAACACATTTACCCCTTCGGGGGTCCCAAGGCTCCGTATGATTTGACCACCTCCATGTGCACGACTCTGAAGGCATGTAGGGCGGGACTGAGACTTGAGAAGTTCCCACGGAATGCAATCTCCCCTCACTGGTATCTGACCTCACCACCGGCTCGGGTATACACCCCTTTAATAACCTGGTATCCCAAAACAATGTGCCCCCGAAACATCTATTTCACTATATGCAAATCTCTCATGCGTTTAAAGCCCAAATAATACCCAACGACACGCAAATAGTGCAATCCGATCTGGAGAGGGTCACAAGATATGAATGCACCAGGAAACCGACTTCGGTCCTGTATGCGCATCTCCTTAGGGTCTCCTCTCCTGATATGTGAAAGCTCCATCAGCGATGGACACATGACATTCCGGGACTAGACTCCGAGGACTGGGAGGACATGTGGGATTTCCCCTTCAAAATCCTGATCTCACTTCGAGACCGTCTCATACAATACAAAATACTACACCGGGCATATATAACCCAGTATAGATTGCATAAAATGAAAACCTCCCTGTCCTCGGAGTGTTGGAGGGGTACAGGGGATCCGGGCGACTTTATACATGTCTTCGGGACCTGCCCAGCAATTAAAAACTACTGGTCACAAGTACTATCTGTAATACAAGAAGTGGTGGGAATAGATATAGCCCTAACCCCACAGATATGCCTTCTAGGCTTAGTAGAAGAACTAGTCACCAGGATCGCAGAGAGAACTCTAATAGGACTTCTGGTTTTCTATGCCAGGAAAATGATCACTTTATGCTTGAAAAAACGTGCCCCACCATCCATATTGCTATGAAAAACACATGTCAATAAAGTACTATCACTCTATAAGGAAACATACCAAAATAGAGGATGCCCCAAAAAATACGATAGAGTGTGGGCCAAATGGCTAGCGGAGGCCTCCATAGCAACCGCAGACTGATTGTGCTTATACATAATACTACTCTACGGGTGGATGTGATTTTGCTACATTGGGTGCCCTTCTATGAGATATAATCTCTGATACAGTTTATTTAATATCCATTGTGGTCCCTTGGGTCTACACTGAAAGATCTGATCCTTAGATACTTCAATTGAGCAGGAGCCAACACAACACTAGGTCCCGAAGGAGCGGCTGGTTTGATTTGGACCTGCACTCTGCTAATAAACCCCACTGACTTGACTCAGTCCCCTTGACACAGCTGTGGTGCAATACAATACAGTACAATATAATATAACACAATATACCTGTATTGTCGTCTCAGGATCCATTGGCTCCACCTGCTGGGAGAAAGCAATACTCAACGGGGTACTTAACCAAAATATATTTTACTGTATAAATTGGCAAACAGGTGATTATACTAATTGTGCTGTCATCCCAACATAGAATGACAGTACAATGAATTTTTGATAAAACAATTATAAACAATTTAGATACACGGGAGCAATGTTGAGCCCATTAAATATTTTTTTTTTTTTGTCCCAAGAGATTGAATAATGAAAAAAAAAAATATATATATTTTTTTTACAAAAAGTTGTCACTAAAATGATATATTGCTCAAACATGTCATGGGCATATGTGGAAATACACCCAAAATACATTCTGTTGCTTCTCCTGAGTACGGGGATACCACATGTGTGGGACTTTTTGGGAGCCTAGCCCCCCTACTTTTATAGCTATGCGTAAATTCCAGAAAATGACTCTAGTTTGTAGACGCTATAACTTAAAGTACTCAGTCTTTAATCTGCGTGTCTTCGCTAGCTAGGATAATTCCTTGTGATTTGTAATCCAAGGGTTAAAGTAATTCAAGTTGAGTTAAAGATGATCCCGGTATAACTTCAGTAACTATGATACAAGGCTTGAGATGCAATAACAGGTAGGCCTTATGCCTGCCTAGTGTCAGTTGCTATACTCCTCCTCCATAGGACTATAAATCCCAGCGAGGCCTGTATATAAGTCTGACTAGGTGTAAAAGTCAATAAACTGTGGGCCTCAGCCCGCTCACCAACTGGATCGGAGCTCTGTATGGTAGCTTTGGTTCGGTGATTGCAGCTTGCTTCTGTGTCAGCCGGCTCCGTCACTCTGTTCCGCTCTGCTGGGTGAACACGGTCTTCCGATGCCCAAACGAGTATTTCTGGATCTTCCCAATCCAGTCACTGTGTCTCTGGCACCATCAGGTCACTCACACAAACGAGCAGGGTTGCGCTCCGCAATGGCTGTAGGCCGCTTCCTCCAGGAGGCCTCCTCACAAGTCCTCACAGGCAGGCCATGCGTTCCCAAGAGACCTAAGATGGCCGCTCAGGCTCCTTTTATTTCCTACCCAGCATGCACTGTCACAGAGAGTGTCCAGGGATAGGTCACCTGGCATCCTGGGTAAAAAGGTCAACCCTCAAAGTAAACAACAGTCACTTCCTGTAATTGCTTTGTCTAAGCAATTAGTCATTTAAGTCCACTATCTGCGTTTGGCTGCTAGATGGCACCAAACACTAAGCCATAGAAATGTCCAAAGACTTGTGTTATAAATGTTAATACAATTCAGTAGGCAAGGATACCCGCGCTACATAAGAAACAATCTTGAAATATAAATTGTGCCTAACAGTACAATATTTACCCAAATGTCTTGATGTTTTGCTGAAAATAGCAGTGTGCTTTGTGTGCTTTGAGCCTCATAGCTGTATATGCCCAGTGTGAGATCATCTAAGGCAGGGATATGCAATTAGTGGACCTCCAGCTGTTGCAAAACTCCAACTCCCATCATGCCTCTGCCTCTGAGTGTCATGCTTGTGGCTGTCAGAGTTTTGCTATGCCTCATGGGACTTGTAGTTCTGCAACAGCTGGAGGTCCGCTAATTGCATATCCTCGATCTAAGGCATTGCTGCCTCTGACTGCTAGTATTACAAGATAAAGGGGTTGATTTACTAAAGGCAAATAAACAGTGCACTTTGCAAAGTGCAATTTGTCCAGAGTTAAGTAAATGAGGTAGAGCTTCCCTTTGCAAAGAATACCCAATCATGTACAAGGAAAAAAAAATAAAAAATTTTTGCTTGCACATGATTGGATAATGTTAGTCAGCCGAACTTTCCCTCATTTACTAAGCTCTGGAGCAACTGCTCTTGCAGAGTGCAAATGCATTTTGCAAAGTGCACTGTCTATATGCGTTTAGTAAATCAATCCCATAGTGAGAACTGGTTGATGTCACTGCTGTGCTGTTCACAGTTCTCCTTGCTGGAGAGAAAGCTGTAGAAAAGCATCTCCCTGCTTCTGCTTCATCCTCAGAACTAGTCCTTTTCCCTCAGTTGCCTATTGAAGGACAGCTTTCACAGTTCCGGTTCTCTTAAACAAAATCATCTTTTACACATTGTTACAAGATACCAAGTCAGGTTAGGCGCAGCAAAAAAATTTTTTTTTGTGAAAGGTGATCCTAACAGGGAGGGGGGCTTAAATTTGAACCTCAAGTCTACAGGCACCAACAAATATATAAACGCTAAACAAAATGTCATATACTATTAATTTATAACTTTCAGGAAAAGCCAAATCCAGAGTTATATTTCAATGATACAAATCTAACAGTTCTGGTGACAGATTTATTTTCTGCTGGAATGGAGACCACTTCCACCACTCTTAGATGGGGCCTCCTGCTGATGATGAAATACCCAGAAATACAAAGTAAGTCATTTGTGCCATATTTTTTTATCATTCCTATGATATTATCTATGTCCCCTAATCTTCTCAGTTACAACACCACTCCCTAATAAGTGCTTAGACCACAGGTGTCAAGACACACAAGGCCGGCAGGCCGAATCCGGCCCTCCTGGCCATTCCATGTGGCCCTCACACCTCTCCTGCAGCTGCAGGAGAGCTCCAGCCATCCTCTGGTCCTCCTCCAGACCCCTACTTTCTGCTTTCAAGCAATGCATCCAGCTTTTTCCCAGCAGCAGCATAAGGAAGGGGGGTGCACTGTGATGTTAGGGAGAGTAGGGGACTCAACTTGATGGTGGGATGGCTCTTGACATCTAATGTAAGGGGAGGGATGCGCTGGACATCTAATCTTACAGATACAACCGGCCCTTTTGAGGACAATCATAATGATGATGTGGCCCACGATGAAATTGAGTTTGACACCCCTGGCTTAGACCATATGGCTGGTATAAATGTAATTTGTCCTTGAAGCATGCCACCTGATTATGAATATGGAACATTACTGCCACTGCCTACAGCTCTAGAGCTAACATTTTAAAACACAAATCAGGAGGATTACTTCCATATTTTTATCTGGACAGGTTGTAATTAAAGTTAAACCACAGGAGGCAGGGGGATCCAATTATAGTGAATAACTATTGTATATCCATTATAATGCTACTGAAATGGCTTTGTTATTGTTTAACTCAGGGCTGCCCAACTGCTGGCCCGCCACTGCTTGCTCTGAGATGGCGGGTCGGCGAGCCCAGATCGCGGGTGCCCTGACCCGCCACCCCCGAGCATCGGCGCGAAGTATGGAGCCGCCGCTAGAGGAAGCAGAGCGGATGCTTCCTGTATAGCGCCGGCTCCTTCACAAGCGGAGTGATACCAAATGTACTCCGCCTGTGACAGGAAGCATCTGCTCTGCTTTCTACTGCAGCCGCATGCTTCTGTTACACTAAAGCACGGGAACCCGCGATCTCGGTGCCAGAACCAGCAGTACCAGAACCAGCAGTACCAGTACCAGCCAGCAGTACCAGTAACCACCAGCAGTACCAGAACACACCAGCAGTACCAGTACCCACCAGCAGTACCAGTACCCACCAGCAGTACCAGAACACACCAGCAGTACCCACCAGCAGTACCAGTACCAGCAAGCAGTACCAGTACCCACCAGCAGTACCCACCAGCAGTACCAGTACCAGAAAGCAGTACCAGTACGAGCCAGCAGTACCAGTACCCACCAGCAGTATCAGTACCCACCAGCAGTCCCAGAACACACCAGCAGTACCCACCGAGTAGTACTAGTACCCATCAGCAGTACCATTTTCCTACCAGCAGTATCAGTACCAGCCAGCAGTATCAGTACCCGCCATCAGTACCAGCCAGCAGTACCAGTACCCACCAGCAGTATCAGTACCCACAGAGCAGTACCAGTACGCACTGTGCAGTACCAGTACCCGCCAGCTGTACCAGTACCCACCAGCAGTATCAGTACCCACCAAGCAGTACCAGTACCCACGAGCAGTACCAGTACCACAGCAGTCTCACAACACACGAGCAGTACCCACTAAGCAGTACCAGTACCCACCAGCAGTACCAGTACCCACCAGCAGTTCCAGCCAGCAGTACCAGTATCCACCAGCAGTATCAGTACCAGCCAGCAGTATCAGTACTAGCCAGCAGTACCAGTACCCACCAAGCAGTACCAGTACCCACCAGCAGTTCCAGCCAGCAGTACCAGTACCCACCAGCAGTATCAGTACCAGCCAGCAGTATCAGTACCTACCAGCAGTACCAGCCAGCAGTACCAGTACCCACTAGCAGTTCCAGCCAGCAGTACCAGTACCCACCAGCAGTATCAGTACCCACCAGCAGTATCAGTACCCGCCAGCAGTACCAGCCAATAATACCAGTACCGGCAAGCAGTACCAACCAGCAGTACCAGCAGGAAGTACCAGCAGGCAGTACCCAACAGCAGTACCAGCCCTGGAAGACAGCCAGTAGCGGCCACCAGTTATAACCACCTGGGGGACAGCAGCAACCAGCTGCAGGAATCCTGAGGAAGAAGTGAAGATCAAGGTCAGTTGAGATGCAGGTAAACTGCAGGTAAAAGCAGCCTTAGGCCCCTTTCACGCGATCGGTCTGATCGAGTCTGCCTGTCTGTTTTCAAGCGGACTCTCCATTCACCTCTATAGAGCGGCAGATGTAAACGGACTTGTGTCTGCTTACACCCGCCTATCTGCAATCCGATCTGCTTAAAGAAAAACAGAAGGGGATCTGTCCCCTTTTGTCTGGGCAGATCAAAGGGCCCTTAGGGTACAGCGGGTTGCATCTGTGTCTGCTCTACATATGCAGAGTGGGCACAGACCTGCAATCCGCCCTTTATGCTCATTGTGGCCCGCGACCAGTTACCAAGTCGCTAAAGTGGCCCTCGCTCCTTTAAAAGGTTGGGCACCCCTGGTTTAACTAATAAAAAGCTTGGTAATGACAAGATATATTCTAAGAGAAAATAGAAAAACCCTAAAGTAAGCCAGTATGCCTTTCTTTCAATACTAGAAAATGTTCAGAAGGAAATTGGAAAAGTCATTGGTTCCGGAGAGCCTCGCCTGATACATCGAAAACAAATGCCGTATACTGATGCCGTTATCCATGAAATCCAAAGGTTTGCCAATATCGTGCCAACAAACGTTCCACATGCCACTACTCAGGATGTGAATTTCAAAGGATTCTTTATACCAAAAGTAATTATTACATTCTTTCCTTCATTCATTACTAGATTATAAAATATGAATATGTTACCAATTCATGAACAACTCCAAAAACGAATGTTACCCAAATAGAGAGAAAAAAACACTGAAAGTTGCCTGGTCAATACCTCTATGACTATATATTCCACTCAGGGATGGACTGAGAACTCATGGGGCCCCTGGACAAAAGGAGATCACCTGTGTCCCCACCCACACTCAAGCCACACCCACACAAAGTCCCACCTACAGATTGCAGCTCAGCTGCATAGAGGGGGCATTTAAATATCTACCACAGCATGGCCTGCATGGAAGTTCCTAGCTTCTTTCTGTAGAAGTTGCTGGGCACTTTTAGGTTTAAAGATGGGCGCTATGCAGCAGGCATTGTTGATGCAACTAGGGGTGATTTATGAAAGCAGTGGGCCTGTATGCAAGATCATAATTTGGGCCCTAATGCCAAAGATAGAAGTGCAGCACGCACAGCACGCCACAGCTAAAATTGGGTGTGGTTTTTGGGGCTATAAGCAGCGCCTGGTGGGTACATATTACTAGAAAGATGCCCAATAACTGAGGGGGACGTTCAGCTCATTCTTGACAGGGTTGGCACTTTTTTTTTTACACTGAGAAAACATGGAAAATCTACTTACTGAACACATTTTTTTATTGAGAATTTGAAATATGATAGAAACTCTTATTATAAACTAAGAGGGGCGATGGGGTAGAGACAGAAGGAGGGAGAGAGTGGAGGGGGAGGAGAGATAGCAATAGGAGGGATAGAGAGTGATGGAGTAGATGGGAAAGTGGGAGAGAGATTGAGAAAGGGGAGAGAGGGAAGGGGGAAAGAGGTGGGAGGTGAGAAAGGGGGTTAGATAGAGAGAGGGGTTGAGAGAGAGAAGGGAGAGATAGATGGGGGTAAGGGGGGTGAAAGAGAGAGAGAGGGGGTGAGGGGGTGGAGAGAGAGAGAAAAACTTCTCTTACAATCTGTGATCATTCTCTATAAATGCATACTATTCAGCCTGAACATTCTTCTTTACCTATATCCTTGCCACTCTCCTTTCAGATTCACTTTCCTTCACTTCTGCCTACTGCCATTTTCTTCACTGGGCAATATAAGGAGGAGCTTAGGGGGACGCTTCCCAAGTTCTATTTGTCCGGTGTGACAGACAGAAAAAGATGGTGTGGATGCCAAACATTGCAACGAAGCAGTACCTGGATGCTGAGCACTAGCGATGCTACTGGCACCATGCATTATGCTATGTCTCTGCACTGGGAAAAGGAGTTTGATGGCTGGGCATGGTGGCTGGGGTGGAGGCGAAAGGGGGGGGGCAGATGTTTTTTTGTGAGGAGCACTTGAGAACTGCAGCACCCCCTAGATCCGGCAATAAGTCTCTAATGGAGCCCCTTACTGGCAATGGGACCTCGGGCAGTCCCCGTGTGCCCAAATGTTCAGTCCCCCCCTGGTTCCCCTGTTGTAACCCTGTTCCAGTTCTGATACCTGTCTGCTTCTCAACAATTCTTTTTTTTTGTTTATTTCTTTAATAAAAGATTGTAAAAAAAGAGGTGGTACAGAAGTATAACATATTGCAAACACAACATGAAATCTTATGCCCCGTACACACGACAACAAAACCGTGGAATTTTGTTCGAAGGTTGTTGGCTCCAACTTGTCTTGCATACACATGGTCACACAAATGTTGGCCAACAATTCCGAACGTAGTTTTTCAGCTCTTTTGAGACACCCTTTGGACTCCTTCTGCTAATTTTGTGTTAGTAGAAGTTTGGTGAGTGTTGATTCGTACTTTTCTTTTTGCGTTTTTCATTATTATTATTATTATTATTCTTGATATCACTAGAAAAAAAAAAGCCTTTGAAAATTTGTTTGCAATAACTCCATCAGTATCACCAGCAAAGCAGCTTCATTATTATCCCATTAAAGAAGAGAATTGTGCTCTGCATTTGGAGATTTCATAATTTGTCACATCACGAATGTTAATTCTCCCTTACGAACGCTAGTTTACAAGACCGGCCGCTTCTGCTTCTGAGCATGCGTGGACTTTTGTGCGACGGACTTGTGTACACACAATCGGACAATCTGACAACAAACATTTGTTGGTGGAAAATTTGAGAACCTGCTAGCTACCATTTCCGCCAACAAGCTCACATGCAACATTTGTTGTCGGAAAATCCGACCCTGTGTACGCGGCATTAGAGTATAAGTTGCTGAGATTAAATTTACAGAAAAATAACCCTACAAAAACTCTTAACACAATCAGTAAAACCAGTATGAGAGAGCGGCAATGTCAGAGACCGCCATAATGCAGTGAATTAGAGTAGATGAATTAAAAAAAAAAAAAAACTGCTTAGCAGTATCAACATAAAAAGGAGGAAAAAATAATTAGCTTAAGAGGAGAAATCAAACATTGTGTAATGTTCAGACCAAGGGGACCATTTTTTATCATAGTAGGGAACAATATGGTGTAGGGTGTGATATACTGTATCTTTTCAACTCTAAACTCTGCATTGATGCCATAAATAACTTGTGACAGAGGTACATACAGGGGGTCCCTGACTTACGAACGCCCGACCTACGAACCTCTCCTACTTACGAACCGGGCGCTGCGGGGACCCTCTGCCATTTTCCGCGGACCTTCGGCCGTTCTGCGCATGCGCGGCCAGACGGAGCCTCGGAAAATGACGGCAAACATCAGAAATGTCCGTAATTTGCCGCGCATGCGCAATACGGCATTCGACGGAACATCGGAAATGTCCGCAATTGTCGTTCTGCGCATGCGCAGCCGACTTACGAACATTTCCGATTTAAGAACAGGAGGACAGTCCCTAACGAGTTTGTAACTCGGGGACCCCCAGTATTGAGTTTTCCAATGATATGTGATCACCCACTGGGTGGCAACACAAATCGTATGGATCAGTCTCAATTGTATATTGGTAACCCCCGGGATTGGAGCAAATAATAAATATTGAGATGGGGTAAGGGAAAGTTGAGCATTTGTTATTTTAGAGGCAAATGAATCAAGCTTTCTCCAAATTGGAGCAATGTGAGAGCATTCACAGAAAAGATGGAGAAATGTACCTGGTGCATCGCATTCTCTAAAACACAATGGTGAAACAGCGGGAAAAATGGTGTGGATTTTAACTGGGGTTTTATACCATTTTGCATGAAGTTTCAGCGCTGTTTCTCTAATGTTAAAAGACCTTGTACACTTCTTCAGATTGTCAAGACAGTCATTCCAATTCAGGGTACCCTACTCCAGTGAGCATTCTGATTCCCACTTGACTCTATAGGGGAGGGGGTCAGAGGAGATCTGACCATTTAAATGGGTATATATTTCGGAGATAAGACCTTTGCCCCTGGGGTTGTGTAAACAAATCTGTTCATACATAGATGGTTTAGACTGTGTGTCATTTTAAACTGAGATTTATAGAAATGTTTGATTTGTATGTAATGGAATATTTCATTGTTTGGAGTAAAGTATGTGACTGAAAGCAGAAATGATGGAGTTGAACCTTAAACACAGAGACATGCAGTACCAAATCGAAAATCAAGAGAACCAGAACAGGAGGCAGAATCTGAGGATTAGGGGCATCCCCGAACAGCAGGGGGAAGATTTGGTAGTAAAAATGCAATGTTTATTTAACCCAGTTTTGGGTAGACCAGAGGGAACAACTCTCAAAATTGACAGAGTACATCGCATTAGGAAGCCCCCCGGCCTAGGAGACGGTATACCCAGAGATGTTATTTAGAAATTTCATGCATATGATGATAAATTTAAAATGTGGACAAAACTGAGAACTGCCCCACCATTGAAATTCGGGATTGCGGACTTGCAGATTTTTTCTGATCTTTCTGCCGGGACACTTGCGCGAAGACGCTAGCTGAAACCGCTGTTGACCTCACTAAGAGCTGCAAACTTGAAATACAGCTGGGGGTTCCCGGCGTCACTAATTGTTACTAAAGAAGGGAAGACGTCTAGGCTGAAATTTCTGGATGAACTTCAGGGTTTTTGTCATGAAGTGGGGGTCCCCGTCCCTGCCATCCCTCCCTAGTGCTCTGGGGGAGGGGGCCGGAGGGCCTTGGTGGGAGGCCTTGGGTATCTTCCGGGGTGATCGGGACGGGGGGGGGAGAGGGGGTGAGGCGGGGAATATACGGATGATACAAGATGCAGGGAAGGCGGACAATACTATTGTTGAGACCTCTATTTATATGGTTTTGGTGTTGCTTTCTATGTTCACTATTTATGTTCACTACTTATCATTTTTCACCGGGGGTTCTTTATTCGTCTCCCATTGTATTATTGTATGAGGGTAGGACATGGTCGGGAGGTGTGGGTAGGGGGAGGCCCTGAGCAACTAAGGGAATGGGGCTGGGGGTCCTGGCGGTCCCGGGGGGCTCCCCCCCCTGGTTTCTGGGGGGGGGGGAGTCCGGGGGGTGCCCAAGGGTTTGAGCTACACCCTAGCTCAGGAGGCAGACAGGGGGGGTTTCCGTGCAGACGCCCCAAAGTTTGCGGATGGCTGTAAGACGGCCGGGAGGGGGGGGAGGGGGGGACGGGAAATTGGGAGGGGGGGCGGGAGGAGAGGGGGGAGGGGGGAGAGATGGGGAGGGGGGTAACCTCTTTGTTAGACTATTTAAAAGGTTTATAGGCAATAATAAAAGGCTTCTTCCGATGTTCTGGTTAGGGAATGGTTAAGCATGGTTTAAAGTTCCTGACATACAACGTGAGGGGTATGAATTCGGGGGCGAAGAGGTTTAAAATCTTGAGAGAACTCCAGAGGCTCCAAGCAGATATAGTCTTTTTGCAGGAAACACACCTCACCCACGAGAACAACATTAAGATTTACTCTAGGGACTTTCCGACGTGGTTTTACTGTGACTCCTCTACTAGGGGCTCCAAAGGAGTGGCCATTGGATTTGCGGAAAGTATAAGATTCAAACTGACATATAGGCAGGTGGATCCCGAGGGGCGATACCTTTTTCTTAAGGGAAGCATAGGAGAGAAGTTTTTTACTCTGGTTAACGTCTACTCCCCCAATAAAAACCCAATTAAATTCTTTAGTCAGATACTGGGACGGTTAAAAAAGTTCCAGGAGGGGGGGGTCATTTTAGGGGGGGACCTTAATTTATGCCTTGACCCCAACCAAGATACTACATCTCAGGCCAAGACCCCAAGCTATTCGCAGTTAAAAAAACTGAAAAATAAAATGCGTGACCTTCAGCTGGTAGATGCCTGGCGCATATTCCACGCAAAACAGAGAGACTATACTTTTTTTTCCCCGGTACATGGGACCCACTCCCGTCTAGACTACTTTATTATCGATCATAGACTTCTGGACCATATAAAGACAACAAAGATCGAGGTAACGACGCTTTCGGACCATGCCCCAGTCTCGATGGAGGTGGGGACCCCTGACCCCCAGAGACAATCATATACATGGCGGCTTAATGATAAGCTTATCTCGGATGCTGATACATCGGAGATAATTAAAAGGGAAATTGAGTTTTTTTTTTTTCAAATAATGAGACAGGAGATGTTTCTCCAGCGACACTCTGGGAGGCCCATAAAGCCTATGTAAGGGGTATCCTCATCTCCATCGGGGCAGGAAAAAAAAAGGAAAAACAGGCTAGGATTCAGGATCTCTCGGTCGAACTCGCTAAACTAGAACAGGAACATAAAAACGCGGTTCACGATAAACAAGAAATCTTCCATAGACTGCTCAATAAAAGGGAGGAGATGCTAACAGCCTTGGAGCAGGAATCCTCTAAGTGGTTCTTTAAAATAGCTAGTGATCGATACTAGGGGAGTAACAGGAGTGGTAAATTCCTTGCAAATATGCTTAAAAAGAAAAGAGAAAGGAACTTCATTGAGAAGATACAGAATAAATCTGGGTTGTCGGTAAACTCTTCAAAAGAAATAGCAAATGAATTCAAGGCCTACTACGCAGAACTGTATGACGTCAGACACGGGGGTAGCAGCACCCAGTCTGGGACAGAAGGGGACTGTGCATTTCTTAGAGAGTGCGCCCTCCCTGTACTCTCCCATGATGATAGATTGGAGCTGGACGGTGCCATTACAGAGGGGGAAATCCTTAGGGCCCTTGACAGTTCCCCTGTTGGGAAGAGTCCGGGCCCTGATGGTTTCTCTTTAGCATATTACAAAAAATACAAAGAAATCCTGGTCCCTAAACTATGTCACTTCTGGAACAAACTGGGGACGGAGTGCTCGATGGGCAGGGAAGCCCTCCTGGCTTCTATTACATTAATTTATAAAGAAGGTAAGGATAGGACCCTCTGTTCTAGTTACCGCCCAATTGCGTTATTAAACGTCGACACTAAATTATTCGCCAAAGTTCTAGCTAATAGGCTCAAAGAAAAGATTATAAAATTAGTGCATCCTGACCAGGTCGGATTTGTAACGGGGAGGGAAGGACGCGACAATGGGGTTCGGTCCGTCTTGCTTCTGGAAGTCGCGAGGACGGGTAGGGTCCCCAGTCTACTCCTGTCGATTGACGCCGAAAAAGCGTTTGACAGAGTAGACTGGGGACACATGATGGGAACGTTGGAGGCAATGGGGTTTGGCCAAAAAATATTGAAATGGATTGGCTCCCTGTATCAGCTGCCGCAGGCTTCGGTAAGGGTTAATGGGATGTCTTCCGCAGTCTTCACAATAAAGAACGGAACGAGGCAGGGGTGTCCCCTCTCACCACTCTTGTTCGTTCTATCCTTGGAACCCTTGCTTTGTAGGATCCGGGACTGCGGAGATATTTCAGGGATTAGAGCGGGTGGCGAAGAACACAAAATCGCGGCTTTCGCCGATGATATCCTTTTTTTTATTTCAAACCCTAGGACCACACTGCCTAACCTGCTGAAGGTGCTTAAAGCATTTGGCAGGACATCAAATTTGAAAATCAACCTTGACAAGTCGGAAATTTTGAATATCAACATCAATAAGAGGGAGGTAGATTTGCTTTCAAAAGAATTCAATTTTCCCTGGCGTGCAAACATCAAATATTTGGGGGTAACCCTTGCCGATACAACAAAAAAAATGTATTTATTAAACTATATCCCCCTTTTGAACGAGATAAAAAAAGAAACCCTCCGTATGGGATCTCGGCCCCTTTCTTGGGTGGGCCGTATTAATGCAATCAAAATGATAGTAGCCCCTAAAATAAATTATAAGTTCCAGATGCTCCCTTTGTCCTTACCTCAAATATTCTTTAAAACCCTGAACCAAATAATCTCACGATTTATATGGGCCAAAAAAAAAAACGCGCATCCCAGCTGGGATCCTAACCAGGGAAAAAAAACAGGGAGGGCTCGCTATCCCGGACTTCGAAAAAACTTTTATGGCAATATCACTCTCAAGGGCAATAGTATGGGCGAAGGACGGGGACAAGAGATGGAATAGCCTAAAGAACATTGTAAGTAGCACTTACTTAGGACATGAATTATGGAACCCACCAAAAGCTCGCACATTGGGGGAAAAAACTCACAAAATAACACGGGTAACGCTGGATAATTGGGACAAGATATTCAAAAGGCAGAAATGGAAATACAACTCACCTCTAATAGCCTTAAAAAACAATACACTTTTTTTACCAGGTAGGGGGGACGTGGGGGGGAATTGGATAAAACAAGAAGGGGCACGATTAAAAGACATTATAAAAAACGGGGAAATTTGTACATTTCACGAATTGAGTTTAAACACGGAGCTAATGCACATTAACCTGTGGAGGTACACACAGTTAAAACACTTTGTAAGGAGCCTCCCTCAGCCGTTACGTGGTATGGACGAGTTGAATAGCTTGGAGAACCTTTGCGTACGGGAATCTTTCAAAAACAATATATCTAGGATATATACATTTTTAATAAATGAGGGAGCACTGAGTGTACCTCCATACGTCACGAAATGGGAGGAAGAGCTAGGATCACATTGCACACATTATAATTTAGGGAAAATATTTAAGATTACACATAGCGCATCGTTTCCCATGAAATCAGTCGAAACAAATTTTAAATGCTTATCTAGGTGGTACCTCACCCCCGACAGACTAAGTAAGATACAGGGGAGCTCCGCCTCGGACTGTTGGCGGGGATGTAAAACAAGGGGAACGGCGGCCCATATTTGGTGGGGGTGCCCGGTAATTGCAAAATTTTGGAGAGAAATATTAGAACTAATTTGCTATATATCACTAAGGTACAGGTACCAGAGGATCCCCTGGGCGGTTCTCTTTCACGGGACCGCGACGCCAGGAAAAAAAGAAAAATAACATCCGAGTTCGCCCACCAGGGAAAACCAGAAAGATTAGTAAGACCCAGAGGGAAAGCTGGATCTGCTAGAAAGGCTGCCTGTGGAGGAGCTTGGGATGACAAAATTTGGTGTTAAAACTTTTCCAAAGATGGAATGATTGCGCTACTAAAGATTTTAGGGGTTGTAAATTGCCAATCTACCCTTACGGTGAAGATTGACCATGTCCAGACGGAGACGGCACTCATTCGCCGAGACATGGACAAGTTCAGGGAGAGGGTGACCGAGGTGGAGAGGCGAGTGTCCGGGACAGAGGATGTACAGAGAGACCAACATGCAGACCTGCAGATCATTAAAACCAAGGTTAAACAACTAGATGCCAGGGCAGGAGACGCCAAAAATCGGAACAGCCGTAATAATCCTGGGGCTGCCTGAGGGTGCTGAGGGCTCAGACCCTGTGGCCTTCATGGAAGACTTACTCTCCTCCTTGCTCCCAAAGGCAAAATTCTCCTCACATTTCTCAATTGAATGTGCCTAACGCATGCCGCCAACCAGAGGGGGCTCCGCCACGCACGTTCATCTTTAAACTCCTTCACTACAGGGACAGAGATACGGTGCTTCATGCAGACCACCTGCAGGGAGAACTAAAATTTGACAATGTCAAACTACTTATTTTTCCAGACTATTCTGTGGAAACACAGAGGCAGCGTAAGTCCTTTGACCATGTCCGTGCCATGCTGCAGGAGAAGGGTTAAATACAGCATGCTTTTCCCCACCAAGCTGCGTGTTCAAGATGGTGACCGTGTGCAGTTCTTCACCTCCCCCAGAGAGGCTGCTGCGTGGGCTGATACCATACAACATTGATGGTCTCACAATTTTTCTTCCTGAATGGGCCTTTGTGACTCTCACTGCAGGGCCTATCCGCAATCATGGACCGCATTGACCGTGACTTGTGTGCTGTAGTTCTATAGTTGCTCTGGACCCCCGGGAGCCTGAACCTGCCATCTGTTGATGGCGACCAATTTTTGCTGATGTGAACTCCTCTTGGACCCCTGTGTTACGGGATTATGCCCTATGCTCATGTCCTTTTTGTCGGAGCTCTGGTGATGACTGTCTCCCCCCCCCCCCCCCTCCACCAGGATGGTATGGTTCCTTGCAGCCCGCTTGTGTCCCTACCATTCTCTTTCCCTGCCTGGTGACTTGGACATGGGGCACTACTGTCTGAGGCTCCCATTGACTGTCTTCCCCTGTGAGTGACGTTCCGGGTAGCTTACCGTGGGCTGTTGGGCCACCTTGGCTGGCTCTCAGTTCTATGTGTTATGTTGCATGACAGTGATGTTTTATGTCACTTTGCCTGTACTGCTATGGATGTCTGGTTCCTCTCTCTGCCCTCTGCAGGTCCGATGGTTCAGTCTATTACTTCTCCATTCCAATATTCCTCACCCCATATTGCCAGTAAATCTCCATGTCTTGCCTTAATGTTCTCTCCTGGAACACACGTGGATTGAACTACTCAATCAAAAGATCCTTAGTATTCCAGTTTATCAAAATGCATAAACCTCATGTTTGTGTGCTCCAGGAGACGCATCTGGTTGGGGGCAAAACTCTTAGCCTTAAGAAACCATGGGTGGGCCATCACTATCATTCCACCTACTCTGGTGCTAGAGGGGTGAGCGTTCTTGTATTTAAGACACTCCCCTTTAAACTCCTCGATCTGGCATTGGACCCGGAGGGTAGGTATGTGATGGTCTATGCACTAATCCAAAATCCAATCGTGGATCATTGTAGGCCTCTATCTGCCACCCCCTGTGTCCCTTAGATTGCTAAATCGGATTACTGCCAAGTTAGCACAATTTCCCTTGGATATTGTGCTGTTAATGGGGGATTTTAACCCGGACTCTGACATGGACAGATGTGCAACTGCTGGGGCCACTCGTCAGGGACTGGCGACCTGGGCCGACACATATGGTCTCACTGATGCGTGGAGGTGGAAGAACTCCCTGTCTCGAGCCTTCACTTGTCACTCTGCGTCCCATAAAAATATTTCACGCATAGCCTTGGCCTATGTGGGGGTGCTTGTCCTTTCCCGGGTCTGTGACATTACCATTCTTTCTAGAGGTATTTCAGACCATACCCCACTGCTCTTGACCCTGAACCTGTCGGCTGACCCGTCTGACAGGCTCTGGAGGCTTTCCAGGTTCTGCGTCTTGGATACGGAGGTGGAATCACAGTTTTGGAGTGAACTGGAAACGTACTGGAGGGTTAACCCAGGTTCTCTGTGACCTCTGTGTGAGATGCCTTTAAGGCCTACTCTAGGAGGCAGTATCAATCCATTATCGCTAGGGTTCGGAGGGAGCGCAGGGCGGACCTTACCAGAGTGGAAGCTGAGGAGACCAGATAGGAGGCCATATATATCAGAACCCACGAACCCCAACATTACGCCCGCTTACAATCTCTGACTAAGGAGGCCCTTCTTTTACGGACGACCCTGACGTAAAAGAAACTGCTTCATCAATCACAACGCATTTTTGAGCAGGGAGAAAAAATGGGCGCCTGGTTGTCCAGGGAACAGATGTGAGTGATGACCATTGCACAGATCCTTGATCCTGATGGGGTCCTCCTCTCTGCTCCCGTGGAAATTAACTGGTGCTTCACTACCTATTACCAACAGTTGTATAGCTCCCGACTGACAACCAAAAAGATCTGACTGACTACTTAGAGAAAATTGACATCCCAGTCCTCACCTCTACATATGCAAATAAACTAGATGTCCCCATTAAGGTAGAAGAGATACAGTTGGGTATCTCCAGAATGATGATTGTGAGCAACCTCTTAGTATTGATCCTTTATTACGTTGTTCATTCCTTGTCCATAGTGGGTATATCTGAGACTAGATCTTCTGCATTACAAACAGGTTCAAAAATCTTCCCAGGTCTCCAGCTTACTTATAAAAGGGAGAAGTTGGACTTAGGTACTAAATCAATATGTAGATAAAAATAATAAAATACTGAGTAGGTAGTCTGTGGTTTCTACATTTCAGTACTTAAGTTTTAGTTTTGACTAGAGCGCACCTTGACCAGATCCATGAACTTATAACAACTGCTACTTACAGTATGATCCATCTAATCGTTTCTCCTATCTATTCTTTTCAGGGAACTCAAGTTATTCCATTACTGTACTCTGTTCTACGAGACAAAGAGCACTTTGAAAAGCCAGAAGAGTTTTACCCTCAGCATTTTCTGGACTCAGAGGGAAACTTTGTTAACAAAGAAGCTTTTATACCATTTTCTGCAGGTACCTAAACCAAAGGGAAGACACTGTAAATTGTCACAAATGTGTCAAGGGTCCCCCTATGGCAGTGGGGCCACACTTAGTATTTTATTAATGCCCACTTGGTATATTTACAACTTTTTTGACCAAAGCCTTTAAGTCGGTCTACCCAAAAGTTATATTTAAAATGCCTTGATGGAATGGATATTTCACTAGTAAGATCTCCCTAACATGATTCCCTAGAAACATGGATGTCCCTTGGGACTTTGAATGAGGTGTGCACAATTGGCTGATGAAATGGAAAAATGTAAATACAGTAAAGTATTTATTACAGAAATAGTCACACATAAAGTAACATACAAAAGGCACAGCCGATACAATATTGCACATAGTTAAGGATTACATTGCATTTAAAGTACATGAGTATACATGACATCTATAACAGCCAACGTGTTTCGCGAGATGTGGCCCCTTTTTTTGTTAGGGGTGGATGCATGTGAGATATATCTGCAAATGAATAATCAAAAAGTAATGTAACACATGAATAAATGGTAAGAGGGGCCTTACAGAAAAAAGGAAAAACCCCATACTCACCAATTGACAAGGCCTAGGTGCCTGTGGCTATGTTCACTGAGGATAGCAGCAATATATGCTTGGGAAGAGAGCTGAGGAAGTGGCACCAACCAAAAAACTCAGACCAAGGAACAATGGGAAGGCAGACATGGCATGGGTAGAAATAAGTGACCTTGGAGATCCTAAATAATCCGTTCAGGTGTCAGATAAAATGTAATGTGATATGTATATAATCAAACATTGCTAAATTAGCAAAATAGTAACAGAGTATATGATAGAATGCATAAATGCATGTATAAACCAACCTGTTGCGATGGTAAGACGGATAAGGCCAAGGAAATGTGTGCAATACTGCAAATATGTGAAAAGGGATGTTAATAAAGGCAATCCCTGAAAGGAAAAAGAGAAACATGAAAAAATTTGAATATGAGAAACATAGAAAGCATGACCAAGCATAGAGAAGTGCTAAATGTGGAGGATACAGATGTCTACCTGTGTAGGATCAATGGCTTGCAGCAGCAGAATGAGCTGTCCCGTGTGAGGTGAAAGAGTGAAATGAAAAATCAAAAGCTTTAAAAAGTCAATATTCTTCTTATGTTATTAATTTAATAATTATTTTATACTTTATTCTTCCGAGGTAAGAGAAGTTGTGCTGGAGAAACCTTGGCTAAAATGGAGCTGTTCCTCTTCTTTACAACACTGTTACAAAACTTCACCTTTCAGGCTCCACCTGGAGCAAAACTGGACCTCACAGGTGCTGTTGGCTTCACAACCCCTCCATTGAAGCATGAGATCTGTGCAATTCCTCGCAATTAAAGGACTGGGTTTAATCTTTCCGAAAGAGGATCTGTTTTTTGATTTGTTGAATTGTAATTGAAAGCTCCATATATGAAGATCGAAAGCACCTCCAGATGGGTAAACTTTGCATCTTTATAAGTAAAACTGAACATGATGAAATAAATGAACTACAAAGGAGAAACATTACATAATATTCTAAAGACTGATTAGTATTAATATATGAATTGGATCATGAATGGAACATAAATATATAAGTCACTGACTGTGAAGATAAGGTCTGACAACCTGAAACCATGTGGAACGATTAGGGAAGTCATATTGAACACAGCGCTACCTACATTTCTCCAAAACTCGCTTGTTAATAAAAAACTGTCAGAATTAAATCATGTGTGCTAGCATTTAGGGAAGGTAATATGATGAACAAAAGAAAACAACCAGCTTACAGTGGAACTAAACTTATTAATTTAACTAAACAAAACAATTCCATTCAAGGCATTCCATGATAACTGGCAAAGTTTCTTGTGCTCTCATATGAACTGTCAAGCTATAAAATGGCTGATGTCATAACTGATCACAGGTGCAGCACCATGGCAACTGAAGATCAAACAGAGGGTAAAATGGTATCTTCCGTGGCTGTAAAAGATTTGAGGGTTCAGTTCCACTTTAAGACACGTTGACACAAAGTAGGTCATCTAGAATGGGACCAAGCCCATATTACATAATACAGACTGCAATATACATTACATTCATAAAACCTGTAATGTAAAATATAGAAATCAGTCATAGCCAAACACACCTGTATTACAAGATCAAGTAGGCACATTTAATCTTCTAAGTTTTATATACACCTGATTTATATCATATTGGGTCTCTATCAAATTGTAATTATTATGTGCGATAATACATTGGTTGTTGAATGATAAAACCTCTCAGATGGAACCAATTGAATTTAGAAAAGTTGGGAATAAAGGTGAGTCTCCTGAGCATCATAAAATAGTCTCCAGCTTCTTCAGCACATCCCCCAGATCCTTTTATGGGTTGTATAAATTCTGTTAACACCCTCTCCAAAAACAAGAGAAGATGACCGCAATAGCAGCTTTGTAGCTCTCACTTCCTTTTGGAACTTAGAAGGAATTTTAGGAGACATTTTGAGGGCCAGTGACTCTGATATAGCAAACTGGACTTACTCTGAAAATGGATTGGACTCTGCACATAATTAAAGACTAGACACACTTTGCTTAAGTTAAATTTACTTGTAATCCATTTTCTTTGAATGTTGCTTATTGTCTGTTTTGCAATGTATTTTTTTTGAATATTTTGTTGCAGTTTTTCTTTTTATTCAAATATTTTAAAATTGTTAAAGCCTAAAGTGTAGTGATAAAAATGGAAAACTCAGCACAAGGGACATAACTTTCAGTTAGTAGGGTGTGTCCCTTGTGCTTCATAGTTACAGTAAATAGTTAGTCTGGTTGAAATAAGACACAAGTTTATCCAGTTCAGCCAATAGAAGGGAAAAAAAATTATACAATTCTATATATACAATCCTAGACCCGCAGTTGATCCAGAGGAAGGCAAAAAATCCTTCTTGATCCCCCAAGAGGCAATCGGATGTCCCTGGATGAACTTTACCTATAAATACTAGTATCCAGTTATATTATGCACTTTGCCTGCTTCTTTATATTTCAAAACTATTGTCATTTCTATTCCTCTATTCTGTTATAAATAAAGATTACCTAAACCCAAACTCCATATTCCAGATGAGGTCTTATTAATGATTTGTAATGGGGCAAAATTCTCTCTATCTCTCAGCACTGTGGAGCGGGGTGATATTAAGACAGGGGGCCCTTCTGCCTACAGCGAGGTGTATTATCCAAAGACCTAATGAATGTGCTTGAACCAGAAACGCGTTGGTACCGGAGATCACTATATTATTGGAGAGTAACATCTACTTTTCCCCATCCGTCTTTCAGGACAGCACCATAGAGAGACCCTGGCTCCTCCCCTTTCATGAAACACCGCCTTAGAATTTGAATTTAAGCCCCCACCGTCCTGCCAGTCCCTCAGTTATGGTGTTTCCTCCGGTGGGGAGACACCGCTATGGAGCCAAGGGCTGAATAGCCAGGGAGGCTAAGGCCGATCGTTTCCAGAGAAGGGGGGGGACCAGGGTCTCTCTGCCTTTCTCATCCTACCTTGCGGTCTGTGAGGCTGGGGAAGCCTAAGACTGGGCTGTCATTCTCAACACGCACCTCCGGCTTCTCTTGGCGAAGCTGCAAGCCGGAGGGTTCCGCTCTTCTCCTGTCCAGGGGGATGCCAACGGAAGCACAGGAGGCCGCCATGTTCGGCGTGGAGCTCAGTGCGCCGGGTCGGATGGCGGGTGACGTCATTTCCGGCGGGGGTCAGTGCTTCCGTTCGACCCGCGGCTTCCGGCCGCGGGATTTAAAAAGCGGAACGGGCGTTCTGGCTGGTGCTGCCTCATTTTTTGCCTGTAGCGACAGCGTTCGGAGGCGAAGGCACCACCGATCCTCAGAGGGAAATGTCGGAAGCAGAGGCTTCCCGAACGGCTCCTGGAGATGCCTGCACCAGCCACTCTAAGGTAAATGGAACCCTGGGGTGGTGTTCCCTTACTGGATAACCTGTAAGCTCCACAGGTGTGTTTGTCTCCCTTGGTGGTGGGGAAGATGGGGGGTAACTAGGACCCTGGTGGTGGTGGTCAGAGTTATAGCACCCCTGGTGGCCCTCTGTGTGTATTGCTGGTGGTTAAGGGGAGTCTGACTGCTCTCTTTCATGTTTGTCTTTTTTCAGAGCAAGTCTGCTGAGAAAACCAAATCGCCCCACAATTCAAAGAGAAAATGCCCTTCGTGCAGAACCACAATGGGGGAATCGTGGTCCAAAGCACTCTGTAGGGAATGTATAGAGGGGCTAGTGAGGGAGCAGTCAGCGGAGCAAAGTACGGAGTTAGCTGCGTCCGTCAAGTAACTACCAAACACCGTACAATCTTTTAAAACGCTCTTCTCTAGTTTTCAGTTTCCGCAGACTCAGGTTAACCCTCCACCAGCACAGCAGAGTGTTGCGCCAAGCCTAACGGATGCTCCCTCGGCGAGTGGTGAGAATCCGGGGGGCTCTAGAGAAGAGATTGAGGAGGAGCCAGATAGCATTGCTTCTGATTCCCAAGGGGAATCCGAGGGAGAGGAGGTGGATGGCGAGTCCACGAGAGCCTCTCGCTACAAGCTTTCTCTGGAGGAAGTGGAAGAGCTTTTAGGAGCTATTCACACCACTTTGGGAATCCAGGAAGAAAGAAAAAAGCTGTCGCTCCATGACCAAATGTACAGGGGCTTAGGGGAACAGAAAAAGAAAGTGTTTCCGGTCCATGAGGTACTGGTCGACGCCATTAAAAAAGAATGGCAGGACCCGGAAAGGAAACCATTCTTTTCAAGGAGTTTGAAAAGGAGGTTTCCTTTTGCAGAGGAGGAAGCTCTAGTGTGGAATAAAATTCCTAAACTAGATGCGGCCTTCTCGCAGGTCTCTAGGCACACCGACCTTGCCTTTGAAGATATGGGAGCCCTCCCAGATCCTATGGATAAAAGGATGGACTCTCTATTGAAAAAATCCTGGGATTCATCAATAGGCAACCTCAAACCCGCCATGGCGTCCACAGTGGTGGCATGAAACATGGAGTACTGGTTGACGCAAATTAAGGCACACATAGAGGCAGGAACTCCTAAGGAAACAATCCTGTCTTCATTTCCTATGCTCCTCAATGGAGTAGCTTATCTGGCTGACGCCTCAGCGGAGTCAGTAAGGATGTCAGCAAGGTCAGCAGCCTTGTCCAACTCAGCAAGGCGGGCTCTTTGGCTTAAGACGTGGCAGGGAGATAGCGCGTCAAAAGTCAAGCTCTGCGGTATTCCCCTCACAGGGGACTTGTTGTTCGGTCCTGGCTTGGAGGCCGTCTTGGATAGGACGGCCGACAGGAAAAAGGCCTTTCCTATCAAAAAGAAATTGGTGGAAGCCAAAAGGAGGGTTCAACCCAGGAGGAAGTTTGAACCTCCTAAAAATGAGCAACAGAAAAAAGTTTGGGGACAGAAGGGCAAAGGGCGTGGGGGAGCTATTTTTCGCCCTCCTGAACAGCCCAAAAAGTCTAAATGACGGAACCAGGGTGGGAGGAAGACTGGGGTACTTCCTCCCACAGTGGGAGTTGATCACCTCCAACCATTTTATTTTGGAGATTATAAGGAGGGGTTACAGGTTGGAGTTTTCAAAACCCCCACCTCTCAGACTTCTGGTCACCACGCTACCAAGATGTGCAGAAAAGGCTTCAGCTCTTCTTTCCTCTCTACAGGAGTTGGAGGAACAAGAGGTGGTAACCCGAGTCCCGGTGGAAGAGACAGGCAGGGGCTTCTATTCCCACATCTTTGTGGTCCGCAAACCATCGGGAAAGTTCAGACTTATCCTGAACTTGAAGCCCCTGAACGTCTCGGTTACATACAGGAAGTTCCGAATGGACTCGATCTACTCGGTAAAAGCACTTCTTCCCCAGAATTGCTTCATGGCGTCCATAGACCTGAAGGATGCCTATCTGCACATCCCCATAGCAGAGGGGTACCAGAAGTTCCTCAGGTTGGCGGTGAAGACCCCAGAAGGGATAGTGCATCTACAATTCAGGGCTCTTCCCTTCGGGCTATCTTCTTCCCCCCGTATATTCACCAAAGTCATGGTGGAGGTGCTGGCCTTCTTGCGACTCAGAAACATTGCAATAGTCGCATATCTAGACGATCTGCTCCTATTTGCTTCTTCCCCAGAGCAGCTGTCCAGAGATCTGCAGGTAACAAGGGACATCCTCGAAAATCTAGGATGGCTCTTGAACCTGGAAAAATCCAGCCTGACCCCATCTCAGAAAATCATCTTCCTGGGCTACAGGTTGGATTCAACAAAACAAAAAGTTTTTCTTCCGGAAGAAAAAATCCAGAAGGTAGACAGGGCGATGTTGTTCTTGCAGGGCAATCAACAGGTCTCAATAAGGAAAGCCATGTCAGCTCTAGGGCTACTGACATCCTCGCTCCCAGCAGTACAGTGGGCAGGGCTGCATTTTCGTCCCTTACAACTGTTCATCCTGGGAATTTGGGACCACAGTCAGAGTTCCCTGGACGCCCTGATAGAGGTGCCAATTCAGGTAAAAAGGTCACTCTGGTGGTGTAGAAAAGAGGCCAATCTTTCTCAGGGTTTGGAATGGGTCCTCCCGGTATCCAAAACCATCACGACCGATGCAAGCGGCACAGGTTGGGGAGCTCATCTAGATGCCCGGATGGTTCAGGGCACCTGGCTAAGGCAAGAGGCAAGGGAATCCTCGAACTGGAGGGAGCTGAAAGCCATAGAGTTGGCACTCAGAGCCTTTCAGGAAGAACTCCAGGGTCAACACGTGAGAGTCAGGTCAGACAACTCCTCTGCAGTAGCATACCTCAACAGGCAGGGAGGTACCAAAAGCAGGTCTCTGTGGAACTTGACAAGCAGCATTCTCAGGTGGGCCGAGGCAAATATTCTATCCCTGTCGGCGGTACATCTAAAAGGGGATCAAAATCAGGTTGCGGATTTTCTCAGCAGGAGAAAGCTGAGAGAAGGAGACTGGATTCTGAACCAGGATGTCTTCAAGGCAATTACCCAGAGGTGGGGGATGCCTTGTATAGACCTCTTCGCCTCAAGGGAAAACAGAAAGACAGATCTATTCTTCTCCCTGAGCAGATGGGACGGAGCACTTGGAGTGGACGCACTGGCTCAGAGCTGGGAGTTCTCCAAGTGCTATGCCTTCCCCCCTCCCGTACTAATCCCAGCAGTACTGAGGAAGTTACAGTTGGAGAGCACAACTCTCATTCTGATAGCACCTCATTGGCCCAGGAGGCCGTGGTTTTCCATCTTGAAGAGTCTGGCAGTGGAACCCCCTTGGATTCTGCCATTCCAGGTAGATCTTCTGTCCCAGGGTCCAATCTGTTGTCCTCAGGTGGAGCGGTGGAACCTGGCTGCTTGGCTAATGAGGAGGAATTGCTGAAGGGCAAGGGGTTCTCAGATCGTTTAGTATCGACCCTACTAAGTTGCAGAAAAAGGGAGACGCAAGCTATCTACCTGAAAGTGTGGAAACACTTCAATAGTTGGTGTGCGGATAGTTCCTTCGACACAAGCAGTCCTGTAGCGGTACTGGAATTTCTGCAAGCGGGGGCAGACAAGGGGTTGGCTGTTAGCACACTGAAAGGACAAGTGTCAGCTTTGAGTGTATTTTTGGAGAAACAGTTAGCATTGGATCCCTGGATATCTAGGTTTTTTAAAGCTCTGAACAGGCAGAGGCCAGTAAGAGTATCCTCTTTTCCAGTATGGGATCTTTCTTTGGTATTACAAGCCCTCACCGGTGAACCATTTGAACCGTTGGAGGCTTGTACGTTGAGGTCGATCACCCTCAAAACGGTGTTTTTGGTGGCGATCACCACGGCAAGAAGAGTAAGTGAACTCGAAGCCCTTTCAATTAGGGCACCTTTTTTTCAGATATTTCCGGATCGTGTGGTTTTTAGAACTGATCTGGCATTTTTGCCTAAAGTGGCCTCAAGTTTTCATAGAGGCCAGGAAATAATTTTGCCTACCTTCTGTGTAAACCCTGTGAGGGAACAGGAACGCACATTTCATAAGTTGGACGTTAGGAGGTGCGTCCTCCAGTACTTGGAGAGTACAAAGGACTATAGGAAGTCTGATTCTTTTTTTGTATTGTTTTCAGGAGCTAAAAAAGGGTCTAGAGCCTCTAGACGGACGATAGCCAGATGGATTAGGTTAGCCATCAGACAGGCTTATGTAGCGGGGGGAGTGGAGCCCCCGGAGGGTATTAGAGCGCATTCCACCAGGGCAGTGGCGACTTCGCAGGCTGAGTGGGCTGGTGCTTCTCCAGAGCAGATCTGTAGGGCGGCAACATGGTCCAGCTTTGATACGTTCGTAAGGCACTACAGGTTGGATCTGCTGTCAGCGAAGGACCAAGCCTTTGGGCGTAAAGTTCTGCAGGCAGTAGTCCCACCCTAAGGTAAGGTGCTCGCTTATCCTCTCTATGGTGCTGTCCTGAAAGACGGATGGGGAAAAATGGAGTTACTTACCGGTAACATCCTTTTCCGGGAGTCTTTCAGGACAGCACAAGTTACCCACCCTAATTTGTTGGACATGGAAGAAGTCATCGCATGAGACCGTCAGGTAAGAGATGTAAGTTATTATGACGTGTTCTTGTGTCTCCCCAGCTGGCCGGAGGTACTCTTGAAGAACTGAGGGACTGGCAGGACGGTGGGGGCTTAAATTCAAATTCTAAGGCGGTGTTTCCTGAAAGGGGAGGAGCCAGGGTCTCTCTATGGTGCTGTCCTGAAAGACTCCCGGAAAAGGATGTTACCGGTAAGTAACTCCATTTTTTTGTCATACATTCCATGTAACTTTTGTTTTTTGTCTTGTATATCCTTTTTTGTCTATTCGTGTAGCATTTTCTTCATGCTATCTGACTATCGGTCATTGTATGATCGAACAATTTTATGAATATTTAATAAATTACCTTTTTTCTAATTTATTTGTGTGGTTGCTGCCTACAAAGTCCCAACAAAGGGAGAATCTTTTTTCTTAATAAACAATTAGGGATGTGGCAACAGCACACTGATCTGACATGGTGAAACACTCTTTTTTGTTAGGTTTAGAATATAATCACCTTGCGTTAGGCTTTTTACTAACTGTTTTAAAGAAACCCCATGAAGTGCTTCCATTACATCCTTGCTCCTGCTTGTAATAGCAGTTTGAGAATCCCGATTAATGTCAGGCATGTTGAAGTCACCCATAATCAAAACCTCTCCCTTCATTGCCATTTGAGTTATCTCATCAATCATCAGGTTATCATAATCTTCAGTCTGTCCTGGGGGTCTGTATACTACACAAATTCTAAGGGAAGATCCCTCTCTGGTTGGGGTTTTGAGTATTTCATTCGTTTTTTTTAATGAAGGTTAGCGTTATGCTATTTTTGACATATATGGCAACCCCACCTCCCCTCTTCCCTACTCTGTCATTCCTTTACAGCATGTACCCTGTTATAGTTATTTGCCAGTCTTTTGAATCCTTGAACCATGCTTATGTAATTGCAACAAGGTCCAAGTTGTCCCTAGACATAAGAGCTGTCAACTCTGAGCATTACTGCACATAACATGACAAACACTGCTATCTACTCCTTTATTTTTACCACCAGAAACTTTAAGTGACCACCCCATCATCCCAGTCCTTAGTAACACAAACCCTCACATTTGTTTCAACCTGCTGGGAACAGAAATGCTCCTCATCAATTACATCTCTGCTCCCATTTCTCAATTTAAATGCATGTCCAAGAAATTCCAAAATCCCATACTAAGAAGCTCAGGGCCCTTGGGTGAGGCATGCAGACCATCTCTCTTGTACAGCTCAATGTCAGACTACCTGATAGCATCATGACCAAAAAAAAAAAATTCTGCTATTCAAAGTACTTTCTCTTTTTGTCCATTATGCACAGAAAAGACCTCTAAAAATGTAACAGTACACCCTAACTGTAGAAGATCCTGGCCAAAATTCTGAAAATACTTCTGTACAACAACATCAACATTGCACTCTTCGCTACCTTTTTGACAATTTAAAAAAATACGCCTTTTATCTCTTCTAACAGTAACACCAGGCAAACACCTAACTTCCTTCGACACTTCCAAGTGTTTTCCAAAAGAAACACCTCTTACAATTAAATCATCAACAGGAAAATGACTCCTCCTTTTAGGAGCCTTATGCACAACACTTGCCTGGTTTGCAACCTCAGATAAAAAAGTTACTTTTGGCATTGCAATTTTTTTTCTCAGAGTCCTCCTGCCTAAGCAGAGAAGGGTTCCCAGTCTCACAAGCAGTTATGTTTGCAAACCTTCAGCCTCTGCAGCCTCCTGGAAGTCTGTCACTTTACTGCAGTAGCCACTTTCCTTCTCTGTGACCTGTGGTATTGTGATCGCACTGTTACAGGGCTATTGGTAATCTGAGTGCAAGGTATAACAAAGATGCAGACTGCAGTATCTGTGTCAAAGCAGAAATACAAAATACTGTTTGCTAAAGATGGGCTTGGGCGTTTTCAGGATTCTAGTCCCAACCCACCTGCCCGATCCCGCCAGGAAGCTGACACTGCACACCGCTAATCACAGGTAGTGAGACATTTGCTGATCTGTGCAGCTGCGGACCAGGAAATGTCTCACTGCCTGTGATTAGCGGTGGGCAGTGGCAAGATCGGGCAGCTGGGTTGGGACTAGGACCCCGAACACGCCTGAGCCCATTCCTGCTGTTCACTTGCATTCCAAGTTTAACGTGAACTTATTGGTTTCAATCTCCTGAAGTGAAACTACAAATCATTACAGCTCCCTCTAGCTACAGCCTAGTAATAGCATTACTGTGAGATTTATTTATTTACTTGCTACACCAATACTGCTAAAAAAAAGTAAAAGGGAACTGGTATTGCTGAAAACAAGGATATCCCATACAAGGGGGCTGAAAATACTGACCACCGTCTACACAATTCGTTTTCTATCTGTCTATTTGGCTTTAATATTTAAGGTCCCTGATAATGTGGATTATAATCAATGTGAAGTGAACTTCTAAAAATATTGAAGCCATTGGATCAAAATGACTGCCACACAACTAACATTTTCCCAGGGAGAGGTCAGAAACTGCAGCCTCTATATTTTTTCACTATAGTTTTCTTTCTAAAAGCACCCTTCACCTTGAGTTTGAGAGTACTGAACGGAGATCTTAAAGTGACACTAAACAATATCACTCACTGTGTCCATTCTGAAAACGAAGAGGCTGGTAAATTACAACCTGCCTCTTCCTCCGCTGTACATCCCGAAAGAATCCCCCACAGCAGTCTGCAGCAAAGGGTAGGGAGCCGGCAGGGCTGCAGGCAGAGGGGGAGACCATGGGAGCAGTGCCTGGACAAGGTCTTCTCATTACTTCAATGATCCCCTTCCTTACATCAGCATGCCCCCTTACATTAGTGTGCCCCCCCTACCTCGGTGTGCCCCCTTTGTACATCAGTGTGCTCTCTTGTTACATCAGTGTGCCCCCCTTATGTGAGTCTGCCCCCCCCCCCCCCCATTACATCAGCGTGCCCCCCCCCCTCCTTACATAATTATTGGACAGAGAATTACTTACAGAGATTTATAAAAAAAAAAAAAAAAATAATATGTGGCTAATGCTTTATAAATGTACATTAAACAGGGAATTCAGTATAAAGGGGGACACCACAAAAAGGAAACGACTATTGCTGAAAACAAGGATATCCCATACAAGGAGGCTGAATTTGCTAACCATCTTCTACAAAATTCGTTTTCTATCTGTCTATTTGGCTTAAAGTGGTTTTAAAGGCAGAATTTTTTTTTTTTAATCTTAATGCATTCTATGCAATAAGATAAAAAACCTTCTGTGTGCAGCAGCCCCCCTCAGCCCCCCTAATACTTCCCTGAGCCCCATCTCTATCCAGCGATGTTGCATCAAAGCCTTGGCTGTCCTGGACTCTCCCTTCTGATTGGCTGAGACACAGCAGTGGGTGCCACTGGCTTCCGCTGCTGTCAATCAAAGTCAGTGAGCCAATAAGGAGAGAGAGGGGGGCGGGTCGAGCCACCACTCCATGTCTGAATGTACACACAGAGCAGCGGCTCAGCTTGGGTTCCCCCCATAGCAAGCAGCTTGCTTTTGGGGCACTTGGCCGGAGGGAAGGGCCAGGAGCGCCAACGAGGGACCCGAGAAGAGGAGGATCTGTGCAAAACTGCACAGAGCAGGTAAGTATGACATGTTTATTATTGAAAAAAAAAAAAACAAGGCTTTAATATCACTTTTAGGTCCCTGATAATGTAGATTATAATCTAATGTGAAGTGAGATCTTCTAAAAATATTGAAGCTGCTGAATAAATATGACAGCCACACGACTAAAAATTTTCACAGGAAGAGGTCAGTAACTGCACTATAGATTTTTTTCTAAAAGCACCCATCACCTTGAGTTTGAGAGTAATGAACAGAGATCTTAAAGTGACACTAAACAATATCACTCACTGTGTCCATTCTGAAAAGGAAGGGGCTGGTAAATTACATATTAACTGGCCTCTTCCTCCATTCTACTTTACATTTTGAAAGCATCCCCCGCAGCAGCCAGCAGGAGGGGGGAAGCAAGCAGTGCTGCAAGTGGAGGGGGGACAAGGGGAGCAGTTCCGGGACAAGATTACCCAGTGCCCAGGGAGAAAATGGTAAACTGAACTTACATCAGTGGCCCTCCTTACATCAGTGTGTCCCCCTGCTTACATCAGCATGCTTCCTCCACATCAATGTGCCCCCCACATCAGTTTTCCCCTTCTCCTTACATGAGCATGTCCCCCTAAATCAGTGTGCCCCCCTACATCAGTGTGCCCCCTTCTTATGTCAGTGTGCGTCCCTACATCAGTGTGCCCTCTTCTTATGTCAGTGTGTCCCCCTTACATGGGTCTGCCCCACCATTACATCAGCATGCCCAACCTTACATCAAAATTTGACATTAAAATCCATCAGTGTGCCCCCCTCCCCACATCAGTTTGTGCCCCTCCTCCTTACATCAGCGTGCCCCTCCTCGAACACCAGTGTGCCCCCCTTACTTCAGTGTGCCCTCCCTTACATCAGTGTTCCCCTATTCTCTTTACATCAGTGTTCCCCTCTCCTTATATCAGTGTGCTCCCATCCTTATATCAGTGTGCCCCTTGCCATGAATGAATAAATAATTTTTATAGCGCTAAAATGCGAACTGAATCACCTCAAGGTGCTGTATTGTTAGAAGAGGTAGGTCTTGAGTTTTTTCCTGAAGGCCTGATGGTTTTCTTTCATGCGGATGTAGGTTGGTAGAGCGTTCCATAGCCGTGGTCCTTGGACAGCGAATCTCCGTTCCCCCTTTGATTTGTAGCGGGATTTGGGAATGAGGAAGAGGTTTTGGTTAGATGATTGAAGACTGCGATTTGGTGTATTGTGTTTTATTTTCTCGAGTAGGTATTGAGGAGCATCTCCATGTGTGCATTTGTGGGTGAGGCAGAGGGTCTTGAATGTGATCCGATTCTTTATGGTTAGCCAATGTAGGCTCCTCAGGGAAGGGGAGATGGATTCCCAGGTTTTTTTTCCCTGTTATCAGCCTTGCCGCCGTGTTTTGGATAAGTTGTAAGCGCGCAAGTTGATATTGGGGTAATCCTATGTAAAGGGAGTTTGCCTAGTCAAGTGGTGAATTAATGACTGTTCCAACTACCACTGCTTTGTCCTCCTTTGGAATGAAGGGGATGAGTCTGCGTATCAGGCGGAGCAGATGGTGAGAACCACTGACTACTGCTCCTATTTGTGCATCCATTGACATTTCTGAGTCAAAAATTACTTTGAGACTCTTGGCCTTGGTCTTTGGGGAGATGGTCTGTCCAAAGATGGTGGGTGGTGTCCAAGGTATCTTGGTTTGGGAATTTTGGTTTGCGTGTAGGATAAGAAGCTCTGTTTTCGATTCGTTGAGTTTGAGGGAACTAGTGGTCATCCAGTCGTCTATCAAAGTGAGGCATTTTTCTAGTTGCTGATGATGGTCTTTTTGTCCGGTGATACGAAAAAATAGTTGCATGTTGTCAGCGTATGAGTGGAAGCAGAGGTCTGATATTCTTATGATTTTGAGGAGTGGGCGGATGTAAATGTTGAAGAGCACTGGCAACAAGGGTGATCCTTGAGGGACTCCGCAAGAGATTGCCCGGGTTTCAGAAGTGAATGCTCCTAGTTTCACTGTCTGAGAATGATTTCCTAAGAAGGATGCGAACCATTGTAGATCTGAGTTTGTGACTCCTGCTACTTCTGTGAGGCGGATGAGTAGAGTATTGTGGTCCACTGTATCAAACGCTGCACTGAGGTCCAACAGTACCAGGAGACATGATTCTCTGTCATCTGCTGCTTCAAGGGCATCGTCCCATATCTTGAGGAGTGCTGTTTCTGTTCCATGGCCCGGGTGGAAGCCTGATTGCAGAGGGTCCAGGAGTTTGTGTGTGTCCAGGTGGCGTTGTATCTGTTGTACTACCGCTTTCTCTATAATCTTGGAGATGGTGTTAAGGCTTGTTATCGGTCTGCGGTGGTTAGGGTCCTGACTGGAGATAATCCCGAGAAGAGGAGAGGCGAGGGAGATGGGGGCAGGGAAACGGAGAGGAGGGCACTGGGGGCTTAAGCCATTACTTACCAGTGATGCAGCTGCGTCTGGGTGGAGCAAGAAGGACGTTGGGGATAGGCCTGAGTTGTGGTGGTCCTGGCTTGCTGTGTGACCCGGTGCCTGCTGTGGTGAGGCAGTGGTGTTCTGGGACGGGATAGGCATGCCAGCATGCTGAAAGGAGGTAGGGGTAAGCTGGGAGGTGGGCTGGGGCTCAGCCGCAGCCGCGGTCTTCCTCGTCTAGCTAGCTAGAGCAGAAGCGACCAACGGTGGCTGTGGATGTTGCCCACCAAGTGGCTGATCAGGAATGGGACCAGGTCCTGTTAGAACCTGCTGGGGGGTCCTGGGGATAACTCCAGGTCCTGGTGATGTCCTGTGGCGGTATCTGGGTGGACTGGGTTGACCAAGATGGCCACCGGGCTAGGCCGGAGCCGCGGGCTATCCTGGTCTCGGCTTCCCGGTGCAGGTTTAGAGGCGTTCGCGGATGGGGGGGTCCGGTCGGCGTGGGTGCCTGGGCCTGCTGCAGAGAAATGGATGGAGGGGCGAGCTGTTGGCTGGCGAACCGGCGCTGGCCGGAGCTAGGCCGGAGCCGCGGTGTGTCCTGAGAGCCTGCCCGGAGAGGCTGGCGGGCTGTGATCAAGGCGGGGTGGCAGATGTGGAGGTAGGTTGGTTGTGTGGGGGCCGGGGGATCGCGTTCCTAATCCCTGTGCCTGGAGGGAGTCTCGGATTGCCAGTTCAAGGCTGCTGGGGGTCCAGGCAGAGCTGGAGGGCCTGAAAGGCTGGAGATTCTGACGGAGCTGACGGAGCTTCTGGCAGCACGTCCTCTCACAGCACTGCTTCTGGGATGAATCAGAGCGCTTCTCTGTACTTGCGTTGACCAATCGGAATTGCTTTGATCTGTCCTGGAAGCGATTCTCGAGATTGGGTTTCTTTAGCAGGGGTTTGATGATGCCTTGTTTGAGGGCGATTCTCCTTATATCAGTGTGCTCCCATCCTTACATCAGTGTGCCCCTCTCCTTATATCAGTGTGCTCCCCCTTACATCAGTGTGCGCCCCCTTACATCAGTGTGCCCCTCTCCTTATATCAGTGTGCTCCCCCTTACATCAGTGTGCGCCCCCTTACATCAGTGTGCCCCTCTCCTTATATCAGTGTGCTCCCATCCTTACATCATTGTGTCCCCTCCTTACATCAGTGTGCTCCCCCTTACATCAGTGTGCGCCCCCTTACATCAGTGTGCCCCTCTCCTTACATCTGTTTGCCCCCTCATTACATCAGCGTGCCCCCCTTACATGAATGTGCCCCCTCATTAGATCAGTGTGCCCCCTCTCCTTACATCAGTGTGCCCCCTCATTACATCAGCTTGCCCCTTCACATAAATGTGCCCCTCCACATCAGTTTTCCCCTCCTCCTTACATTGGTGTGCCCCCCCCTTACATTAGTGTTTCCCCTTTCTTACTTCAGTGTGCCCCCCCCCCATACAGGTGATGTCATTGGTTGTAAGGACACCAGTGGCCCTAGCAACAGAGTAATTAGGGGGGGAGGTGTTCAGAATTTCAGAGCCCTCTCCTAGGCAGTGTAGAAGTGATCACACAGGACGGATCTTTCAGCTGCTCTTGTCACTTTCGGCTACCTTTGAAAGATCGACTATGTGTGGCCGCTACTGCACTGCCTAGGAGAGCTCAGCTAGGTCAGCACAGTAGAACCAAGTATGACAGGGGAGCTGCGCAGGCCACCAGAGGCAATTATGAGCCCTGAGACCACTGAGTCACAATTTACCTTGTGAATTCATATGAAAGGTTTTAGGTATGTTTGTACAGCTCTCACATGACACTTGCTGCTTGCAAACCATTGCATAATGTTTTTGACTTTTTCAATACATGTGGGCAAGGCTTCCCTGGATTGAGGTCTGTTGCACTATATTGTAATGCATTTCAAAGGGCATTGTTTATTACTTCAGCTGAAGACTGACTGAGAACAAGGGTTACACTACAATCCTAATATAAAAGATAAGAAGTAGATCAGAACTATGGCATTTAGTTTGTATGCTGTCAGAATCATTGTTATGCCCTGTACACACAGTCGGATTTTCCGATGGAAAATGTGTGATAGGACCTTGTTGTCGGAAATTCCGACCGTGTGTAGGCTCCATTACACATTTTCCATCCAATTTCCGTCACACAAAATTTGAGATCTGGTTCTCAAATTTTCCGGCAACAAAATTCGTTGTCGGAAATTCCGATCATGTGTACACAATTCCGACGCACAAAGTGCCACGCATGCTCGGACTCAAGCAGAAGAGCAGCACTGGCTATTGAACTTCATTTTTCTCGGCTCGTCGTACGTGTTGTACGTCACCGCGTTCTTGACATTCAGAATTTCCGACCAACTAAGTGTGACCTTTGTGTGACCTTTGTGTGTATGCAAGACAAGTTTGAGCCAACATCCGTCGGAAAAAATCCCATGGATTTTGTTGTCGGAAAATCCAATCTTGTGTACAGAGCATTAGAGTGCAAATATTTTTGTCTACTTCAGCGAAGGTTCATTTTGGTGCCCATCCCTCCCCAACCATTTTTGTGCCACCCCCTACCCCTCCACAATGCAAACCTCCATCCCCATATCTCATACTCTTTATTTACGCTCTATTAAGCTATAGTGGTTCTGGTGATTAGAGTAATTGTTTAACGTACTTTGTTTTGTAAAGTGCATATTATTAACAGTTGTTCAACAAAATAATAATTTTTTTCATTTGCCCCCAGTAACAACCCTCAGCACTGGGGTGAGAGGCAGCAATAATAACCCCCAACATTGGTGTCAGTGGCCGCAGTAATTACCCTCGGCACTGAGGGGAGTGGCAGCAATAATAACCCC
Organism: Lithobates sylvaticus; assembly: GCA_028564925.1. Classification (NCBI taxonomy): domain Eukaryota; kingdom Metazoa; phylum Chordata; class Amphibia; order Anura; family Ranidae; genus Lithobates; species Lithobates sylvaticus. The sequence goes on along the minus strand of CM053028.1, from coordinate 506,068,924 downwards.
TAACATTGGTGCCAATGGCCACAGTCATAACCCTCAGCATTGAGGTGAGCGGCAGCAATAATAATCCCCAACATTAGTGTCAGTGGTCACAGTCATAATCCTCAACACTAAGGTGAGTGGCAGCAATAATAATTCCCAACACTGGTGTCAGTGGCCGCAGTAAGGTAATGGCAGTAATACTAACCTCCAGCTTTAGTTTCATTATCTGCAATATTAACCCCAAGCACTGGTCTCCGTGGCCACTTTAATAACTTCCAGCTACTAAAATAATAGTAGTAATAGTAAAAATATAAGTAGTAATAGTAGTAGTATAGTAGTAATGATATAATCATAGGTGTGCTAAGCCTATTGCATTAGGGTGTGCACCCCAAAGCTCAAACACACATGTTTTTTTTCCTCCACCACAGGTAGAATGAAAGATATTCACTGGACTCTTCCATCATCACAGTTAGTGTTGAAGGGGGAATCCCTCCCACTGCGCGATTTTATTGTGACAGTGGGAGGGTTCCCCACTGTCAGAATACAATGATCACTGCTGGCAGCTATAGTCACAGACAGTAATCGACTTCAGTGCAACCAGCCTGCCCATGGATGGATTGAAATGTGTCCAGTTCCTGCCTTATAAATAAATGCACACAAACATATTAAGATGAGATAGAGAGAAAAAAGAAAGGAGTCCGCAGAGCTCCCACCAACAGTGGATGGATTGGCAGGCTGCACTTTTCCTCTTCTGGCTGCTGGGCTTTAAACTTCCCACCCACACGTCTCCTTCTTTTAAGCAAAACACTGCCAGGGAGTGTGGGTGGAACAGACACAGGAGAATATAAACTATATAAAATATAAAAACTGTGTGTGATTATTAGAAGATGTTATCAATAATAATACCTACCGTATTTATCGGCGTATAACACTCACCGGCGTATAACACGCACCCCAAGTTTAGGAGGGAATTTTAAGGAAAAAAAGTTTTAGGAGAGAAGTTTAGGGAAAAAAAAAAAAACTTACATTTAAGCGTCATTTGCAGCTTGCCCAGCGTCATTTGCAGCTTGCCCAGCGTCATTTGCAGCTTGCCCAGCGTCATTTGCAGCCTGCCCAGCGTCATTTGCAGCTTGCCCAGCGTCATTTGCAGCTTGCCCAGCGTCATTTGCAGCCTTTCCAGCGTCATTTGCAGCCTTTCCCAGCGTCATTTGCAACCTGCCCAGCGTCATTTGTAGCTTGCCCAGTGTTATTTGCAGCTTGCTAGTGTCATTTGCAGTTTGCCAGCGTCATTTGCAGCCTTGCCGACGTTTAAATTTCCCGCCGCGAGACAAACCGCGCATGCGCGGCCGTAAAAGACCGAACCGCGGCCGAAAAAGGCCGAAGCGTGGCCGAAAAAGACCGAGCCGACTGTTCGGCTCCGCTCGGAGTCCTGCCTCCCTGCTGTTTCGGGAGCGAGCGCAGAGAGGCGGGACTACGAGCGGAGCTTAACAGCCGGCTTCGGACTTTTTCGGCCGCGCTTCGGCTTTTTCCGGCCTTTTTCGGCCGCGGTTCGGCCTTTTTCGGCCGCGGTCGCCATTTTTCGGCGCCGCAAACGATTTTTGTCATTTTTTTGGGGGGTATCGGCGTATAACACGCACCCACGACTTTCCCTCGATTTTAAGGGGGAAAAAGTGCGTGTTATACGCCGATAAATACGGTATATTAATAATATAGTATGTAGAAACAAGGGGTAGTATGGTTATAGACACAGTTGTTGATTCTGCATAAAAATAATCTCTACCCACAAGGGTTTGGGGAAGGAGTTTGGACTATCTCGGTACTTATATTGAGTCAAATAAGTCATAGGTTAAAGAAATAACAAAAAAATATTTAATAGAAAAAACACATACATGAATAAAATATGTACAACTGTACAAACAAATTCAATTTAAAATCAGCTTATAACCGCACCACAACGTATAGTGATCAATACAAATTAATGACGGGTTTCCCCGCAATATTCTCGTTGACTAAACGTAGGGGGCGGTTCCTCTACCGGTTTCGCCGTCTGAACCGCTTCTTCAGGAGTATTGTCTGCAATAAATCATAATTTTTAAATAAACAGCATAAGCACAGCCACATAATTTTATACATAAACAGTGCACAGATATTTCATAAATAAGGAGACTAGCTCACAGGCGGAGACCAAGATTTGTGGAACACAACAAATCCCCCCTGCGGCGGATGTGGGGGCTTGGGTAGGACAGGCTCTGATGTTGTAAATATAAACATAACATTCTTTAGAGACATTGTAAATGAGTAGGATGGAAGTTATTATTTGGTGCAACATCCCACAGGGTGTAAAGATTTAGACAACTTGTGTGGATGAAGCTTAAGAACTAGTAAAGGGCAGAACTAGGATGGGATAAGGAAAAAAAGGGGGGGGGGGATGAATGAGGGGGACGCCAGGATTGGATGGGTGAGAGTGAGGGGGAAAAAAGAGAGGGAGGGGGAAAAAAGGAGGGGGAGGGGGAAAAAGAGGGGGAGGGAAAGGGGGGGAAAGGGGTAAAATGCTGGGGACGGGGAAATTGACCAGGGGAGGGGAGAAGGGAGAGGAGGAGGGGCTAGAAAAAGGGGGGGGGGGAGAAGGGGGAATGGGAAGGAAAGGGAAGGAGGGGAGGGAGGGGGCAAAAAAGGGGGGATGGGTGAACACAAAGGGAGGGACGGGAAAGTAAAGCAAGGGAAGAGTAGGAAAGGGGTGGGGGGGGGGGGTAATATAGTATGATAGAAGCTATACAAATTGCACAAGATATGCATACGAAAGACCATGTGGAAGCTAAATTTGATGTCAATTACCTTTCAAAGCTCTTATATGACTGCTTTGTAGACTACTACTGTGCCAGTGTGGTTAGGTGCAGAAAAAAATGGGATAACTCCCCTATAGGTACTTGTAAACGAGGTGGATGGACTCCACAAGGGTTTGTAAGAAGCATGAATAAAAGTAAAGTAATGCTTAGATGTAGTATTGCAACCTATATCATAGTATGTTTAGTATGCTACTTTTAAACACTGTTGGAAAGGGGGTAGGGGTAGTTTGGGGGAGGATAAATTTGGGTGTTTAATGGTAGTGCCAGCTGTGAGAAATTAGGAGAGCGGCTATAAGAAATTAGGAAAGCAACGTATATTATTACTATTACATGAACTGCTGCAATGGAAGGTGATGATGGGAATGGGTTGCAGAGAGGAAAAGCAGCAGGGGGAGGAGAGAGTGGGATGAGCAGTTACGTGATAGTGCAAGGACTCCAGCCAGGGCTGTCAAGACTGGTCCTCCTGTAGGGGGCCCAGGCACACTGAAGGGCCCAGACAGGGGATCAGTTTGGCGGGACAGGGGTTAATTACAGTAATGATGCCCTGTGAGGCTCTCTGCAGCAGCTGAAAGCTGGTTTCTCCTCCTCTCCCTCACACTGGGGTTCAGCTGCTAGAGAGAGAGACACACAGGGCATATTTCCTATAAAGGCCCCCCCGTCCCACCGCACCGATCCCCCTCCCTGTCCTGCCTACATAGGATTCCCTTCTGTGTGCCCCCCGTTTACCCAGGCACCCCTGCAGCTCTGCCAGCTTCCCTGTCCTGCCAGCGGTTGTGGGTACACAGGAGCATATGTCAGGATCGAGAGCAGTGGAAAGGGGCTGGTAAATATGTCACTTACCAGCCCCTTTCTTTAGTGAATGAATGGACATAGTATGCAATCGGTACTGATCATTCCTGTGTCCATTGAAACACAGTTTACTATGCTTCAGTTTATGAATGAGCAGGAGCCTTAGGCTACAGAGAAAGTAATCTCACTATCTCTAAGTTGAAATGTCAGGGGTCTGTTTAGAAAGAAAAATGAAAAAAATAATTCTAAAAATGTAAAAAAATGAATTGTAAAAAAATATTTTTTAAACATTGTAAATAAAAAAATAATCATTTAAAAATTGTACAAAAAATAATTTTAAACATATATTTTTTAAATAATAAAAAAAAATGTAAGGGCTTATTCATAGGGGTTCTTTGGCCCATACAATGTGAATGAACAGTTTGCTGGAGCTGCTGTTACTCTATGAGGATGCAGCGGCAGTATGATCACAGCCGCAGGTCCTAATTTGTCAGATGTGCAGGTGCAGGTGAGTGGCCCCAAATGCACACTGTCTGTGTTTGGAGCCATAGACTTGCATCCATACACCTGTCAAATTATGACCTACAGCTATGTTTGTACAGCTGCGTTGTCCCCAAAGCATAACATAGACTGCACACAGCCACAGATAAAAAAAAACACTGGATCACAGTGGACATGGGAGGAGGAGGATGGAACTGGAGGAGGACATGGGATGGGGGAGATGGGACTGGAGGAGAAGGAGGAAATGGGATGGAGGAGGAGATGAAACTGGAGGAGGAGGAGGAAGTGTGATGCAGGAGATGGGACTGAAGGAGGAGGACAGGATGGTGGAGATGGGACTGGAGGGAGAGGACATGGGATGGAGAAGGAGGAGGAAAAGGGATGGAGGAGATTGAACTTGAGGAGGAGGAGGACATGTGATGGGGGAGATGGGACTGGAGCAGAAGGAGTACATGGGATGGGGGAGATGGGACTGGAGGAGAAGGAGTACATGGGATGGAGGAGATAGAACTGAAGGAGGAGGTGGTATGGAGGAGATGGGACTAGATGACATAGGATGGGGGACTGAAGGATAGAACTGAAGGAGGAGGTGGTATGGAGGAGATGGGATTGGAGGAGGAGGAGATGGGACTAGATGACATAGGATGGGGGAGATGGGACAGGAGGAGGAGGAAATGGGATGAAGGAGAAGGAACTGGAGAAGGACATGAGATGGGGGAGATGGGACTGGAGGAGGAGGGGGGCATGGGATGGGATGGAAAAGGAGAAGGACATGGGATTGAGGAGATAGGATTGGAGGAGGAGGAGTTGGGACTAGAGGAGTAGGAAGACATGGGATGGAGGATATATTAGGTTGTAAGAGTATTAAAAAAAAGGGGGTGGCCAGTGAGCAGATTCAGTGGGACAGCCAGTGGGTAGGCCCTGAGAAATGTTGGTGGTTAGGCCCAGGGGGCCCAGACCTAAAGCTATGTAAAGAGCCCAGTGAACAGTGGCAGTGGAGGAAAAAATTGTTTTGTCGGGATAAAGGAGCAAAAAGGGTAGCACTAGAATGCTGATGGTCTGGTCTGACAGGATGAGGTATGAATGGAATGCTGGCAGTATTATGAGGCTGTGACAGTTGCAAGAAAAGAGATGGGGCACTGGTGAAAGGATTGCTTAGCATACAGAGGGATTAAGATGAAAAGACTGTGGAATAGGGGGGCGAATTGTTGGCTCAACAAGGGGAAGGGGGGGGGGGTGGGCTGCTGGAGGTGTCCTAGTATGGGAATGGGGGGGTTGCTTTTGAAATCCAGCCCTGCATATAAGAGCTAAAGCAATTATGATATACTCTGAATTGTATGAATTTCAGGAAAAGCCAAATCCAGTGTTATATTTCAATGATACAAATCTAATGCCGCGTACACATGATCGCATTTTCCGAAAACAAATGTTCGATGGGAGCTTATTGTCGGAAATTCTGAACGTGTGTAGGCTCCATCGGACATTTTCCGATCGGAATTTCCGACAAACAAAATTTGAGATCTGGATCTCAAATGTTCCGACAACAAAATCTGTTCTCGTTAATTCCGATTGTGTGTACACAATTCCGACGCACAATGTTCCACACATGCTCTGAATCAAGTATGAGATGGAAGCGCTTGTTCTGGTAAAACTAGCATTTGTAATGGAGATAGCACATTCATCATGCTGCAAATTTTTAAATATTTTAATGCAGCACATTCTCTTCTTTGAAATGCTAAAATAATTAAGTTGTTTTGCTGCTGATATTCACACAGAGTTCTGACAATCTGATTTCTATATTATTTCACATGATCTCATGAATACATTTTTATTTTTTTGTCAGATCTCCATAATAATGTTTAGAATTTTTGTTTATATATTTTTTTTTCTTCATCCAGATCTACTATTTTTTTTATTTTTATAGTGATCTCCATAATTTTTTCTTTCGTTTTGTGTCAAGTTACCACAACGCCATTATTATCTTGTATTTTTGAACCTCAAGGATGTTGGTGTTGGTGTCCCTTGTTAATTTGACACTGTATTTTTGAAATGTACCTATAAATAGAAAATCTTTATGGGTCATAACAAAATAAAGAGGAAGAGAACGCTGGAGAAACTGGTGAAATTTGTGAAGCCTTTGTACCCCAGGGCAGACATCAATTATTTTACAGTCAAAATTGATGGCCTGAGGAGTCCTTATAATAGTGAGCACAAAACGGTCCAGGACTACAAGAGATCAGGAACAGCAGCAGGTGAAATATCTGTCCCCAGGCTGTGGTCTTACAACAGCCTTCGTCTTTTGTCAGACTGAACCCAGACCATCACTTTCTTGTCTTCCTTCCACGCTTCCTTCCATGCTTGCATCCAGGCTGTGACTCTGGTGTTGTAGTTGTGGCAGGAGGTGGAGGAGGATTATTGGGGGGGGGGGGTTCTGAGGGCCCCAGTATCCTTTTCCGAAATAGGCCAAGTGCTGCCTCCTCCAGGCTACTGGGCCCGGCCACCTCCTGGGCTGGCTGCCACTTACCCCGCCACATCCTGGCTGCCACTTTCAACGGCCTCGTCCTGGCTGAGACTTTGCTGTGTATGAAAAAGGGACATAGTTTTCGTTTTTGGTTTATCAATCACACACAATTTTCAGCTCATGACTGTTGCAAATTTAATGTTAATAAATAGAAAAGACTATCATTCTGACCCCAGCATTTTTCATTCTTGTCCCAATCATTTGTGGCTACTACTGTCTATTGATATGTAAAACACTTTATAAAATCAGAAATTACTGATCAATAATAACATCTAGTTAACATCATTAATTATTTGACTAGAAATATATTGAACAATGCTATGCCTGGCTCAATCTGAGCTCCTCCACTTCTTCCTGGCTGGAAGAACCAGGTTGGACCTTGGAAGCCTCAGCTGAGGTGGAAGGAAGCCTTGAAGGTAGACTGGAGAGTGCTAGCCTGGGTTCAGTCTGGCCTGCAAGAAAATGCAGTCTGTCATAGTACCACAGCCTGGATACATAAATGTCATCTGCTGCAGCTCTTGATCTCTGGGAAACCTGGACCTTCTTGCGCCCCCTATTATAAGTGCTCCTCATGCCACCAATTAGGGCGTTCAAATAGGGGATGTCTGCCGTGGGGATCACCGGCTTCACAAATTCCAGCAATTGGTCCAGCGCTGCATTCCTCTTTGTTTTATTGTGATAAAAGGGGTGGTTTATCTGCCACAAACAGGGCAGCTCCCTGTACATATAAATGAATATGGGGATAAAGTACTCATCATTGAATAAGATCCATTTTCTCTGCAAGACACAACACAAGACAAACCCTAATGTCAGGCTAAACTCTCATAAGCTTGTCCCAATATAGGCCTCAATCTATAAGCAGTATAGGCCACTGATGCACCAAGTTAAAATTGTACCTTCGTTCTAACGATCGGTGCTTCTGATACTCCTTCCTCCTCTCACAGATTGTACGTACGATGCACACGTGTTATGCTTTATATACACTGCGCATGCTTGAAACTCCGTCTGCCCCTGACGTTCTTTCTAGTCTATTCCCCGCCCCTTGTCTTTTGGCGCAGTGGGAGAGCACATGGCGGAGGAAGAGCAAGTGCATGCAGAGGAGAGCAGCAACAACGAAAGACCAGAGCCATGAACGTCCCGACCCCGGAGGACATTTAATGCTTCAAATATGACCTTTATAGAGATGGTGGACATCTTGAAGAGGGCCGACTATGATGGGAAGCATGGGCCTTACCCAAACCCAAATGTCAGAAAGCCCAAGATCATGGCTAAAGTTGTCTGCACAGGAATTTTGAGGTACGACAATCCAAGGATCAATTGAGGAAACACTGGTCAGACCTGAAATTGAGGGAGCAGGATCAGTACAGAAAGATCAAGAGAGTTCTTCAAAAAAGTAAGTAGTTGTCGTGTGTTCCTATTATTATTATTACTTGCATGCTGCTCCATGTGCTTTTCTTTACTGTCGTACAGTTTAAAATGGCAACTTTCAGGTTTGTGGGCACAGTAATCGTTCGTAGTAAACATTGTTTGTTCGCCCACTAATACAATGTTTTTGTCAAATACAGGTTAACTACATTTGTTCAGGCCTATTTGTATTAAAAGAAGTTTATAACATTGTTGTCTAGATGGGTTTGTACTAGAATGAAATGCAAACTTGATTCAGTGTAAGGAGAGGACACCAGAACACCCTTTTAGGGTGTCCCACAAATGTGCTCCAGTGGATACTAGGAGTGTTTCCATGTGTGAAAATTGTACAAAAAAGGTAAGTATTCCAAAAATAAAATAATGTCTTCAGCTTGGAACTCAGAGACAATTGTACTACACTTCCAAGCAATGTTTCATATTACTATTTCTCGCTTCAAATATCTGTGTGCTAAGTTTACCTTTTTTTTTATTCACATAGGGGAGAAAAGACTCGGGACATCTGAGGACATCAGGGACCCCCTACCTCCTAAAGAAAAGCAAATCCCCACACCACAACCAGAAGATGTGGAGGAAGGAGAGGTTTATGAAGTGGGCAAAATAGTCAACACAACAGGTGAGTGTCTGAGACAGATTCAGGTAATAGATGTATACCTGCATATTTATAATACATGGTGTGTTTTTTTATTTTAGGTGATGTGGATGTTGTGGAAGAAGAATCTCACTTCACAAGTGCACACATCCTCATCGGGGAGATCATGGTGTGCAATCGTGGTTTACAGAAGATCAAGGAAGACATCAATGATGTGGAAAAAAGACTCAAAAACATCATTGATGTTTTAGGCAGAATCTAAAACACCCCAAAAGTATTCTACTTTGTTTGTGTTTTTATTATTTTCACACACTTTAAATATTTTTTAGAAAGCCAAATTTTGAAGATGCACACAGTGTGTCAACATGTGCTATCTGCCATCACGGGATATCAAGGTACGCGTTTTGGGGGTGCAACCCCTTCCTCGCAACTATAGTAAATGAGAGGAAGGGGTTGCACCCCCGAAACACATCCATTGATCCCACATGATGGGAGCTAGCACTTGTTTGACATTAGGCATGGGATCAGGAGGGAAATCCCCATTTTGACTCTCAATTTGTGTGCATCTTCAAAATTTGGCTTTCAGAGGGGTGACATCACCCCATCTGATGAAGGCAATATCAACACAGTTTGGACATACTAATGTCTGATATTGCCATCACTTTGTCAAAGTTGAACTTTGTAAGTTCCTGAGTTGTGTATTGTTTTATGGTTTTAAACATGCCTGTTTTAACACAAAAAAGGCTATTTGTACTGTAAAAAACAAAAATGTTATTACTAAAATATGTTGGTTTGTTCAAAAAACATTTTCTAACGCACATGTGAATGTGCACAGAATAAAAAGTTTTCTACTCGACAATGTGTGGCTTCTTCTTTCAATGCTCAATATAATTTTTTGGAATAAGTTTGTGTTTACACTGAAATGGGGGTTATTTACAAAAGGCAAATCCACTTTGCACTACAAGTACAGAGAGGGACGGACCGAATGGACCGCAGGGCAATGTAGGGGAGGGCCGGGCATGACTGTGTGTCGAGTACACACCAAGGGGTATAGGTGGGGGTGGCCAAGCGGGGCTAGGCCAATCAGAAAAGGGGGCGCAGCAAATATAAATGGTGGGCGTGGCTTAGCGGGGCTAGGCCAATCAGAAAAGGGGGAGCGGCAAATATAAAAGGTGGGCGTGGCTTAACGGAGTCACGCAGTCAGGAGGAAACACGAGAGGAGGCAGTTTTTCCCACCCACCCTCCCTATGGTTTTAGGTTTGTTTTGGAGGTTTTAATGTTTTTGTTGTCATTTCAGAAACGGCAGCAGAGTGACGGCTCTTCAAGGAGGGGTGGCGGTGTTTTATTGTGGGTCAGTGACGGTGGCAGTTTGGTAGTTGGTAAGTGTGTGGGGGGCTCGTCAGTAGATGGCCCCTCCTGTGGGGGGCTCGTCAGTAGATGGCCCCTCCGGTTGTAGTACATCAAAGTAATTTGATGTACTCTTTGTTGCACTGCGGGATAGGTATTTGTCTCCGGGCGGTTTAAGTGGAGGCCTAGTTTGGTTTCGGTTAAATCCCGCAGTGCCCCCTGGTGTTTTATATATATATATATATATATACGGTGTTATGTTTGTTTATGGTACAATTTCCCTGCCCCGTCACTGACCAACAATAGTGGGTGTAACCAGGGGTTACTGATGTTATGTGTTTATGTTATGGTTATTTATATGGTATTTAATTGGTTATTTATATTTTGAATAAATTGGAGTTTTATATTTAATAAAGGCTGTTGTGGCCATTTACTCCATAAGTACGGTGTGGTCTATTATTTTAGAGAGGGGTAAGAAATAGTGGTGAGTAAGGGGTTACAACAGATGGGGTGTATTATCTAGGCTACACTAGTCAAGTTTCAAGTGCAGTTTCAATACACTTTTGCAGTGCACTTGTAGTGCAAAGGGGATTATCCTTTAGTAAATAACTCCTACTCCCTTTATAATTTGCCACAATTGGGCCATTTTTGTGACTCACCAAAATTCATTCATGGTGCTGAAAATTATGTAAATTTTTAACATTAATGCATTACATACATTAACAACAAAAACAAGGTGTGTGTGTAGCAGACCCACAACATAATAATAGTTAGCTGAAGAAGAGATTGTCACCTCATGTATCAAATAAATTACGTTTGCACTATTGAAGAAATTAGCCAAAAAAAAAGCCCATTGGAGAACCTAGGAGACAGCTAAAAGAAACACAGGCAGTAAATCAAAGGAAATATTATTATTCTATTATTTTTTTAATGTTTATTAAACAATGTTTCTGGCATATCAGTGGCCCCCCTACCTGCAAAGTACTCCATATATTTTATACGGACCTCACGTGCGCTTTTGTGGGGGAGGAAAGCACTGAAAACCAGATACGAACCCACAAGCACAAACTGAAGAGCGGTAACGATCGGAAAAGCATGAGGCTGAAAAGCGCAAATCGTCTCTCCCCAAACTTCTACTAACACAAGATTAGTAGAAGGAGCCCAAAGGGTGGCACACTGGCTATTGAACTTCCCTTTTCTTAGTGCCGTCGTACGTGTTGTACGTCACCTCGTTCTTGACGTTCGGAATTTCTGACAAGATTTGTGTGACCGTGTGTATGCAAGACAAGTTTGAGCCAATATCAGTCGGAAGAAAACCATGGATTTTGTCGGAGGTTGCAATGTCTGATCGTGTGTATGCAGCATAACAGTTCTGCTGACAGACTTGTACACTGCTGGAATAAAGTCAACCTCAACCACTCACCGATGGGGACTCCTGGTGATGATGAAATATCCAGAAATAATAAGTAAGTGGTTTATTCTGCGCCCTGTTTTCTTTGAGCATCAATAAAGTATTATCCATTTACCTAAATCTTCCCTGTTACAAGGCGACTCCCTATTGTATAGCACATATAACTGGGTTAAAGGTCATTTTGTATATGAAGCATTCCACCTGACTATAATTATGGAGCATTAATGCCATTGGTGGCAACTCTAGAGCTATGATGTTTAAACCTAGTCAGGAGGAATAGCTTCCATATTTTTATCTGGACAGGTAGCAGTTAAAGTCAACTACAGGAGACAGAAGAATCAATTTATGGCAAATAATTATCTGTCCAACAAAACGCTGCTAAAAATGCTTTATCTTTTAACTAACAAGAAGCTTGGGAATTAACAGTTACACTATATTGCCAAAAGTATTCGGAAACCCCTACAAATCATTGGAATCAGGCACAACGGCTTAACACTGCTTACGGCACAACACAAACAGGAGAGACATTCTTAAGCCCCATACACACGGTCGGAAAATCCAACCACCAAATCCATAGGATTTGGTCCGACGGATTTAGTCCGACACTGGTGTTGCATACACACGGTCGGACAAAGTTGTCGGAAAATCTGATCATTCTGAACGTTGTGACGTTTGTTGCCTACGACGGGACTACGTAGAGGCTAGTAGCCAATAGCTTTGGTCTTGTAATGTGATCTGAGCATGCGTAGCACTTTGTCCGTCGGACTACGCTACACACGATCGGATTTGGTGTGATCGGACTTTGTTGTCAAAAAATCTATCCAGCAGGAGATAGGACTTTGTCCGTCGGACAATCCGACGTACACTGTCCGATGGTGCCTACACACGGTCGGAATTTACGACAACATTGTCCGATAGGACAGAATCCATCGGATAATCCGACCGTGTGTATGGGGCTTAAGACATGGCTGCTGTGGAATATGTTCATTGTATCCGACGAAGGCACCTCCCTACTTAACTCCTGAAAAACAAGACGGCACAGAGTTACTGGAAAATTATAGAATTGATGTGCACATCAAACCCGGGTCAACACCCATCCCCCCCACCCGCTTTTCTCGATCCTTTCTTCTGGGAGGTCGATGAGATACTTCTCACCCATACCAAGGGGGAAATGTCAGGTGTTTAACAATGTTATAGTAAAGTAATGTATGAACCATGATTATTCATAATATTGTATGGTGTACCATGACATGATGGGTCTTTTTGATGTTGTCACCGAGTACATTTTTTGTTATATATTATGAACATAATGTGTACTGTACCTTTCCCTTAGCTCTCCTCCTTTTAAAAATTAATAAAAAATATATATTTTCAAAAAAAAATTCACTTTCACTATTGACTCCAATGCACTATACCAAAAAGAGGAAATTTTATGAAAATCTTCAGATTTTCAATAAAATTTCAGGGACATGAAAACCTCAGTTTCATTAATGCCTAATTCCTATAGTGACTTATAACCTCACCCTCTGAATAATGTTAAATCTGAAAAAATGCAGATCAACGTGTTTTTGTTTGTTTTTTTAATCCAGCACAAGCCACTCTGTCTTCCCATATGCAGAATTTGGATCATAAGAAGCAGGTTGCACAGCACAGAGCCATGTTTCTAATCCAGAAGCATTTAAAGAGCTGTGGTCACCCCTACAAAAGAAAAAAACGAAATCTGAGATATTGAGGAGGATTTACTAAATAAGTTGAAAATCTTTATTAAAAAAAAAAAGTGTGAATATTCATTTCAATTATCCATTCATGGGAAAAGCATCTGCGCATGATTGGGTATTCAAACTGATCAGATGTTTACTTTTGACAGGATTGGATAATTGAAGTGGACATTCACACATTTTAAGGGAAGATTGCAAAGCTTGGTTTAGTAGAATTTTTTTAGTTTAGTTTACTTTACTTTACTTTAGTAAATCAGCTTCTATACCTCAAATTTATGATATGGTATTTTAAGATATCTCACTCATATCCCACTTTTTAAAGTGGCTTTAGGCACTTCTAAATGCAAGAATCAAAATTAAAGTTTAACTCCAGGGAGTTACATAAACAGTTACTCATGCAGTTCTGCAATCATTAATACATTAATACATGCATTTATTATTTTAAGCAATGTAAGTACCTACATTTGACCTGGTATCAGTTTTTTGCAGTGTACTCTACAGTCTGTATAGTAAAGCTCAGGGAGCCAATCAGGTTTGTTGCAGTGCAAGGAGCATGATGACAGACTGCTAATTGGATGCAGGTTTTCCTGCATCCAATTTCCATGTCAGGAGATGGGGACTGGCTCTTACATCTCCAGAATGGCTCCAGTGCGAATGGCACAGGAGTCCTTTGCGTCTTCTGGTCCATTTCAGGTCCAAATTCAGCCAAAAATTCAGGCTGAAATAGGACCTGAAACGGTGAATGGAGACGCACCGAACCCCCTGCTGTGAGCAGCTCCTTTCCTCAGTGTGAACCCAGCCTGAAAGAATGGGTTGCTCTCAATAGCTCAGTGGATTCAAGTGTGGTACCGTGATAGGTTGCCATCTGTGCAATAAGTCTATCCGTGAAATTTCCTTGCTACTAAATATTACTATATACTATATAATAAACTGTTAAGCCCCATACACACGCGCGGATTATCCGAGGACCAGGTCCGTCGGATCATGTCCGTCGTACTTTGTCCCATGTTGGTTTTGCGTACACATGGTCGGACAAAGTTGTCGGAAAATCCGATCATTCTGAACGTGGTGACGTTTGTTGCGTACGACGGGACTACGTAGAGGCTAGTAGCCAATAGCTTTGGTCTTGTAATGTGATCTGAGCATGCGTGGCACTTTGTCCGTCAGGAATTCGATACACACGATCGGATTTGGTGTAATCGGACTTTGTTATCGAAAAATCTATCCAGCAGGAGATAGGACTTTGTCGGTCGGACAATCCGACGTACACTGTCCGATGGTGCCTACACACGGTCGGATTTTCCGACAGCATTGTCCGATAGGACAGAATCCATGGGAAAATCCGACCGTGTGTATGGGGCTTTAGTGGTATTATGAAAAAATGTAGAAGCAACTGGTAACAACAGCAACTCAGCCACGAAGTGGTAGGCCACATAAAAGAGAGTGGAGTCAGAGCATGCTGAAGCTCACAGTTCGTGGAAGTCGCCAACTGTCTGCAGAGTCAATAGCTACAGACCTTCAAACTTCATGAAGCCTTCAGATTAGCACAACAACAGTGCGTAGAGAGCTTTTTGGAATGAGTTTCTCTGGCCGAGCAGCTGAATCCAAGCCTTACATCCCCAAGTGCAAAGCTTTGGATGCAGTGGTATAAAAGCACGCCGCCACTGGGGTCTAGAGCAGTAGAGACGTATTCTCTGGAGTGACGGATCACACTTCTATGTCTGGCAATCCGATAGACGTGTATGGGTTTGGTAGTTGCCAGGAGAACGGTACTTGCCTTGACTGCATTTTGCCAAGTGTAAAGTTTGTCAGAGGGGGGATTATGATGTGGGGTTGTTTTTCAGGGGTTGGGCTTGCCCCCTTAGTTCCAGTGAAGGGAGCTCAGCATGCCAAGACTTTTTGGACAATTTCATGCCCCCAAATTTGTGGGAACAGTTTGGGGATGGCCCCTTCCTGTTCCATTATGACTGCACACCAGTGCACAAAGCAAGGGCCATAAAGCCATGGATAAGTGAGTTTGGTGTGGAGGAAATTGACTCAACCCAAAAGAACACCTTTGGGATGAATTAGAGCGGAGACTGCGAGCCAGGCCTTCTCGTCCACATCAGTGCCTGACCTCACAAATGCGCTTCTGGAAGAATGGTCAAACATTGCCATAGACGCACTCCTAAACCTTGTGGACAGCCCTTAACATTGAACCCTACAGACTAAGACTGGGATGCCATTAAAGTTCATGTGCGTGTAAAGGCAGGTGTCCCAATACTTTTGGCAATATAGCATATATATATATATATATATATATATACTGTATGTATATACAGTATACACACTCTTATAAATAAACGTATTTTTTTTTTCTGTGTATTAAAACATGGATGGTGTCAGTAGAGCAGTGAAAAAATTGGTTTGGTCAGCTAGTCTGCACAGTATGGGGAGATTAGAAAAAGTATGTGCCACATCCAATAATAATAGAAGAAATAGGGATTTTCCCCTGGTTGGTGGACTTTGAAGGCACAACAAATCTTTCCCCAAAACAACACGATAAGGGTAAAGTAGTAACAAAATTTATTTATAACATAATATACATAAAAATTAGTCAGTAGAGCATTTTAACAGAATCAGCATAAAAAATGCATCAACATCTTATAAGAGATCAGACCTGACGCGTTTCGGAGTTTACCAGAGATGTCCTCCTTCTTCAAGGGTCACAATATCAGGAAATAGAGCCCCGTTATAGATGAAGATACAATGGTTGAAAACACTCCACTATGTTAAAAACAAGTGCACTGAGTTAGATATCTTTCATGGGAGATCCAACCATGTCAGCATAAGCCAAGAGCCTCGGTCTGGTGGAAAGCTGTATCTAGGGAGTGTGATGGAAGCCCCTCCCTGAATATGGGAAGCCGCAGGCAGTGGAGGGGGAGCGTAGCCACAGGATTACTGGGGTCAGCAGTGCGGATCAGTGCGGATCAGAAGATGTGCTGATGGACGGACAGGCGGCTGCAACTATTCATATAACATAATTCTAAAGATTGTGTTGATCGATGTGCAGGGCCAATATTGCTCGATACAACTAGTGTTTGTAATATGACAGAGGACTCCTCATCCTCCTGCTGACCCCAGTAATCCTGTGGCTACGCTCCCCCTCCACTGCCTGCGGCTTCCCATATTCGGGGAGGGGCTTCCATCACACTCCCTAGATACAGCTTTCCACCAGACCGAGGCTCTGCTAACCTTGGCTTTTGCTGACATGGTTGGATCTCCCCATGAAAGATATCTAACTCAGTGCACTCTCTTGTTTTTAACATAGTGGAGTGTTTTCAACCATTGTATCTTCATCTATAACGGGGCTCTATTTCCCCGATATGTGACCCTTGAAGAAGGAGGACATCTCTGGTAAACTCTGAAACGTTTCAGGTCTGATCTCTTATAAGATGTTGATGCATTTTTTATGCTGATTCTGTTAAAATGCTCTACTGACTAATTTTTATGTATATTATGTTAAAAAATAAATTTTGTTACTACTTTACCCTTATCGTGTTGTTTTGGGGAAAGATTTGTTGGGCCTTCAAAGTCCACCAACCTGGGGAAAATCCCTATTTCTTCAGTAGAGCAGTGGACATGTCAGTAGGGCAGATATTGGTGTTAGTAGGGCAGTGGACGGTGTCAGTCGTTTTTTACCATTTTATTTTTCTAGTATTTTTTTACAATTTTATTTTTTATTATTTTTAATACATAGGTGTGCTTTGGTGAAATATTAGCAGGGGTAATCTGCACCGCACGAGGTTTGATTAGGTTGTGCCCAGGCACACCGCCACACCCCCTGCGCACACCTATGTATGCCCACTATCATCCCACCTAAAAATGTACAACACAAACAACAAATAAATATACCGAAAAACACCAGCCATTTGATTGTGTAAATATTTTTGCCTTTGGCCCTTTATTTGGGTTTAAATCTAACTAACTTGAAACCCACAAATCTTAGGCCTCTTTTACCCCTTTAAACCCGAACACATATGAATTACACAGGTTCTGTGGCTGAATAAGGTGGTAATTAAACTCACTTGGTGGCTTATCTGCATTAAATTAGCATCAGAACCTGTGTAATTCATATGTGTTCGGGTTTAAAGGGATGAGGTGGCAACCCTGGGGGGGGGGGGGGGGACGGGACAGTACAAACAGCCAGTTACGTAATGGTTTTACCATCCCAATGCAGACCATCTAAAGCCTACAATACATTCAGAGGCAGCTGAAAATAAAATATCCTGTCAAACTGGATATTTAAGTCAGTGGGGTCACCCGGCAACTTTCTAGCAAAACCCCTATCTCATCGTTGTTGTGCATTAGTCTCATTTAAAAAAAAAAAAAAAGTAGGCATTTAGGTGGCAGCAGCATCACCTCCGGAATGCCTGAAAGTGGCTTAGCCACACTGTGAAAACCAATCCACCACGGATCACTTCTCAGAGAATAGGCAAGTTTGAACTTAGCCTTAGTTTTTAAAATTCAAGCACAATAAATCAAATATAAGTGTTCATCTTAAATAATCTAAAATACTGTCCACCCACAAAGTGGGCAACATTATTCCCATTGACAATAGGCTGACAGGGTGGATCTGAAGAAAGCTTACAGTTTGCTGCCATAGACAAATCTGCATGGCCCTCTTCTGAAGAGTCCTCCCCTGGTTGCGTTCTCAGTTGCTGGGTCTCTCCAAAGACGAGACGACACCAGACCACCTTAGAATCCTCCTTTCAGTTACTGCGCCTCGGGCTAGCCAGCCCCGAGACTCGGAAATGGATGGATCCGCACCCCAGGCTATGAGGGCCCCTGAGGGCTGGTCAGGAGGACCAGGACCAAACAGACAGAAAGATCCTCTGGCCCGGAACCCCGTAGCGTGTGATCTCAGTACCCTAAGTACCCTCTCCCAGAATTCACAGCAAGAGGACACACTCACTGATTGGTTCCAAGAGAGATTGGCACCCAAAGCGACCAGCCAGACTGCGTTCCCATGCCTGCCAGAGGTGACACCGACACCTATGGCCAAGCAGAACACAGTGCAATCCAGCCAGTCTGGTACTGAAACCATAATTTAGTACAATTAACCCTAAAACCCAACTGTGGTTTTAGGAACATTAAATTTACAAAAACATATAGCACGTGCTTATCAGGAGCCCAGTTCTACACATATAAATTTGTCCCTGATTTTAGCACAAAGGCAAAGGACATACCCTTATCATGCCCCCAGTTACCTATGAGCAATTAATACATGAAATGATTGGTTAAACCCATAAAGGCTTTTTTCACCACCACTTTCCTACCACATTTCAAACTTACAAATGCATTATTATAAAGATTTGGCAGCGTTTAGTGTAGTATAACACTTTTGTTACTTAAAGCAGATCTGCAGTCATTTTTTCAACTCACTTACTGGATAGTAAAATATTTTTTTTCTGCCAGTAAATACCTTATACAGCCCACTGCCTGCTTCTTGCCTGGTCATTAGCCTAGGCTTGTGACATCATGCACAGCTCTCTCTCTCACTATCGTGAGAGTTTGCCAGGAAGGGAGGGGGGAATGAGTCAGGGAGGGCCAATAAGAGCTGCAGAGCTGGAGGTGTGACTCTGTGTGTCTGTGTAAATCAATGTAGCTTCAGCTGCCCACATTTAAAATGGCTGCAGACTTAGTGGAGGGAGATTTCTGTAGCATATTTGGCAAATACAGAATCACAGTATATATAAAATAATATGCAAAGTGATTGGAGGGAAGCTTCAGAATGGCAAAGATGTTTTTAAATAGTACATTTTGTAATGAAGAGCTACACACAAAGATGGACAACTGATGCCGCGTACACACGACCAGACTTTCCGGCAGAAAAGGTGAGTTGCCCACACACGAACGGACCAAAGTCCGTTTGTTTTTGAACGTGATGACGTACGACGGGACTAGAAAAGGAAGTTCAATAGCCAATAGCTGCCCTTGTGTCGTATTTGGTCAGTTGGACCAGCATACAGACAAACGGTTTTCCGGATAGGAATTGAAACATGTTCTATTTCTAGGTCCGTCTGAACTTTCTTGTGAAAAATGATCGGATCATCCCACACACGATCGGAATATCCGACGGAATGATTCAGACCTTTTCTGCCGGAATGTCCAGTCGTGTGTACGCGGCGTCAGAGGAAAGAGGGATTTGGTTCCAAAAGTCATTCCAAATAAAGGAATTGTTAAGAGCTATAAATATCTATAGATATATTTTTTTGTGTTAAAAAACCATTAGACCCCTTTCACACCACACCGCCCATAGCGTCGGCGGTAAAACGCCGCTAAAACCGTCGGATTTGCGGTGCATTTCGGCCGCTAGCGGGGCGCTTTTACCCCCTGCTGGCAGCCTGAGAAAGGGTTAAAACCCCCGGCACAACGCTGCAATAGCGGCGTTTTGCCGGCGGTATTACAGCGCTGCCCTATTGATTTCAATGGGGAGCAGCGCTGGAGGAGCGGTGGAGGAGCAGTGAGTTCACCGCTCCAAAGAAGCTGCTGGCAGGACTTTTCCTGACGTCCTGCCAACGCACCGCTGCAGTGTGAAAGCCCTCGGGCTTTCACACTGCAGATAATGGTGCAGCTGTTTTAGGGCAGATTGCAGGCGCTATTTCTAACGCTATAGTGCCTGCAAAACGCCCTTGGTATGAAAGGGGTCTTATACTGTATATCATAAGTGGAATGATTATAGGGGGTACTTAGCCATGACAATGACACGCGATGGCATAAACCCTAACTCAATTATTTTTTTGGGTTTGGGCATAGTGGGGGAGAGATAACATTTCTGCCAAGTTTATTTCTGTCTGTAAACCCATCGGGAGATATCTTTCCCTTTCTGTCTCTGGGACACATGTACAAGAAATGGCAGGTGTGGGCATCACCAATACAGCAATGCCTGGACAGCAATAAGAACATTGTCAGAGGTCCCAACCCTTCCTGATTTTGATAAAGCTTTTTGTCCCCATTGCAGAGATTTTGCATCACCTTCTGTTGGGTCTTTAGTTTGAAAAAATAATTTGTATCCTGTTTGCAGTTCAGAAGTCATGTAGTTTTAGAGAGGTATTGTATCTCTGTGCTCAGCCTCTTGTACGTTTAGGTCACTATACAAACTTCTGGCAAGCTATGGATACAATTACACCTTTATTTATACATTCCATAGCATGTACCGTATACAGAACAGATTTAAAAATAATAATTCACAGTAGACCTTGCTGTGAACTGATATGAAAGGTGAGTGTTTTTAGATATGATTATGCAGCATTCACGCGACACTTCTTTGCAAACCATTGCATCACACTTGTTACTATTGTAATACATGTGGGTAGGGCTTCCCTGGATTGAGGGCTTTAGCTGCACTGTAAGATATATAAATTCCATGCAAAGTCCATTACTTCATCTGATGATCGAGTGAGGACAAGGACTGCAATACAATCCTTATTTAAAAGGTAAGAAGTAGACGGGAAACAAGGCATTTCGTTTGTATGGAGTTAAAATCACTGTGAGAAGTTTATCTGTCTTGGGCAGAGCATCTGAAAGTTGCAGAGCTTTTAAATAAATATAGTTAATAATTAGCATTTTTTTTTTTATAAATTTGTATGTCAATGTAAATTTAGTGTAATGGATTTGCCATTTCTTTTGATCTGCATATAAATAAGTAGAGTAAATACAAAATTAACAATGTTACTTTACACCTCACCTTACTTTACATCTCATGTCTGAACAGTTTTTATAAACATTTCAACAGCAGCAGCGGGAATAGCTACGCTAATTCATAACGGAGGGTAAAACACATTCTAACACCTGAACACAATTTTGCAACTTTGACATGTGTTAGTAATACAGTTCATATGATTGCAACTACTTAGTGTATCCAGGTGAATTATGCCTTGTTTTTGTTTCAGGATAAATTGGACTTTCATTTGGTTGTAAACTGTAATGGATATTTTGTTTTTTGTTTTTTTTTTATTTATTATTATTATTATCAAAGGAAAACTGCCACAAAATCATTGAAAAAAAATGTAGCTGTATATTTCTTGCTATTTGCATACATTACTGCCAAAAAACGACCCATGATATATTCTCCTGCTCCTGACGATCACGGAGATACCACATATGTGTATAGCAAGGATCTGCAATTAGCGGACCCTTCAGAAAAGTCCCATCATGCCTCTGCCTCTGGGTGTCATGCTTGTGGCTGTCTTAGTCTTGCTATGTCTCATGGGATTTGTAGTTCTGCAACAGCTGGAGGTCCGCTAATTGCATATCCCTGGTGTATAGTATTTGTTCTTTGTACCTGTAGTAGGGCCCAGAAACAATAATGCCCATTCTTCTTTTTTCTTATCCTACCTAAAACACATTGGGGTTGATTTACTAAAGGCAAATAGAATGTGCACTTTGCAAAGTTTCATCCTACGGGTGCACGTGCTCCAGTGCTTAGTAAATGAAGTAAAGCTTCACTTTGCAAAGAATACCCAATCACGTGCAAGGAAATAAAAAAAAAAAAACAGCATTTTTGCTTGCACATAATTGGATGATGGAAGTCAACAGAGTTTCTGCTCATTTACTAAGCTCTGGTGCAACTGCTCTTGCAGAGTGCAACTGAACTTTGCAAAGTTCAGAGTCTATTCGCCTATAGCAAATCACCCCAATGACTCTGACACTGATGTTAATTAAAAAAAAAATCCTACCTAAAATACACTGACCCTGGTCTTTCACCCTTACCTTTTGCTCTGACCATGAGCTTTGATCCTAACCTTGACCATAACCCTGACAGTCAAACCCTGATCTAACTATTTTTTCTTTATTTTTTAATAATCTATTTTCATGCACACTTTTTTTATTTTTTATAAAGTGTTTATTTAGTTATAAAAGGAGTATACATAAACTTACAGTGTTGTGGACGCAGCCGATACAGGAACAGAAGGAACGTAACTAAAATATTTCAATCTTGTTAGAGAGCTATGCAGTAGACATAGCTTGTCAAACATAATAACCAATATGCTGGCGTAGTTAAAGTATAAATACTATACCTAATGGTAGGTATTTCCCTAACAGAGCGTGTTGAACAAATAAAAACCAACACAAAAAAAAAAAAAAACCCCAGAAAGAACTAAGCTTATCTGATTATAGTGTCGTTTTGTTACTCTTTTGTTAATGTGGAATTACACTTCTCAGTACAGGTGCACGAAGTGTATATATTTGCTCGTGTTGTTCAATAGGGTTATAATACTGGTAATAGAGGGTGGTTGTTGATAGTGGCTAGAAGAGGTTTCAAAGGGGTGAGTGGCTTCCTCAACAGTCCTTACAGGGGGTAACAAGAAGTAAAGAAGTAAGGTCCAGAGTTCCTAATTACATTTTTATTGGCTTTTTTTCGTGAGTGGTTAAGCCATAAGTTTGGTATATTCACCAGTAGTGATAAAATGTTGCCAGCATGACCATATTTTCCTGAGTTTGGAAGGGGGATCATTCGCTTGATGAATGAGTTCTTCCATCTCTTAAGTTTTCTATATACATCTATCCCATTCTGATATTGTCGGAGGGTCTGAGGAGCGCCATTTGGCAGGTATGCACATATTTGCTGCTTTTACCATGTGTATGGCCAGCGAGCGTAAGTAAACTGCTTTCAAAATTGTAGAATGCTGTAGAAAAAATTGGGCTGGTGAGTAGTCTAGGGTGAGAGTGGTGATTTGATTTGTGAGTCTGTGTACTTCTTTCCAAAGAGGTTGTATGAGAGGGCATGACCCCCAGATGTGAAGAAGTGATCCCAATTCCTTGGCACAGCGCCAGCATTGGGGAGGATGATTACGCAGTATTTTATGTAGTCTGAGTGGGGTCTTGTACCATCTGGAGAATATTTTGAACGCATTTTCTTGTGCAAAGACGTTACCGTCCCTTTATGGATGTATGTGTAGATATTTTATTTTATCTCTGAGAGATCAATGGATAGGTATTGCTCCCATTTGTGACTAGATAGATTTGACATGGGGCTCTGATCTGCAAATAACAGAGCATATGTGTTGGATCATGCACACCTCTTTGTTTACATTTTTCTACTCTAGCAAGGAGAAAAAGATACATTGTATCTTTTTCTCCATTCAAGGGGAGAGAAAAACACAAGGGCGGGCTTTACAGTGATTCATCACAGAGATCAGGTGATCGAGAATCAGGCCTCCCAGTTCCCGATCTTTAATACAGGACCCGTGGAGAGGCTGGTCTAGAGTATTTGCTGAGAGTGTGCTGGCTCCTCTTCTCCTTGGTGTGCCACCATAGGAAGCCTCTTCCTATAGTGACACACCTTCAAGCTCAATTCCGAGCCCATGGCACAGCCCTGTATCGAGATCAGGCTCAGGTAAGTATAAGGGGGGCTGGGGGGAGGCTGCAGAGAATGCATTAAGGTAAAAAACCTTCTACAATTACAACCACTTTAAAGTAAAAAATGTCCAGTGATTGTATCGCCTCCTCACTTTCAATAGACGCACATAGCCCAGCTTGGGTGTGAGCCCACAGGTATAATAATAATAGGAAGTGGCTTTTTTTATGGTGGCATACCAAGAAAAGAAGGAGCCCAGAGTACTGGCGGGGGACCGAAGAAGAGGAGGCTCAGGAAAAAACATTGCACAGGTAAGTATAACATGTTTATTATTTTATTTATAATTTTATTTTATTTTTCAATATTTTTATTAAAGTATTTCACAAGAAGGTGTACACAAGTTGTAACAAAGCATATTGCTCGCCATTGAAATACATATCGGATTTGACAGGAGATCAAACATTATCAAATCTGAACCGTTCATATATGTTATTTACATTTTTTTTTAAAAGTAAGCTTTACATTCATTTTAAACAGCAATTTTTGGCTGTCATTTTGGGGAGGGAAACCAGAAGAACATGTCATACTATATACAGCTTATCCCATCATCCCTCTGTAATGGAAATAAACAGTTTGAAGTCCAGATTGGGTGGTCAACCATGGTTCCCTTAAATACAGTCAAGCAGTGAGCTTAGCTACATAGAGAAAAGGAAATGTGTTACTTGCAGGATTACTAGGTGAAAATAAATAGGAAAAAGACAATTATTTCATCCACACAATAAAATTACTGCAGCATAACTTCTCCATGCAGATCATAAAAATATTTAAGATACTAACTGCATATAACAAGGTCCCTACAAAGGGGATATTTGTAAAGGGTGTTGCCGACACATCAGATTTCTTGTAGGTTTTAAAAGCTAAATCCTGCCTAGGTGGGACTGTCTTAAATATGGAGTATTATGTAAAGTCTAAGCAAACAATTATTCTTGGCCTTCCAAATCCTTTGTGACAACTACACGCCCAGATTCTTTGTGATCATTCATTCCCTACAACATGCAGAGCTGTCATATTACAGAGATATTATCCATGTCAGACAACAGTCTGGTCTCACTACATTCATATACAGTATCTCACAAACGTGAGTACATCCCTCATATTTTTGTAAATATTTTATTATATCTTTTATTATATCTTTTCATGTGACAACACTGAAGAAATTACACTTTGCTACAATGTAAAGTAGTGAGTGTACAGCTTGTATAACAGTGTAAATTTGCTGCCCCCTCAAAATAATTCAACATACAGCCCTTAATGTCTAAAAAGCTGGCAACAAAAGTGAGTACACCCCTAAGTGAAAATGTCCAAAGTGTCAATATGTTGTGTGGCCACCATTATTTTACAGCACTGCCTTAACCCTCTTGGGCATGGAGTTCGCCAGAGATTCACAGGTTGCCACTGGAGTCCTCTTCCACTCCTCCGTCACGACATCACAGAGCTGGTGGATGTTAGAGACCTTGCACTCCTCCACCTCTTGTTTGAGGATGCCCCACAGATGCCAATAGGGTTTAGGTCTGGAGACATGCTTGGCCAGTCCATCACCTTTACCCTCAGCTTCTTTAGCAAGGCAGTGGTCATCTCGGAGGTGTGTTTGGGGTCATTATCATGTTGGAATACTGCCCTGCAGCCCAGTATTTGAAGGGAGGGGATCATGCTTGGCTTTAGTATGTCACAGTACATGTTGGCATTCATGGTTCCCTCAATGAACTGTAGCTCCCCCGTATCGACAGCACTCATGCAGCCCCAGACCATGACACTCCCACCACCATCTTTGTACTCCTCACCTGGTTGCCGCCACACATGCTTAATCAACCATCTGAACCAAATAAGTTTATCTTGGTTCCAGTAATCCATGTCCTCAGTATGCTTGTCTTCAGCAAACTGTTTGCAAGCTTTCTTGTGCATCATCTTTAGAAGAGGCTTCCTTCTGGGACGACAGCCATGCAGACCAATTTGATGTATGGTATGAGCACTGACAGGCTGACCCCCCACCCCTTCAACCTCTGCAGCAATGCTGGCAGCACTCATATGACTATTTCCCAAAGACAACCTCTGGATTAGACGCTGAGCACGTGCACTGGACTTCTTTGGTTGACCATGGCAAGGCCTGTTCTGAGTGGAACCTGACCTGTTAAACCGCTCTATGGTCTTGGCCATCATGCTGCAGCTAAGTTTCAGGGGCTAGGCAATCTTCTTATAGCCTATAGTGAATTAGTGATATCCTTTTCACTCTCTTTTGTGTTATTTTCCATACTGTGGTTTAAGTGTCAATTTCCCACTTTCTATTAGCCATTTATTTGTGTATACAGTATTTGATTATCTTTGTGTATGTGGTATGTGATGATTGTATGCCTCCTGTTTCTTGTAGCCTTGTTGTTTTTTTTTCTTTTTAGCCAATTTGTTGTTCCCTATATATGACATTTTTAGTTTAGAGGATGTAATAAAATTAGTTTAAATTCCGAGGAGGATCTAATGTCATGTTTTTAAAATAGTTTTTGTAATAATTTTACATATAGTTGAACATGTGAAGATTATGATCTTTGCCATTTTTTCTTCTAGAAGGAAAAAGGGAGCTTTGCATTTAAAATGGAGATTCAGATTTGGTGATCACTCCATGAGTAAACGCTATTTAGTGCAAAATGCATTTGAGATCTTTTTCTGCCTGTATGTACCCTGTTTTATTATAATACAAAAGTTAGCATCTAATTCTGGTTCATGTCATCATTCGTTGTTTGGTTGTATAGTAGCTAGCTGTGATTGTTATGATTCCACTGCTTCATTTTTAATGAAGCTGGTCAGATGAAACAAATAAACTAGAGCTGTGGAGACAACATTATGCTTGTCAAATTAAATGGGAGGTTGGCCTACTGGCACATAGTAAGATAAAGTTTAGCCAATGATTCATGCCAGCAGTCATTTGGCTTTACTCTGGTAGTGCTGGATGTGAGCTGTATATGTTTTTTCTATGTTTATTGTTAAATAGTTTACTATTGCAAGCTTTTTTTTATTTCCCCTAGTTCACCTGATACTTGAGAACATTGGGAAACTCTTTGCTGACTGGGGATGTTAAAGTTCCTCTTGGATTTCTAAAGGGAAGATTGAGAGATTTTTCTACTTGCATTTTTTAGGAAGTCCTAAAGATTTGGTGAGTGTCAGTATTAGAAGTGGGGGTCCCAGTCCCACCACATTGATTTGAAGCATTTTAATGGTATAGCTTGTAGGATTTATTTTGAACTTATCATAGCACAGATTTTTAATCACTGAAATGCACAGACTAGAATGTTTTTCTTAGTTTTAAATATCTATAGCGTGTGGCCAATGTGTATTTATTTGTACTGTTTTGATTTTAAAAAATGTGATTGTGTAGGAAAGGGTTAGAACCCTTGTAAAAAAATGTATGCTTGTCAGTGTACAGTGTATCTATTTGTCTTGGTCACCATTGAAGTGATGAAAAATGTTTAAAGTTACAGTTACACCAAACCAAAAGTTGAGAGTAACTCTTCCAATGGGGACATCTGTTCTGGTTATAGCTATATCCAATATAAGAATGTTTCATTTTTTGTAGAGGTTTCCTCTCACATCCTGTTGTGTCTAAATAACAGGAAGTGAAGGCAAGAATGAGTTTTAACCCGTGCCTTCTCTAATCAAAATGAATAAAAATGTTTGGTTTTTAAATATACTTTAAAAATAAACCAAAGAACACAAAGTTCCACAAAAATAAAGCCCTTTAGTGTGCTCTTAAAGAACTGAGATGAGAGTCATGTCAGACAGAAGCATGTGGAGAAATATCTCAATGTTCCAATCCTTGGAAACTTTGTTTTTTTCAAATGTGTATACAATATAGTTGATGCATTTCAGGGTTCGGATCACATCCACAAAAACACAATGAACCATGCACTAATTTACAGTTCCAAGCATTAAGCCCTGAAGAAGGGTTGAAACCCCCCAAAAATGGTGGTAATGTTATATACACGTTTTCATATAAACGTAAGATTTCTAACATTTGGACATTTTATAGACCTTTCTTTATGACACTCCTCACCCATGCTACATTCATTATGCCTGTACAACTCTAGGGTCCCACCATGAGTAGGGTAGCCACGGAGAACCCTTTCCTACAAAGTTCAGGAGTAACTCACACATCCTCAACAAGAGAGTTACAGAAGTGGGTTCTCTCCCAAAGCATAGCCATGATCAGTGGTGTAACTAGAACCTTCAGGGCCCCGGTGCAAGAAACCCCGAAGGGCCCCCCTGAACCCCAGCCGAGGCCCTTCCCTCCGAGTCTGGTGGTGGAACTCCAGGGCTCGGTCACAGGTACGACTTTTGTGAGTCCTGTAGTTCCACCACTGGTATCAGCAGTTTTTTATTATTTTTTCAATTTTTTAGGAGTCCCGTTGGGGTCTAAACAGACCTATGATGTTACACCTTTGAGACAAAGAGGAAGAAGGGAAATTGGGTCCCTGTCCTCTGGGGAGAAGTGGGCCCTGTCCCCAGGAGAGATTGGGTCCTTGTCCTTAGGGCAGATGGGGTCCCTGTCCCCACGTAAGTAGGAGTCCCTGTTCCTAAGGTAAATGGGGTGTCTGTCCTCTGGGGAGAAGTGGGCCCTGTCCCCAGAGGAGATGGTGTCCTTGTCCCCAAGGGAAATGGGGTCCCTGTCCTTTAGGGAGAACTGGGCCCTGTCCCCAGGGGAGATGGGGTCCCTGTCCTTAGGGGACATATCTCCCAGAAAGACCTGTCAACATCTGTGTATGACGGGGAGGAGGGGGGTGCTGGCAGACAAGCCTGCGGTGTCCTTTGGGGAGCCGGCTCTCATAGTGCTGCACTGCATCTGTGTGCTTAAAGTTTGTTTGGCCGGGAGAAGCATGCAGTGCAGTGTGAGCCGGACTCAGGGGGCGGGACTCTGGCTGGGGAGGACAGACACCGAACTAAGCAGCACTGCATGGAGCAGGAGAGGGGTACCCTAACCGCCTAGCCTGCCACCGGCCATATGTAGAGGGGGCCACATGGGCCCCTTGCAGCACAGGGCCCGGTTGCGCTCGCGACTGCTGCACACCCTATAGCTACGCCCCTGGCCATGATGACAGAGGGGGAGAGGAAATGTCATTCTTGGACTTTTCTCATATAATGCATATAATGTGTCTGCTAGTAAAACAAATACAAAGCTCATCTCCCCAGATTCTCAAATTCTTCTCCACTTGGATTTATTTTTGTTCAGTTAAGTATCTAATTTTTATTTTTATCCAGGTTCTGCAGACATGTATTTAACCGATCCAGTTACAATTGTCCTCTCTGTCGTCACTTGTGTTGTCCTGGCAATTTTTTGGTTCAGTGAGAAGAAAAAAAATCATCCAAATTATCCTCCTGGACCACCACGCTTGCCTATTATTGGAAATATGCACATTATAAATATGAATAAACCTTATAAAACATTTCACGAGGTAAGATCTTGAACTGTTAAATGCTTGGTTAAAGTGTATATAAATAGCTTTCTGCTTATCAATAATTTTTTTAATGAAGAATACATTATTATTACGATATAAAGTATACTGCAGTGGGCAGAAACACAGGCTACTGTCGGAAAATCTCACTCATGGAGTATCTAAGAATTCTAAGAAAAGGCAAGTTGATAGGTTATCGTTCATTGGCAGAATTATCACCATAGCAGGGACTGAATTTATGAGCTCATTTTCTTTCCTTTCCATCCCTGGGACCCAACCAGAATCGCTGTTGTAGACATGTCCTGGGTGATTGATCTGCAGCCCAAAGGTACCCACATAGTTCCAGTGCTAACATTTTATGGTGGAGAAGGTAATTTTTTCCCCCAGTGGACTGTTTTTTTTATAAAGGACCCTTTCCTCCTACTGAGCACCAATTTAAGATGTAAAGCCGGCCATAGATGTATTGAATCTCATCTGGTTCAACAAGGACTGGCCAAGATTCGAACTGTCTATTAGCAGGGTGATTGTACCCGAAGTTGATGCATTAATCAACTTGGGTGCAACCAGTATGTCAGATTTTCAGCATGCGATTATTGCCAGCAGCTAGACATGTGCACTGACAAAAAATTTGTTAATTTTCGTTTCCGTTTCATTCGTTTTTTTTGCTTTTTTCGGAAAATAGAAAATTAGGAAATTTAAAAATTGGAAATTCTGAAATTTCGGGAATTTTCACATTTCTATTTTTCGGATTTCCCAATTTCCATAATTTCAAATTTTCGGATTTCCGAATTTCCGAATTTTCGGGAATTTTCACATTTCTATTTTTCGGATTTCCGAATTTCCGTAATTTCGAATTTTCAGGTTTTCCGAATTTCCGAATTTCGAATTTTCGGATTGTGGATTTTCGGTTTTTCGGAATTCCGAATTTTCGGACTTTCGGAACTCTGAATTTCCGAATTTTCGGAAATCCCAAAATTTGAAAATCTGAAAAAAAGAAAGAAAATCAGTTTAATTAATAACTAACTATTAAATTAACGAGTACGAATTTATCCAAAGTTACGAATTATCTGAAATAACGAATGCCGCATCTAAACAAATGGAACGGAACAAATTAATAATAAATAATTAATAATAATAAAAAGGTTTTATTATTATTATTATTATTTGTTATTTAATATTATTAGATCGTTATGCTTCATTTGGTTAAATGCGGCATTCGTTATTTCAGATAATCGTAACTTCGGATAAATTCGTACTCGTTACGTTCACTAACAGACAAATTTAAAAGAGAATTCCAATACCTATAATTTAACAGTTAGTTATTATTTAGAATTAAACAGATTTTCTTTTTTTCTGATTTTCGAATTTTTGAACTTTTGAACTTTTGAATTGAAAATCCGAAATTCAGAAATTCGAAAATCTGAAAATTCGGAAATCCAAAAATCCGAAATTCCAAAATTTGAAAATTCGGAAATCCGAAAATTTGAAATTCGGAAATTCGAAAATTCGGAAATCCGAAAATTTGAAATTCGGAAATTTGTAATTTTGGAAATTCGTAAATTTCGGAAATTCGTAATTTCGTAAATTTTGAAATTTGAAAATTCTGAAAT
This sequence comes from Lithobates sylvaticus, assembly GCA_028564925.1. NCBI lineage: Eukaryota > Metazoa > Chordata > Amphibia > Anura > Ranidae > Lithobates > Lithobates sylvaticus. Next base: position 506,038,351 of record CM053028.1, on the reverse strand, counting down.
TTCGGAAATTGTAAAATTCGGAATTAACGAATTTGTCAAAATCCGTTAAAAAAATAATTCTGAACTAAACGAATTGCACATGTCTACCAGCAGCTATAGCCACTATCAATAATCACTGTGTTCTCCCAGCAGGGGGCGCTCCCCACACCCCCCTGCCAGGAGAACACAATAACTTCAAAAGATTGTCCTTTAACACAGTCAGCGTGGTTGAAGAAAATAAATTGCATCATCTATGGCCTGCCTTACTAACCACCTATGTTTGGGAGCACTGCTCCACTGACCAGTGGATGCATTTTTGTTGCCCACTATTATAAAATAGGGTGTTATTAGGGAGTCGCTTGCTGTTCACAGTGTACATGAGGTATTATTATGGGTCTGTCTGCTGGCTATCAATGTAAATGTGATGAAAATAGAAAGGTTTAATAATTACCCGGTATGCTCTCAGGGTTTGCTCATGTTACGTGCACATGCAAATGAATTTGTTTACTTTGTTGGCATACTTTCTTGAATAATAAAAATACTGAAACATAAAAAAGAAAAAGAAAATAGAAAGGTTGCATAGCCTATCACAGAAGACCAGTAAACAGGAGATAAAAAGAGAGAAAGTTTGGTCGGCGGGACTTTGAATGAGGCCAATCACTATATAGAGTAAGCATGTAGGATATAAAACACAAGATTGCTTTTATGGGTTCCAACAAAACGGGGGGAGTTTTTTGGTGACTTTGAATGAGAGATGTCTTGTCAAAGAACATTTTATTATATAACAACAAAACCTGGGGAATGCCCAGGAAAAAAAACCAAGCCTACTTACCACCAGCTCGCAGACAACCAAATTGACCTGTCTAACAGTATGCGTTAAAAACAGGGGTTTAGTCCGCACGCATTTGCAAACGCATGCGTAAGCCACAGAGCCTCGTCAAGGCACCCTAATATCTGTGGTCCTAACACTAAACTAAGAGTGTCCCCACAGTGGAGGCACATGCATTCTAATGGGTAGATGAGGGCAGGTGGACTGAAGGGGAGCCACCCTTCTTAAAGGTACAGGAGCACACCAAACGCCCAGCAGATTGCACAATGGCTGCAAAGGTGTTGGTGCGTTGCTGGACCAATACAGACACTATGTGTTAACAAAAACGTGTCCACCGCCCCCATCTACAGCTGGCTATCGCAGTAAGAGGCATTGGAAGGCTAAAGCAGATAACAACAAAACCTGGGGAATGCCCAGGAAAAAAACCAAGCCTACTTACCACCAGCTCGCAGAGACCTGTCTAACAGTATGCGTTAAAAACAGGGGTTTAGTCCGCACGCATTTGCAAACGCATGCGTAAGCCACAGAGCCTCGTCAAGGCACCCTAATATCTGTGGTCCTAACACTAAACTAAGAGTGTCCCCACAGTGGAGGCACATGCATTCTAATGGGTAGATGAGGGCAGGTGGACTGAAGGGGAGCCACCCCTTCTTAAAGGTACAGGAGCACACCAAACGCCCAGCAGATTGCACAATGGCTGCAAAGGTGTTGGTGCGTTGCTGACCAATACAAACACTATGTGTTAACAAAAACGTGTCCACCGCCCCCATCTACAGCTGGCTATCGCAGTAAGAGGCATTGGAAGGCTAAAGCAGATAACAACAAAACCTGGGGAATGCCCAGGAAAAAAAACAAGCCTACTTACCACTTACCATTTTATTATACCTTGTGAAATCATGTACCGAATGACACAAAAAAAAAAAAAAAGTAAACAGGAGATAAAAAATAGCTGGCAAAATAGGCAGCAGACCACTAGCAGCAAAATGACCTGTTAAAAGGGTTGTCAAAATGTCAGGTGCCGAAAAGATTTTACTTGAAGTTTAATGTCATCATTTTGCCATGTGTACCCATGATTTTTAGATTCATCCCTGGCACCAGTGCTTATGATTTCAACTCACTATGTGGCTGACTGCAAAAAACATTGAAGCAATACAGCCACCTATTACTCAAGTGTTTGCTAATGATATGTGTAACCAGGTGCTGGACTACAGAAACATGGAGAAGGAAACATTCCTTCCTTAAGACCCCTTTCACACTGGTGCGTTTTTTAGGCGTTTTTCAGGCGCTTTAGCGTTAAAAAAAGCGCCTGTAAAGCGCTTGAAAGGATCCTCATCTGCAATCCCAATGTGAAAGCCTGAGTGCTTTCACGCTGAGATCCCTTTCACACTGGGGCATTTTAGCTTAAAAAAAAGCGCCTGTAAAGCGCCTGAAAGAAGCCGCAACTGCAATCTCAATGTGAAAGCCCGAGTGCTTTCACACTGAGGCGCTGCGCTGGCAGGGCGTCAAAAAAAGTCCTGCAAGCAGCTTCTTTGCAGCACTTTTTTTGAAATCAATGGGAAGCGCCTGCAAAACGCCCAAAAAGCGCCTGAAAAATGCCCGAAAAGCGCTTTTGGCAGCAGCGCTTTTTGGGCTCTTTTAACCCTTTATTTGGCTACTAGCAGGGGTTAAAAGCGCCCCACTAGCGCTCGAAAAACACTGGTAAAGCGCTGCTAGTTTAAGCGGCGCTTTACGAGCGTTTTTCGGGCGCTGGCAGTGTGAAAGGGCTCTTAAAGCACTTGGGCTTTCACATTGGGATTGCAGATGAAGCTTCTTTCAAGCGCTTTACAGGTGCTTTTTTTAACGCTAAAGCGCCTGAAAAACGCCTGAAAAACGCCCCAGTGTGAAAGGGGCCTTACAATTAGTTTCCTTTCACTTTCTACTGAGATATTGATGTTATGTTGTACCATTCTGCTCTGGCCAGCAGGGGAAGAGCTAAAGCCAAGCAAGCCTATAGACTTCTATCCAGAGCGCTGAGAATACTGAAAATTGTAGTTTGAGATAGCAGCCGTATAATGGGAACCATAGACTCTTTGGTCTACAGATCCCAATAGACACTGTGTAGTAGGAGACGTGGAGAGAGGACTTGTATTTAACTGTCCAGAAAAGTTCTGTCTCTTAGCGCTGAGGATAGAGAAAGAGAGAGCACCTCTGTCTGAGTATTTCTGAGACTGAGGATACCTGGGGGCGGCTTTCAGGGAGAGACTGAAGGCTACGGAGATTGGCCACAGGAGTATCTGGTGTGAGGACTATCTGCTCATTATTGACACTGCAAGCAGAGACTGAGCTACTGAGAGCAGGACACCAAGTGCATCCAACCCATACCACATCTATACCCGACCCTATACCACCATTCTACCAAAACTATACTGTAGTTTTACCGAATTGTCACTGCATTTGTCCCGCATCTACAGTGCACCTGTACCACACCTATACCACATCTTTACTGCATTAATATGCATGCTGGTTTACAAAAAAATTTGCTATGGGCACCACCATTTCTTAAAGGGCCCCAACGATTAATTTCAGAAGAACACCACAGGACTGCCCCTCCAGCAAAACCATCCTGCAAGTCCCTTTTGGTCACTTTTTCATTTTATTTTATTACATTTATTTTTTTTGCGGATATTGATCATCCAGTTGGCCCAGGCCAAGCATTGTCGCCATTAATGCAGTTTTGGCAGTATAGTCTCCTGTATTGTACTGCCCACCGCTCTTTAGGTGACCATGCTGATTTGGATGCCAAATGTCATCTTATGCCTAGTCCTTATTACTAATCACTCTGTATGCTAAAACGTGTTATCGCCTTTGTTAATCCATTTTCAAGCTTGCCTCTTTACCCGCCATATTGGATGACAATATATTAACTTTGCCTTTACCAACTGGTTGAGTGCCCTGTTTGCACATTCTATTAATGTTGTATTAATTAGTGTGTAGTAATAATGGTTATCAGATATTACTTTCAGTGATTGTCTGTGGTATTGCATGCTTTGTACACTCTGTGTTTCAGAGGGGCTGAAGTTCTTATAGCAGTTGAGGCAAAGAACAGAGGACCCCTCTTAACCAGTAGCTCCTCAGGGGGTAGTGCTACATACTGTTTAAAGAAAAAACAGAGGCTTTAAATATTTAACTTTTTAGTGAGCAAGCCCTTTGTGGCAATATACAGCATACTAAACGAAGTTCTTAGATATACAATATATCATTAAAAAAATATTTTTTTTTTTAATTTTCAGCTTGCTGAGAAATATGGCTCAGTGTACAGTCTACAGATAGGACCTGAGAAGCTGGTTATAATGTGTGGCTATAAGACAGTGAAAGATGCGCTGGTCAACTACGCGGAGGAGTTTTCTGGAAGACCACGTGTGCCAGTTTTTATAGAGTCAAACAAGGAACACGGTATTTATACATTATTGAATCTGATCCTTTTATGACCGGTTTAGCATACAGAGAACTATAGCATATACATAATGGTCATGTGAACAAATTTAAGGGCAATTTTTTAAAAGGTCAATCACTTCGTTAGATGCAAGCAATCAACACAGCAGTGGGTTTAGAAGGCAGGAAATGCAACTTAACATGAGAATAGCTCTGTAGCTAATGCTGTATTATAACATAGTAATTCTCAATAAGAGGATCTGTCATGCAGTGGCGTCTCCAGCTTTCATATTTAGGGGGGGCACATGGGGGGACAGGGACTAAAGTAGGGGGGCAACTATAAAATGCAATTTTACTACGATCCCCAGGGTGGCAGAAAACAAGAGATATATGTCACCAGCATACCAAGAAAATATAAGGGTCCAAAGCAGTGGGAGAACTATCAGGGTTGCAAAGGTTGTCTTGCCACCGGGCCTTGGTGTTCTGCCACTGTGGTGTTCCCCAGCCTCCTCTTGCTGTCCTGCCCCTGCTATTGACAGTGCTGGTCTTGCATCTGTGTCCTTGGCAGTGGCAGCAGTCTATTAGGACCTAGTGCTGGTGACATTATGGGTGCATGCAGGGGAAGGCTGGCACTATTGGTTGTAGAGAGCCGAGCCCCCAGCTGGTCACCTAGCAGCAGTAATGTTGTATAACCTTCTCTGTTGACATGCTGATTGGGATGTGATCCAGGTGATGCTCCCAGTCAGATCTAATAAACACAGTATTTATTAGCATCAAGAGTACAACCACATCCACCGTATGTTCAGCATCCATGTGGGCTCTATGCCTGTAAGGTGTGGGCTTTGATCAATAAAATCACTATGATATTTAACACTAGGATTTGACTAGGAGCATCACCTGGATTGCATCACAATCAGCATGTCCGAGAAGGCTGCACTGCTGCTAAGCAACCTGCAGGGAGGTCAACTGTCTACTCTACAACCATTAGACATGGGCTCGGGTGTGTTTGAAATCCCACTTGCCCGATCCCGCCAGGAAGCCGACACTGCACACGGCTAATCACAGGCAGTGAGACATTCCTGATCTGTGCAGCTGTGGACCAGGAAATGTCTCACTGCTTGTGCTTAGCGCCGTGCAGTGTGGGCTTTCTGACGGACTCGGGCATGTGGGATTTTGAACATGCCCTGCCCATCTCTAACAACAAATTGTGCTGGCTCTCCTGTACATTAGCCCCATAAAGTAACCAGCACTGGGTTCCAATGTGCCACTGCTGCCATGGAAACAGAGACCAGCGCTGTGAATAGCCAGGACAGCAACCCTGGTAGTTCCACCACTGGTCTACACTGCAAGGATTCACCCATCCACCTATAATGTGTAGATGGGAGAATTGGATCATTTCTTTTTTTTTTTTTCATGCAACCTACTAGTTAAATGAAAAAAGTGATCAATGTATGGGCTGCCTAAGTGCTAAGACCAGCCATAGGCAGTTTAAATCTCAGCTGGTTGAGGTTTGAACCATTAATGAGCAGGCTGAATGTACCAAGTTGATCGATCAAATTGGGAACAACCAGCCTGACAGATACTCTTATGATTATCACTAGTGGTTGCTATAGCCACTAGTGATAATGACTGTTTGTTGGGAGAATACAATTGCTGGGCAGGAAGGATATTTCCCTGTCACCACTGTCTGTGTTAATGGGGGAATCATGCAAGTTTCTTTCCTGCACTCTGTGGATGCAGGAAAGAAATTTGCATAGTCTATTACCTGCCTAACTGAAAGTGAAAGTAAGTTGTGAAGGTCTTGAAAGAACAGGAGAGGGGGAGCGACAGATGGGGGAGAGAAGGGATGGAGATAATGCAGTTCAGTGATTACAGTGTACTGTAGTGCACATACTTACCCACACGTCCAGGCTAGAAGAATACTCCCCCTCTCAATAGAGACTGTGTTACTCCAGCGGCAGCCTGAGTAAGATGTGGCGCATCCGCTACGGATGCAAACAAAAAGACATTGCCTTTTTGTAAAAAAAAAAAAAATAATAAAAAAAAATTTTTTGTGTGTTTTTTTTGGGGGGGCACATGGTGGGGCACAGCATCATTTTGGGGGGGTCAGGGCCCCCTCTGCCCCCCCCCTAGGGACGCCATTGCTGTCATGCACTTCAAACATCTGCAAAATATAACAGTTCCACTAATTAAAGTAGAAAATACATAATTTATTACATTTTGGACACTTTTTTTCACAATAAAAACAGTGGTTGCCCACCATGCCTCCTTACAAATATGTAATGTATTGTATGTTTTTTGATAGCTCATATGGCTATGCATTTTTTGGGTCTCACCTGCTTTTTCTGGAAGAAGCAGGTGAGACCCGAGAAATGGATAGACATAGGAGATATCCAAAAAACTCATATACATTACAGTCCTATGTGTACTTATGAAGGGTGGTCACCTAATGTATTTACACATTGTGTTATATTTGGAAGGAGGCATGGTGGGCACTGTTTAATTGTGAAAAAACTTGTCCACAATGGAATAAATGATCTATTTGTGTACTTTAAGAGGTGGGATATTTATACCTTGGAGGTCTTTGGAGTGCATAACAGCCCCTCTTTTTTGCAGAAAACGTTGTTATAATATGTATTCGGGGGGGGGGGTTCAACATTGCAACAATGAATAATGTAGGATCACCTCAGATTTTCAAAGAGGTTTAAAGAGTTCTGCTGTAGTGAATTACACATAAATTATGCTAAACTAATTTGCTGGTCTGTTTAAAGTTTCAAGCTCATTTTTTAAATTGCTGTAATGCAGACAGGCTTCATGAACAGTAATAAATGTGTGCACATTTTTTACTGAACTTTTATTTTATTTTTTCTGTGCTTTTACTGTACAGTACTGCATTAGTAGTATTGGGTATTGGAGCACTGTTGCTCTGTTTGTTGAGCAGCGATTTGATCTCCAGTGCTCCGACACATCCTCTGCATAAAGTTTCAATCAACTGTAGCACGACCCCCTTGGAGACTGCTTGGATTTACCTGCTCATCTGCACTGCCATGACCCTGTGAACATTCCAACCCACCTGACACTCTGGGTTCAGACATCTTTGCACCACCTTAAAGTAATAAGTCAAACAACTTAGTGCTTTTATATTCTATTAATGTTTACTGGAATGATTCAAATACATTATTGTTACACAGAAGAGGCAATGGATCTACTGAGCTTTGAGTAACAGTACTAACTCAGAAGAAGAATTTCTCTACAATAACAAGTAAAGATAATTTGGAGATAACAGTATATTATATACACATATGTACTACTTGAACCTGACCTGAAAGGATAAGCAAAGGTTAAGTATTTATATTGACAAACTTCTAAAGGGGGAACCCAGGCCGGCCTATATAACCGTAATTCCTAATGGAAAATCAAGTTTGATAGTAATGGTATGAGGGCCCTTTAAGCAGTATTGACAGCAATGTCCCCATTGCAGGCCCGATGGTCTTCACCGGCAGTCAGAGCTCATTCACTATATCCAATAAGGTGCAGTAACAAGCAATGGGATTTCTTGAAATGGATGAAGCTAAAGATGTCTATGTACAGTGTTCAAAGATAGGTGCAGTAAAGTATTTCCAAGGTAAAGCTGTCTGTATACAGTGTCCCAGTGAAGTAACAAGGAAATGTTTGAAATTGCCCTCTCACCAACGACCAGGCCAATTCAATGACCTCTGGACAGCAGCTCACAGAGCAATGCTTTTGTAGCAGATCCGCTGTGATGATCTCCCGTTGTGAAGCTCGAAGCATGGGTTGTCGGATGACCGAGGTGGTGCTGGATGGATGTCTGACGAACATCAAGCAGTTCTAGGCCCTTCTCATCCAGGTTGGAATGTTGTACCCCGCGACCTCGCCCTCCATGCACGAGAGGTCCGTCACGTGTCAGGCCCAGGAGGAAGAGAGCGTGGAGCGGGCCTCTGGCTTCTTTTATAGCTCCTCCGAGCCATCTCCCTGTTGGTAGCAAAGATCCCTGGGTTACGTGGTCCAGGTGCATAGCCATGCGGACCAATCGCCATTCTGAGGAACTACTAACCCCACAATCCCTTTAGTTTGGTTCACAAATATGATGTCAGTTGGTGACTAGAGGGACAATACGATATGTAGAAATACCGGAGGATTACTGCACTTTGCAATTGCAGTCCACATTGCTACACAACAATGCTCACATTCTCTAAACAGCTCTGTTGAGTGGAGAACTGTGCAGGACAATTTTACCATTGCTACAGCACAATGATACAGTAAAAAGTCTACATTTTTTCAGTATCTATGTTTTATTTTATTTTTTCATCAGGTCTTATATTTTCTAATGGTAATAACTGGAAAGCCATGAGACGATTTACTCTTTCTACACTGCGAGATTTTGGGATGGGGAAGAGAACAATAGATGAGAAGATCACTGAAGAGTGCCAAAGGTTGATAACTGCTTTTAAAGCCTACAAAGGTCAGTAGTAATACATTGTGTTTGACAGTTCTAAGGTTGCATTTATTCTGTTCTGATTTACGTTGCATTTCTTTACACAGCTGGTCCTGCTAAGGCAGGCCATAGACAACGCGATTTTCTCTCCTACAACCACGGGTTGTTCTCCTAGGGGAGGGGGGCGCAGAGAGCCGTCTCTGCCAGGAGAGCACAGTGATTATTGCTAGCAGCTATAGCCGCTGGCAATAATTGCATGTAAAAATCCAACATGCTGGTTGTACCCAAGTCGATCAATCTTAGCTTAACCAGCTGAGATTTAAACCATCTAAGGCCGGCTTAAGATGCATATATGTTTTAGTGCATATATTTGAACAGCAATACATTCAAATGCAAAAGGCAACATTTGACAATAACACCCATCCTATATATTTCTATATATTTAACGTCCTCGGTTCTCACTATCTCTATAGATTCCCATATAAGGAGACATGCCATACTATAGCTATTTTTTATCAGATTCTTCAGAATTCTCACACTCTCACATACTCTGTGTTTTCCATTGTCCCCTTTATTGACAATGCTCCTAGACCTATTGTCTTGGGGAGATCACTCTCTTCTGAAGTCATGTCTAAACTCTTTACTAGAATCATGTTATTAGGTGGTGTCCAGTTCCTGAAAAGGAGCAGTCACAGGTTGGCATCTTTCTTTCAATTCTCAACTTATACACCCTAGACAATCTCCTTTACAAAGGCTCTTTAAAGCGGTGTTTCACCTTAAAAAAAAAAATTTAAAAGTCAGCAGCTAAAAAAAAAAGTCACTGCTGACTTTTAATAAGTACACTTACCCTCCCAGGGCGCCCGCAATGTCGTTTGTGAAGGCCGAGATGTCCCTCGGCTATCCGGATCCAGCGCCGCCATCCTCAGTAAGGGAAACGGCTTCCCGTTTCCTACTGCGCATGCACGATTCGGCGCGCGGCCTACTGCGCATGCGCGAGTCTAATTTGTGAATGGGGAACGCGATGTGTTGTGGGACCTGATACGAACACGTCGTGCTGCAGCCAAGAGCAGAAATGTCGAGACCACCATGCGTGATGAAACTGACGATGGACCCCCCCCCCCCCTCCTCGTGTGAGTGGTGTATGAGCCCGAGTAACCTGCAGCGCAGAGACAGGTAATTGACTAAAGAACTCAGGGCTGGTGTACCCACGGACCGTGGTGGGTAGTCGTATGAGTGTGGTGAATGAACATGCATCGTATGACGTGTGGTATACGGGCGAGAAGATTGAGGACAACAATCAATTTATCAAACGAAACCTCAGCCCATATGGATCTGTAGACGTGACAGATCCTGACGTGTGAGCCCTAACTAACTGACCCAGATACAACATGGACACAGATACGAGGAGACATGACAACCAACAATCAAAACAGCTACCGGAGTAAGCCATGGGTGAACAACGCCCCTCTGAGAAACGCAGAGGCTGAGAAACACTGAGGCTGAAACACAATGACAGAAATGCCAGGGCGGCAATGAAATGACGGAAACTAAATGACGGAAATGGTGAGGCAGAAACGTGATGACAGAACTGCTGCTGAGGCAAGCGTGGTGACAGAAATGCTGAGGCAGAAACGTGGTGACAAATGCTTGAGGCAGAAACGTGATGACAGCAACGCTATGACAGAATGCTGAAGCTGAATGTTGAGGCAGAAACGCAATGACAAGAATCCAGGGGCAGAGACGCAATGACATGAATCCAGGGGCAGAGACGTAATGACATGAATCCAGGGGCAGAAACGCAATGACATGAATCCAGGGGCAGAAACGCAATGACATGAATCCAGGGGCAGAAACGCAATGACATGAATCCAGGGGCAGAAACGCAATGACATGAATCCAGGGGCAGAAACGCAATGACATGAATCCAGGGGCAGAAACGCAATGGCATGAATCCCGGGGGAGAAACGCAATGGCATGAATACCGAGGCAGAAACGCAATGGCATGAATCCAGGGGCAGAAACGCAATGACATGAATCCAGGGGCAGAAACGCAATGACATGGATCCAGGGGCAGAACGCAATGACAGAATCCTGGGCAAAGCTATGACAGAACGTTGAGGCAGAAATGTAATGACAGAAGCGCTGAGGCAGAAATGCCATGACAGAAAACCTGGGGCAGGGACGCGATGACAAAGCTGAGACTGAAATGCAATGACAGAAAGCTGATGCAGAAATGCCATGACAAAACGCAAATGACAGAAAAATACGCTGAGACTGAACACTGAGGCAGAGATGCAATGACAGACATCCAGGGGCAGAAACGCAATGACAGACATCCAGGGGCAGAAACGCAATGACAGAAATCCAGGGGCAGAAACGCAATGACAGAAATCAGGGGCAGAAACGCAATGACAGAAATCCAGGGGCAGAAAACACAATGACAGAAATCCTGGGGCAGAAACGCAATGACAGAAATCCAGGGGCAGAAACGCAATGACAGAAATCCAGGGGCAGAAACGCAATGACATGAATCCAGGGGCAGAAACGCAATGACATGAATCCAGGGGCAGAAACGCAATGACATGAATCCAGGGGCAGAAACGCAATGGCATGAATCCCGGGGGAGAAACGCAATGGCATGAATACCGAGGCAGAAACGCAATGGCATGAATCCAGGGGCAGAAACGCAATGACATGAATCCAGGGGCAGAAACGCAATGACATGGATCCAGGGGCAGAACGCAATGACAGAATCCTGGGCAAAGCTATGACAGAACGTTGAGGCAGAAATGTAATGACAGAAGCGCTGAGGCAGAAATGCCATGACAGAAAACCTGGGGCAGGGACGCGATGACAAAGCTGAGACTGAAATGCAATGACAGAAAGCTGATGCAGAAATGCCATGACAAAACGCAAATGACAGAAAAATACGCTGAGACTGAACACTGAGGCAGAGATGCAATGACAGACATCCAGGGGCAGAAACGCAATGACAGACATCCAGGGGCAGAAACGCAATGACAGAAATCCAGGGGCAGAAACGCAATGACAGAAATCAGGGGCAGAAACGCAATGACAGAAATCCAGGGGCAGAAACACAATGACAGAAATCCTGGGGCAGAAACGCAATGACAGAAATCCAGGGGCAGAAACGCAATGACAGAAATCCTGGGGCAGAAACGCAATGACAGAAATCCAGGGGCAGAAACGCAATGACAGAAATCCAGGGGCAGAAACGCAATGACAGAAATCCAGGGGCAGAAACGCAATGACAGAAATCCAGGGGCAGAAACGCAATGACAGAAATCCAGGGGCAGAAACGCAATGACAGAAATCCATGGGGCAGAAACGCAATGACAGAAATCCATGGGGCAGAAACGCAATGACAGAAATCCATGGGGCAGAAAAGCAATGACAGAAATCCATGGGGCAGAAACGCAATGACAGAAAACCATGGGGCAGAAAAGCAATGACAGAAATCCATGGGGCAGAAACGCAATGACAGCAATCCAGGGGCAGAAACGCAATGACAGCAATCCAGGGGCAGAAACGAAATGACAGCAATCCAGGGGCAGAACTGCAATGACAGCAATCCAGGGGCAGAACTGCAATGACAGCAATCCAGGGGCAGAACTGCAATGACAGCAATCCAGGGGCAGAACGTAATGACAGAAAAATGCAGGGGCAGAACGTAATGACAGGAATCCAGGAGCGGAACGCAATGACAGGAATCCAGGAGCGGAACGCAATGACAGAAATGACGGGCAGAAAACGCTATGACAGAAATGACGGGCAGAAAACGCTATGACAGAAATGACGGGCAGAAAACGCTGTGACAGAAATGACGGGCAGAAAACGCTGTGACAGAAATGACAGGCAAAAAACGCTGTGACAGAAATGACGGGCAGAAAACGCTATGACAGAAATGACGGGCAGAAAAACGCTATGACTGAAATGACGGGCAGAAAACGCTATGACAGAAATGACGGGCAGAAAACGCTGTGACAGAAATGACGGGCAGAAAACGCTGTGACAGAAATGACGGGCAGAAAACGCTATGACAGAAATGACGGGCAGAAACGCTATGACAGAAATGACGGGCAGAAACGCTATGACAGAAATGACAGGCAGAAAACGCTATGACAGAAATGACGGGCAGAAAACGCTATGACAGAAATGACGGGCAGAAACGCTATGACAGAAATGACGGGCAGAAAACGCTATGACAGAAATGACGGGCAGAAAACGCTATGACAGAAATGACAGGCAGAAAACGCTATGACAGAAATATTTGCCAGGCAGAAAACGCTATGACAGAAATGCAGGGGCGGAACGCACACCCCGTGGGAAGCGGGCGGGCAGCACCATGGCCAGACGGAGCCCTGGAGAAGCGGGCGGTCTGACACACTGGTCAGATGGAGCTGAGGGTGGATGGAAGGACAGAACGGACCCCCCCCTCCCCCGCATGGCGCACCTCACTGCTGCAGAGATGGCAGTTGTGGAAGAGTGGAGGTGGCCGCCCATCACCCCCCCCATGGACTGACGACCTGTATGGGGAGAGAGGAACACCCCCCCCCCCATCTGCACCGGGAGAAACAGGAGTAATCCCCCAGTGCAGACAGACCAGCAGGGAGAAGGAACTGGCGGCTCCCTCCTGGACGTGTAGGGGGAGAGGAGTCGGCGAGCGGCCGACCACCACCCCCCCTAACCAGACGATGTGTACCGTGAATGGGGAGAGGAGTCGGCGGGCGGCCGACCCCCCCCCAGGCTAGCGGGCGGGCGGCAGCCCGGCCAGACAGAGCCCTGGGGAAGTGCTTGGGAGGAGGATGGAGGAGCGGACACCCCCTCCCCCATGGCTCCGGGCAGAGCGGACATGCCGCACGCACGGACAGAAGGTGGCTGTGGGGGGAGAACATGGAAGGACGGACGCCCCCCGCTCCCCCGGCATGGCGCCGGGAGGGAGGGCGGGCTGCCTGCTGTGGGGAGAGTGGGGAAGGAGGACGGCGGAAGGACGGGCGCCCCCCGCTCCTCCTGGCATGGTCGCCGGGAGAACGGGCGGGCGGTGCACGCTGGAGCTGAGGGGAGATGGCTGCAAGGGAGAACAGGCAGGGTGGCGCTGGCCAGATGGAAGCGTGGGGAAAGGATGCACCCCCGCCGCTGGAACATGGGCTGCACGGAAGGATGTCAGGGCGCCCCCACAAGCTGGAGCAACCCAGGGGTGATGAGGGGATGAATGCTGGCCGGGGATGAATCCTGCAGCCGACCGCCGCTCAGAACCCAGAACGCCGACGACCCAGGCCCTAGAAGAGGAGGAGGCTTAAATAGTCTCTCCGACTCCTCCCACAAATACAGGCTGGCCCTTCGGCCAGCCTTAACACTTACCCTCCCAGGGCGCCCGCGATGTCGTTTGTGAAGGCCGAGATGTCCCTCGGCTATCCGGATCCAGCGCCGCCATCCTCAGTAAGGGAAACGGATTCCCGTTTCCTACTGCGCATGCACGATTCGGCGCGCGGCCTACTGCGCATGCGCGAGTCTAATTTGTGAATGGGGAACGCGATGTGTTGTGGGACACAGTTCCCATAACACACCGCGCCCCATTCACTAGAAGACGGAAGGAGAGAAGATCACCGCGGCACTGGAGGAGGCAGATTAGGAAGATCTGCCTAGCAACAGCCATTTCTGGTAAGTAAAAAAAAAAATTTTTTTTTTTTTTCATTTTAAATTGTTACTAACATTTTTTTAAAGTTTTTGTTTTCAGGGTGTCCCACCACTTTAATGATGATTGAATAACTTTAAATTCATTTATGAGAACTGCTGTATATTTCAATTAGAATTGTTTATGTCATTACCTTTCAGCAGGGAAGCAAAGCAGGCTATAGCATTTCTACATACAATGATCTATTTTAGTAATTATTTCTTGTTGGGTGTAACATAAATACCTAAGAGGCACCTTATATTATCCTAAAACCCATACATCTTACTAGAAGAGTGGCATATATTTTGTTGAAAATATGCATGGTACAGTAAAAAAATAGGCAGCTCACAAGACCATCCCCAGCCTAATGAAAAAGCCAAGCCATTGGCTTCAGCCCTTCTGCAAACATCTACTTGGTTGGCGGAAGTCTGCTGCATTCAGCAGTGTCCACCCAGAGACATCCACCAATCAGTGTCAGATCAAAGTATGTTTCTAGAACCCTCCAGAGATAGCCTGCATTTGCAAAGCAGAAATCAGTAAACCCTTTACATCAGGGGTGCCCAACCTTTTGAAGAGCGAGGGCCACTTAAGCGAATTGGTAACTGGCCGTGGACCACAATCAGCGGAGCGGGAGGATGACTGGTCCGTGTGCACGGACACAGCCAATTTTACTCTACGGGTCAAATCCAATCGGATCCAATCCGATTTGCCCAGATGGGAGGGGCAGATCCATTTCTATTTTTTTTAGGTAGGCGGGTGTAAACAGACACAAGTCCGTTTACGTCTGCTGCTCCATAGAGGTGAATAGTAAGTTTGATTGGGTCGGACCAATCATGTGAAAGGGGCCTAAGGCTGCTTTCACACTGATGCAATGCGATTTGCCCAAACCGCGGGTGCAGCAAAGTGAACCTGTGCATTTTCTGCGGGTTAGCTGCACTTTGCTGTAAACTTCTATTATATCCTGAAGGTGTGGCGCACTTTCTGAAGGCGCAACAAACCCGCAGGTAACAACAGAAGTCTATGGCTCAATGCAGGTAACCCGCAGCTGCTCTGCACCTGTGGATCAGTTTAAAAGCAGCCCAGTAACCACTGCAAAACAGATATATAATACTGTGAATTTAGTAGTAAACTTACCTTTAATAACCGTTTTTCATTCTGGTATCGCTGGCTGTTGCTGTCCCAGGCGGAGTGCATTTGGTATTACTCCGCCTGTGACAGGAGCGGGTGCTATACAGGAAGCATTGGCTTATGTGGCTCTGCTCCGCAGCCACTTGCTTCCACTACCAGCGGCTTCATTCACAAAACTGCTGCTCTGGGATGGCGGGTCGGCAACCCATGATCTGGTCTTGCCAACCTGCCATCTTAGAGCAGGAGGTCGAGGGCCACACCAGAGGGCTCTGCGGGCCACATGTGGCCCCCGGGCCACTGGTTGGGCACCCCTGCTTTACATAGTTACATAGTTAATCAGGTTGAAAAAAAGACACAGGTCCATCCAGTTCAACCACAAAAAAAAACTTTACTCCTTTAACCTTTTTAGATTAACTTTTTTGACCTTTGTTGCTTAGAATTATGTTTAATACTAAACTATGAGTTTTTTATTAATATCTCTGGTTATGTTCCAGGAAAGCCATTTGAAAACACCATGATCATGAATGCTGCTGTGGCCAATATCATTGTGTCCATATTGCTTGGACATCGCTTTGACTATGATGATCCAAAACTTCTGAGGCTTTTGACAATAATCAATGATAATATCAGAATTCTCGGCTGCCCAATGGTTTTGGTAAGGTAATTTTTACAGCAACATTTTAAAAAGATGTTTTGGTTCACCTTTCCTTGTAAGGTGGCCCATAGTACATAAAGCACACATGTCCAGGTGTCTTCTTGTTAGCTCAGTTTCTTTTCAAAATACCAGGGGATTTCCAAACTCCAGCACGATATCAGGCAATTATCAGCCATATAGCTTTCTGGCCAATTAAAGCAATTTTCCTCTTGCACTTCAATACTGTTATACATGGACTGCAAGAGGCTGATATGAAGTCAAATTCAGGTACTTAAACTACTTGCTTTAAAAAAATACATATACTTCATAATTTTACGATCTGTGTTTATTCTATTGACAATTTATGGTTATTTATCATTATCAGGAATCTAACTGTTTTTCTTCATTTAGTTGTACAATGCATTTCCATATCTGGTCCGATGGTTGCCTGGGAGTCACAGACAAGTCAATCCAAATGTAAAGGAAATGCACACTTTTATCAGAGAAACCTTCACTAATCAGAGGGATCACCTGGATGTCAACGATCAGAGGAATTTAATTGATGTATTCCTTGTCAAACAAAAAGAGGTATATGTTATTTTTTACACAACCTACTTGCTTCTGACTGCTAATTTTCATTAAAGTTGTAATGGAGACATGCTCAGATGGTAGTGGCAGCAGTAACCCATGCACAAGATGGGGATACCCAGAAACAGTCCAAGCACATTTGTCCTGCAATTTTATTTAGCAAGGCAACAAACAAACACATGTCAGTGTAGTAGGACTTTATACTGCAGATCCAAAGCATAAAAAAAACAAAACATCTGCATGTCGGAGCCACTAAACGAAATATAGGTCAGTTCTTGACTAACAGGGTACCTCCTAATGAGTTCCCCAGAACAAACAAGCAGTATGTGTATGTTCTTATGCCGCGTACACACGATCGGACATTTCGACAACAAAATCCATGTTTTTTTTCGACGGAAGTTGGCTCAAACTTGTCTTGCATACACACGGTCACACAAAGTTGGTCGGAAATTCCGAACGTCAAGAAGGCGGTGGCGTACAACATGTACGAAGAGCCGAGAAAAATGAAGTTCAATAGCCAGTGCTGCTCGTCTGCTTGAATCTGAGCATGCGTGGCACTTTGTGCGTCGGAATTGTGTACACACACGATCGGAATTTGCACAAATGGATGTTATCGGAAATTTTGAGAACCAGATCCGATGGAAAATGTCCGATGGAGCCTACACACGGTCGGAATTTTCCGACAAAAGGCTCCCATCGAACATTTTCCATCGGAAAATCCGACCATGTGTACGGGGCATTAGTGTATTGTCAGCAAGAAGTCTAAAGGAAGAGTAGCAGCATTTTAAATGGCTGATCTCAAACACTTTATCACAGGAGTGATATTCTGAAGTCCCAAAATAGTGGAACTGGCAGCAATGTCCGTAGTATGTCTCTCCTCCATCAGCAACCTTTCACTAGGGCTAAATGAGCTGCCCCTATTCAGCGTGGATCCTATACCTACACTGCCAACTTCAAAAAATGTTTGCCAGCTGCAGCACGGCACTGATATTTATTAGCGTTGCCCCCACAAAAGATGACTGCTGGGATCATCCAGTGTTGCAGCTTCCAATCGGACTATTACTCAACTGGTGACCCCTATGGAGGCTGCAGAGGAACAATGTTCCTCTCATCTTCCATTCCCTCTGTAGAGCGGACAGAAATCCAGCACCACCTAGAGAGGGGAGGGTAAACTGCACCTGCCTACAAGTGGGCAAATGGAGAGAGAGTCCCCTGATCCTTGGTCAGCTCACATAAAAAGGCCCATGCACAGCTGAGATTAATTAATGAGGTCTGGTTAACAGGTAAGATGTAGACCTATTAAGGCTTTATCGCAACCAAAGCTTTACAAAGTCTCTGGATTCCAAGACCCAGACCAAGACTGGTGAGAAAACAGACAGGCACAAATTCTACAGTCCCTCATCATGTGTATCTGAAAAAACATAGCTGACACACATACATCATTCGCAACCCTGCCACAAAGTACATCACAAAGGCTCAGTCTGTAAAGTAGTGTTTTAAGTGATTTCACATCTTATAAGAAAAAATCTAAAAAATCTTGAAATTTTAATTGTGCCTGCTCCGTGTACTCCTTAGTACACTAAAATATGTATCTATTGTTCTGAAATTTTACTGAAAAATATCAGTTAACTTCCTGTGCTTTAAGCCTCATAGCGGTATATGTGCAGTGTGAGATCATCTAAGGTATTGCTACCTCTCACTGCTAGTCTTATAAGATATAGTGAAAATCTGTGATGTCACTTATGTGCTGTTCACAGTTCTTCTTGCTGTAGAGAAAGCTGTACAAAGCATCTCCCTGCTCCTGTTTCATCCTCATAACTAGTCCTTTTCCCTCAGTTGTCTTTTTAGGGGACATCTTTCACAATTCAGGTCCTCTTAAACAAAATCCTCTTTTATACATTGTTACAATATACCAAGTCAGGTTAGGACCAACAAACAAAAAATTGTTGTGTGAGAGGTAATCCTAGCGGGGGGCTTAAAGTGGTTGTAAATGCTCAGGTTTTTTTTACCTTCTGTGTGCAGAAGCCCTACCAGCCCTCCAATACTTACATGAGCCCCATCTCAATCCAGCAATGTTTACAAGAGCAGTGGCTCTGCAGGTTCTCTGCCTCCTCATTGGCTGAGACAGCAGCAGGAGCCATTGGCCATTTAGCGCAGTATACCGCGCTAAATGTGCGATTCAGTTCGCATTGTAGCTCTATACAAATTATTCATTCATTCATTCATTCAAATGCTAAAAAATGACATACAAGTAATAAATATAGGTGATACACTGGTAACAATTAATAAAATTAATAAAACAGTCCCCAGTGAAAAAAGGCGCTCATGCTAGTGGAGCAGTATCCAGTGCTGTGACTTGAATAATAGATGAATAAATCCGTGCTTCTTAAGTGCTTTAAATAGGGTGCCCCCCTAATAGATGTGCACTCCCCTGGGAGTGGACCAACTATCGCTAGTTAGGTAAAATGCGTGTGTGGGGCGACCCCTGTGGATGTCCTCTGGACCGATGATTGGCTACGGTGAATGTTCCTCATATAACCGCAGCCAATCATCGGTGAATAGAGGATCGCCGCCTACAATATAGTAGCAGAATTGTTAATATCAGGGCATAGCAAACAGCGAACTATGACCAGCTGTGAAGCCAATAAAAAATATTTGTGGAGATCTGGCATGCCAAAGCCCCCTTGGAGGGGGAGGGGGTCTGCTTGGCATGGTAAATTTGTAGCATGGGGATTGAGATCCCCACAAGAAGACATGTTTTCTCTTTTTTCTTTTTAAACAGCCTTTAATATCAATTTAAAATGGAACCCTAAGTCTACAGGTCCCAACAAATATATAAGAGTGTTTTTATAACTTTCAGGAAAAGCCAAATCCAGAGTTATATTTCAATGATACAAATCTAACAGTTCTGGTGACAGACTTGTTCGCTGCTGGAATGGAGACAACTTCCACCACCCTCCGATGGGGCCTCCTGCTGATGATGAAATACCCAGAAATACAAGGTAAGCGATTCATTTTGTGTGCTCTTTTTTTTTTTTTTGATCATTGCTGTGATATTTTCCCCAATCTTCCCAGTCACATGACAATTCCCTGATAACTGCTTAGACCAGCCATTCTCAACCAGATTTCCGTGGAACCCTGGGGTTCCTTCAGAGGTTGCTAGGGGTTCCTTGAGCTGTGGCTGATGAACCACCTTTTTGATGGTGACTACAGAGTTCAAGGTTCACCATCACTTAGCAAAGCCAGCAGCATGACACAAAATATATTTTTAGCGGTCTTTAAGGGTGGCATTCTGAGCACCACTTTAAGGGGTACATTCTTCTTATTGACCACCAGTATAAGGGGCATTGTTCCTATTGACCCCTGATGAATTGGTTTTAGTAAGGATTCCTTGAGACCTGAAAAATTATATTTGGGGTTCCTCTAGGGTTAAAAGGTTGAGAAAGCCTGACTTAGACCATATGACTGCCACCTGATCATGAATAGGAACATCACTGCCACTGTCTTGAGAGCTGGAGCTAACACTTTAAAGTCAGGAGTATAGTTTCCAAATTTTTATCTGGACAGGTTGTAATTAAAGTTACAAGAAAAACAGAAGGGCGCACCGACCTTTGTGCATTACCACTAAAAAAGGCTTTATTAAAATAGATAAAACAGCAAATTTACTACTCACAAACGAGTACACGGTAAAGGCAAATGCATGGATAGATAGACACGTCCACTGCTATGAACTTCCGACCTCGATTCTTAAATACCGGGAGGATCTGATGCTTCCTCTAGTGAATGGCTGACGCGTTTCAGGGGAGCACCCCTTTTCTCAGAGCCTGCAAGCGGGCAATGGTCTCGTAATTAAAGTTAATCATAGAACACAGGGGGATCCTTTTTTAGTGAATAGGGCTCATGCACACAGGACGTTATTACAACTGCTGTTAAGGGCATCTGCCATTTTTTTCTTACTGCCCCTAAACGCCCCTCCATGCTAGTTTGGAGGCATAAGCGTTTAGGGGCAGTACTAAAAAAAAAAATACAGCATGTGCATCTAGAAGCAGAGGCTGTTGAGCTGTAAAAATGTGAAATACCAAAAAACACTGCTAAATGCTGTAACAAGCTGTTAGCCGCATTTAGCCGCTTTTGCCCTCTTTAGACGTTTTTTACATTATAGGGAGTGTTTTTACTGTAAAAACGCCCAAAAATGCTAATGCCAAAAAAAGGGGAAATAAACGCCCATAAAGCCTAGTCATAAACATGGCTAAAAGCACGTTTTTACAGCTGCTTTTTCCTGGCAGCACCGCTAGCATTTTTTAAACCTCCTGTATGCATAAGGCCAAGTCAGGAGGGATATCTTCCATCTTTTTTTATCTGGACAGGTTGTAGTTAAATTTATCATAGTAGACAAGGGGAGCCCTTTATAGTGAAAGCCTATATCCGCCAAAATGCTGCTGAATTTGCTTTATTATTTAACTAATTAGAAACTTGGGAATGACAGGATATATCTTAAAGGAAAACATTTTTTTTTAAATGAAATAAGCCAGTGTGCCTTTCTTTCAATACCAGAAAATGTTCAGAAGGAAATTGAAAAAGTAATTGGTTCTGGAGAGCCTTGCCCGATACATCGAAAACAAATGCCGTATACTGATGCTGTTATCCATGAAATCCAAAGGTTTGCCAATATCGTGCCAACAAATGTTCCACATGCCACTACCCAAGATGTGACTTTCAAAGGATTCTTTATACCCAAAGTAAGTATTACATTTTATCCTTCATTCAGTACTAGATTATAAAATATGAAGGGCATTTGTTACCAACACATGGACAACTCCTAAAACTAGAGTAGCGACCTCCCGGACCTCTAGAGGCCTGATGGTGACCTCAAAGTTAGGCAGAGCAGACATCCTTCCTTGTACAGTGGGTAAACAGGCACGGTGGGTGTAATGCAAGATGAAATGATAGGCACCAGTCTCTTTTTGAATGCGAACAAGAGATTTATTGTCTCTTAACAAGAACTGTGGGAGAGCGGGTTAGGGCCAGGACACCTTTAGGTAGATTCAATGGTAATTGACAGACTCTGAGACACTATAGGTAGACAGCTATACAGAGAAAGGCCTCCAGCTGGATGGTAACTGAACTTGTAACAGTCACTAAAGGTAGTGGTACATAACTCTTGGTAACACAGATAGTTCTTCTCTTATCTCATAGTATTCCACTGTAGGTCTTCACTCACTGAGCTCCCAGGCTCTCACTAGACTTCCAGATCCCAGTCGTCACCGGATCTCCTGAGCTCTTCCACAGCTAACCCGCTGTATACTCCTCAAGCGTCACCCCCACTAGCCAGCTGGGTCCCGTCCGGCTGAACCTTTGCAACTCGGTTAGACCCCAATCCTGCAGTCCCAACCCCACACTGCTTCTCCTGCTCCTGGATAGGCCTCAGGCAGCCTAGCAGCCAGGTGTCCCTGAGATAGGCCTCTGGTTTCCCTTCCTAGCAACCCGGGGCGACATAACACACGTCCGCCTAGACAGCCGTCCAGGTGGCACAGAACACTGATCACCTGACTCCACCCAAATAAATAGGCTCTTCCAGCAGGCCAAGGGACTAAAGAAACCCCTGCTAATTGGCTGAGACACCCCATCGATTTATAATCTGACCTTGCTATGCTCTTGTCGATCTAATGTCACCAGCCACAGTGCCACCTAGTGACAGAAGAGAAAAGGTGCAGCAATTCCAGATTTTTAATTTTATTAGCAACCCTGCCTAAACACCAGGGTGCTACATCCATCCCCTTCATAGGAAACTACATCTCGGAGTTTGCAAAGAAAAAAAAATTGAACTCTCAAGCCAGGGAAAAAGAAAAATAACAACAATGCATGTGACGTACCACATGAAATAAACAACAGGATACATATATATATATATATATATATATATATATATATATATATATATATACACACACACACACACACACATGTATATATATATATATATATATATATATATATATATATATATATATATATATATATATATATATATATATATATATATATATACACATATATACACACACACATATATATGCAATTGGCAGTTCACACAAGGGCAGATAAAAAGGCGACAATATATACAATTTTACAGGGGCATACCACCTGAACAAGTAAAAGGGGAAATACAAAACAATAGCCCTATATCCTAACTATTTATCTACTATGTACACCTAGAAAAATAGAAAATATTGGCATCCACCCATTGTGCTTTATTTTCTTGAATCTGTTCCTCTAACTGAACCAGTACATAAGGATACAAATAGCCATAATCCTCAGCCACTTTCTTAATGACTATATGCTGTAGCTTGGACAGCCTGGGCAGCATTTTAGGGTGTCCGTATTCAAGTAAAACTGAAGCATCAGGTGCGTGTTGAACCAGGTGTACAGCAACAACATCAGGCTTGCAACCAGACTTGGCCGATTGAATTGGATAAGCTATACTGACTTTAGGGACCCGTCCTGCCCAGAGATCCTCCTCAGAGGATTTAGTGAGACACAGATGTGGAGCTGCACTGGCGGATAGCTTAATTTTAACACTGGCAGCTGGCACAGGAAGAATTTAATCCTCCTCCAAATTACACAATTGTTCCTCTTCACTATCACTCCACTTCCCAGTCCATGATAAAGTGTCTGAGAACAGTTCAGAGATCCAATCGGACGGGATATCTGAATCAGAGATAGTGGAGCACTCTTCGGCTGGTATTAGGTTGTGCTTGGAACTAACATCAACAGGCAAAGCAACCTTATCTCCCCACAGGTATCACAGCCCCCACTGACACACTGTTTTCACCCATTTCAGGCTTACCCGACTCCGGTGTCTTTCCCCCAGGAGGCTCCACCATCAAGGAACTCAGGTGGGCCTTGAGGGATAACTGGAGTGCGGTACCCTGGAGTAGCCACAGAGATAAGAGGAGCAGCTTCACGCCCAAGCCGTGTGATAGAAGGGGGACTCTTGGGATGGGATGGCAACATTCCTGTCCCAAACTGCTTGTAGAGTCCACGGAGGTTGGGCTGGTCAGACTACCTTGAGCAAGGGTGCCCTGCAGCGTCCACATACGATCCAAGGCCGCAGATGTGTTGCCAAGCCGGGAACACTTCCAACAGATCAGTCCCAAAGCTTCATAGCCTCCAGCCGTATACAGGACAAGGCTGCCCTACTCCGATGTCAGTTAGAACACCTTTAGTTCCACTCAGACCAGGGCCAATACCCACAAAAACACACATTTTCCAATCTCCAAACTGCGCCAATCGTATACACGTGGCAGCACTTCCTTAACCTCCTCTGCAGAGCAGTATCTCCTCCCCCTGCCTAAGGATTGGTGTATATACTTTCTGCAAACTTCTACACCCACACCTCTTTCTGCCCGCGGCATGCCAAAACTTGAATGGAGTCCATTTTAACCCCTGCAGCGCTGGCGTAAAGTGACAAAAGACCAGGCTGACACTGTCCCATGAGCAATGAGACATGGTAGTTCTTCCCCACCCTGTTGAAATGCACAATAACACAGTCTATACGAAGTAAAGATGTTACTTGCCACCTTCCCACGGATCCAGACGAAATCCCGATGTAGCTGTAGCCAGTTGCTAGGAGCAACTGCTGCAGGAATGATGCTTTTGCCCCACTTTGGGCGCCAAATGTAGCGACCTCCCAGACCTCTAAAGGCCTGATGGCGACCTCAAGAATTAGGGAGAGCTGACATCCTTCCTTGTAGAGTGGGTTAACAGGCATGGTGGGTGTAATGCAAGATGAAATGATAGGCACCAGTCACTTTTTGAATGCGAACAAGAGATTTATGGTGTCCTAACAAGAACTATGGGAGAGCGGGTTAGGGCCAGGACACCCTTAGGTAGATGCATTGGTAATTGGCAGACTCCGAGATACTATAGTTAGACAGCTATACAGAGAAAGGCCTCCAGCCGGATGCCACATCTGTATAGGTAGGACCGCTGTCTCCTATGGCAACTGACCTTGTAAGAGTCACTAAAGGTAGTCGTACATAACTCTTGGTAACACAAAATAGTTCTTATTAGTCTATTAGTCTCTTATCTCACAGTATCCTACTGTAGGTCTTCACTCACTGAACTCCCAGTCTCTCACTAGACTTCCAGATCCCAGTCGTGACCAGATCTCGTGAGCTTTTCCAACAGCTAATTCACTTTATATTACTCAAGCGTCACCCCAGCTAACCTGCTGGGCCCCTGGCTTGGCACTGGCAGAAGCTTTCCCACTTCTTCACCCTCCCCGGCTGGTGAAAAGACTGCTCTGGTATTTGCTCGAGCTTACTCACAGTAGTCTCCAGTAATAAGGTGGATGGTCCCTTAGTGGTGACTTCTTCCCCTTTCTCCGACCACAACTAGTTTCCCTTCCGGCTGAACCTTCGCAACTTGGTTGGACTCCAATCCTGCTGTCCCAACTCCACGCTGCTTCTCCTGCTCCTGGATAGGCCTCAGGCAGCCTAGCGGCCAGGTGTCAGCAATTCCAGAAATAGAGAGGAATCAGTGGATTTTCTAACTATTAGCCAGGACAATTACTACCTGGCAAACTAAATTTGTTAGCAACCCTGCCTAAACAAAAAGGGTGCTACACCAGTGTTACCCAAATGGAAAGAAAAACACTGAAAGTTGCCAGGTCAATTACCTCTTTGACTATATGTTTCCCTGCTGTACCCCTGTGCCAGTTGTGGTACCTGCCTGCTTTTCGACTATCTTTTTTATCTACACATATTTGGTCACTATTGCAATTTTTAAGGCTCTGTAGGGTGTTTACTTTTTATTTGTATTTCTATATTTATTTAGATCCTTTTCACCTAAAATTCACTGGTTATATTCCAGTTAGGGTATCAAGTTGGCATTCACTTTCCAACAGCCAATAACGGGTTGAATATTGTCTTGAATGCCCTGTAGGTTGTTTATCAATATTTTGTCATTAAGTTGAAATATCATCCCCCTTTTTATGGATTATTTGCACTAAGGTTTAATGGCTACGGTCCTGGATTCAGTGTGTACACTGTTTATAGTATACGATATATAAATTTGTATCCTCTTCACAACAGTCGATAACAGGTATCACATACCGCACAGTAGGGTCTTCACTTATTTACATCAGTTTTTTTCAGTTTATGTTAATGTATGTTTTTTATGTGGGGTTTTTTTATCTCACTAATTAGCGTACATCTACTGTGCACATCCAATTTCACTTCCACAAAAATAGGAAGAGCTCAGCCGGGTTTTTATTTATTCATTTATATATTAATCTGATTGTACGCAGACCTCCTTTTTGACTCCTTTATATATGAAACGTATAGCTATTTGGGCAATTACTTTTCAGCCCTCAGTTGGTATTACATTTCGTATCACATATCAATTTCCTTGATATTTTCATTTTTTAGCGCAGCTCCTTTCCATCACCATTTTGTATTTTGTAGTATAACATTTCGAGCAGCAGCTTTAACTCATTAGGATAGCGCAACTTTTTTCCCTAAAATTTATCTTTTTTATCTGCCTGCCCTGACCTGTTGAATGTGTGACCATGACCATGCCTACTGATTTTGTATTGTGTAGAAGAAAGAAAGTGGCTGCACACTGGAACGAGAAGTTTTCTTGACAGGAATCTTTATTGTCGCATGCCAGACAGGCGATACAGGACCAAAGTTGTAAACAAGCATGGTATATCCGTGTGAAACGTTAACTATTGCATGCGACAATAAAGATTCCTGTCAACCAAACGTCTCGTTCCAGTTTGTGGCCACTTTCTTTCTTCTACACAATCCAGCCGAGGCGAGCACCTTGTTGGCCTGAGAGGTGCATGCTTTGTGTTGTGGACTTTTGATATTGTATTGTACTTTGTTTCTACCTACTGTCAGCTGTTGCTGTTTTGAGTGTAACTGAGGACTGCAACCTGGGAGCTGTCTGCAGCAAAGCCTATCATCCCGTTTGGAACACCAGGGACTTCGGAGGGCTGAGGCACAAGGTCAAAGGAACCGATACTCATTTGCAATTGGGGCATTACCGATCACATGCAAGAACCCCAGCCAGGCGATTAGATGCTGGAGTCAGCCCGATTGAAATTAATGGAACACTGACAGTTCCTGCAGCTAATAACGGCCACTCACATGTAATTGCTCATAGAGATATCACCTGTGAGTGATCGGCTTTGGATGCGGACTAAGCCTGTTGTTTCAGGTTCAGAAGACTGATGCAAAATTGAGTCAGATCTTTAACACCCTTCTGCAACTCACTCAGTTGTTGATCCCCACACCTACTGTTTAGCTGTCGGTTCAGGCCTTTGTGCCTGCACCTGCCATGAGCCTGGTATCTGCATCAACACCTCATTACTATAGGTTCTGTCTCCTGCTCTGTACTCCCGGGACCCCCAGCTCTGCCAAGGTTTTTTTTTTAACAAGTTACAAGTACATTTGAATTACTTCCAGGAAACTTTCCTCTATGTTATCTCCTTGCTATCCAGACGAGCACTTGCCCTGGCCTCCCCACTTCTCGCGATGGATCACCTGCAGCTATATGATTATAAGCTGTTCCTAAACAAATTCAGGAAGGTTTTGTGTTCAACCTGGTTTAGCTTCAATATTTTTCCAGCTATATCAGATTTCAGGAATCTGGACATATATACAGTCAGGTCCATAAATATTGGGACATCGACACAATTCTAATCTTTTTGGCTCTATACACCACCACAATGGTTTTGAAATAAAATGAACAAGATGTGCTTTAACTACAGACTTTCAGCTTTAATTTGAGGGTATTTACATCCAAATCAGGTGACCGGTGTAGGAATTACAACAGTTTGTATATGTGCCTCCCACTTTTTAAGGGACCAAAAGTAATGGGACAATTGGCTGCTCAGCTGTTCCATGGCCAGGTGTGTGTTATTCCCTCATTATCCCATTTAAAAGGAGCAGATAAAAGGTCCAGAGTTCATTTCAAGTGTGCTATTTGCATTTGGAATCTGTTGCTGTCAACTCTCAATATGAGATCCAAAGAGCTGTCACTATCACTGAAGCAAGCCATCATTAGGCTGAAAAAACTAAACAAACCCATCAGAGAGATAGCAAAAACATTAGGTGTGGCCAAATCAACTGTTTGGAACATCCTTAAAAAGAAAGAACGCATCGGTGAGCTCATCAACACCAAAAGACCCGGAAGACCATGGAAAACAAATGTGGTGGTTGACCGCAGAATTCTTTCCCTGGTGAAAAAAACACCCTTCACGACAGTTGGCCAGATCAAGAACACTCTCCAGGAGGTAGGTGTATGTGTGCCAAAGTCAACAATCAAGAGAAGACTTCACCAGAGTGAATACAGAGGGTTCACCACAAGATGTAAACCATTGGTGAGCCTCAAAAACAGGAAGGCCAGATTAGAGTTTGCCAAACAACATCTAAAAAAGCCTTCACAGTTCTGGAACAACATCCTATGGGCAGATGAGATCAAGATCAACTTGTACCAAAGTGATGGGAAGAGTATGGAGAAGGAAAGGAACTGCTCATGATCCAAAGCATACCACCTCATCAGTTAAGCATTGTGGTGGTAGTGTCATGGCATGGGCATGTATGGCTGCCAATGGAACTGGTTCTCTTGTATTTATTGATGATGACTGCTGACAAAAGCAGCAGGATGAATTCTGAAGTGTTTCGGGCAATATTATCTGCTCATATTCAGCAAAATGCTTCAGAACTCATTGGATGGCGCTTCACAGTGCAGATGGACAATGACCCGAAGCATACTGCGAAAGCAAACCAAAGAGTTTTTTACAAGAAAGAAGTGGAATATTATATAATGGCCAAGTCAATCACCTGACCTGAATCCGATTGAGCATGCATTTCACTTGCTGAAGACAAAACTGAAGGGAAAATGCCCCAAGAACAAGCAGGAACTGAAGACAGTAGCAGTAGAGGCCTGGCAGAGCATCACCAGGGATGAAACTCAGCGTCTGGTGATGTCTATGCGTTCCAGACTTCAGGCTGTAATTGACTGCAAAGGATTTGCAACCAAGTATTAAAAAGTGAAAGTTTCATGGATGATTGTTAATCTGTCCCATTACTTTTGGTCCCTTAAAAAGTGGGAGGCACGTATACAAACTGTTGTAATTACTACACCGTTTACCTGATTTAATTGTATATACCCTCAAATTAAAGCTGAAAGTCTGCTGTTAAAGCACATCTTGTTCGTTTCATTTCAAATCCATTGTGGTGGTGTATAGAGCCAAGAAGATTAGAATTGTGTCGATGTCCCAATATTTATGGACCTGACTGTATGTATGTACAGGGCCTTGCGAAAGTATTCGGCCCCCTTGAACTTTTCAACCTTTTGCCATATTTCAGGCTTCAAACATAAAGATATAGCATTTTTATTTTTTGTGAAGAATCACCAACAAGTGGGACACAATTGTGAAGTGGAACGAAATCTATTGGATTGTTGAAACTTTTTTAACTAATAAATAAATGAAAAGTGGGGCATGCTAAATTATTCGGCCCCCTTGCGTTAATACTTTGTAGAGCCACCTTTTGCTGCGATTACAGCTGCAAGTCGCTTTGGGTATGTCTCTATCAGTTTTGCACATCAAGAGACTGAAATTCTTGCCCATTCTTCTTTGCAAAACAGCTAAGTGAGGTTGGATGGAGAGCGTTTGTGAACAGAAGTTTTCAGCTCTTTCCACAGATTCTCGATTGGATTCAGGTCTGGACTTTGACTTGGCCATTCTAACACCTGGATACGTTTATTTGTGAACCATTCCTTTGTAGATTTTGCTGTATGTTTGGGATCATTGTCTTGTTGGAAGATAAATCTCCGTCCCACTTTTAGGTCTATTGCAGACTCCAACAGGTTTTCATCCAGAATGGTCCTGTATTTGGCTGCATCCATCTTCCCCTCAATTTTAACCTTTTTAATCTTCCCTGTCCCTGCTGAAGAAAAGCAGGCCCAAACCATGATGCTGCCACCACCATGTTTGACAGTGGGGATGGTGTGTTGAGGGTGATGAGCTGTGTTGCTTTTACGCCAAACATATCGTTTTGCATTGTGGCCAAAAAGTTCAATTTTGGTTTAATCGGACCAGAGCACCTTCTTCCACATGTTTGGTGTGTCTCCCAGGTGGCTTGTGGCAAACTTTAGATGAGACTTTTTATGGATATCTTTGAGAAATGGCTTTCTTCTTGCCACTCTTCCATAAAGGCCAGATTTGTGCAGTGTACGACTGATTGTTGTCCTATGGACAGACTCTCCCACCTCAGCTGTAGTTCTCTGCAGTTCATCCAGAGTGATCATGGGCCTCTTGGCTGCATCTCTGATCAGTCTTCTCCTTGTCTGAGCTGAAAGTTTAGAGGGACAGCCAGGTCTTGGTAGATTTGCAGTGGTCTGATACTCCTTCCATTTCAAAATGATCGCTTGCACAGTGCTCCTTGGGATGTTTAAAGCTTGGGAAATCTTTTTGTATCCAAATCCGGCTTTAAACTTCTCCACAACAGTATTACGGACCTGCCTGGTGTGTTCCTTGGTCTTCATGATGCTCTCTGCGCTTTCAACAGAACCCTGAGACTATCACAGAGCAGGTGCATTTATACAGAGACTTGATTACACACAGGTGGATTCTATTTATCACCATCAGTCATTTAGGACAACATTGGATCATTCAGAGATCCTCGCTGAACTTCTGGAGTGAGTTTGCTGCACTGAAAGTAAAGGGGCCGAATAATTTTGCACGCACCACTTTTCAGTTTTTTATTTGCTAAAAAAGTTTAAAATATCCAATAGATTTCGTTCCACTTAACAATTGTGTCCCACTTGTTGGCGATTCTTCACAAAAAATTAAAATTTTATATCTTTATGTTTGAAGCCTAAAATGTGGCAAAAGTTTGAAAAGTTCAAGGGGGCCGAATACTTTCGCAAGGCACTATATGCAGTGATGTAAGTAACTGAGTTAAAATAAACTGAGTTACGTAACTCAGTTACTTTAGAGGGTAACTAGTAATCTAACTGATTACTTTTCCCCTCATGGTAACTCAGTTACCATTACTTTGGCTTAGTTACTCCAATTACATCTACTGCCACTAGATGGCAGTAGTGTAATTCCGGTGTCCTGCCGAAAAAGTTCCCCGCCTGATAAGGACCCCCTGTACTGCGCAGGCGCAGGGCTTGCACAGTACGAAGGACTACGGAGCTTCCGAAAATTGCCGAACCTAAACAGCTCTGAGTGAACTCTATACCGCTCAGGCGCAGTTAACATGTAATTGTACGAGGCGATGCCGCACGCTCCTGATGCTCGTGCTACTCTGCAAGGGGCGTCTATCGTGTAAGTAAGGGGCGGGTCTAGTATTACTGTAACCAAGGGGCGCATTTATTAATATTGTTATATATCGAGCTCTGCCCATTAATTTAACATTCGCCCTCTTCTGTAGCCATCCGCCCCTTACACGATATAATAATAATAGACCCGCCCCTTGCTTACACGTTATAACAGATCTGCCCCTTGGTTAGAGTAATAATAGAGCAGCCCCTTGGTTACACGATATATAACAATAATAATAAATGCGCCCCTTGGTTACAGTAATACTAGACCCGCCCCTTAGTTACACGTATAGAATATTTAAAAAAAAAAGTCAGTTACTTTGCTGTGTAACTAATTACTTTTCCAATGTAGTAACTGAGTTACTAACGCAATTACTTTTTGGGAGAAGTAATTTGTAACTTAACTAATTACTTTTTTAAAGTAGGATGACCAACACTGACTATATGTATACATACATTTTCAGGAACACGTGTCAGACCAGACTGTATTTTAGGGGCATGGCAGCCCACTTTTAGTTAAAGGAAACAAATAACAGCAATTTCCCTTGCAGGGGGTTCCACCATTACTGTATAGTTCAAACCTTCAGCCTTATGGCTTACTCCCTTGCAGAACCGCTGATCAGACCTTACGCCTAGGTCTTTCGGTTGCTCCTCAGAGCGTATGCTCACGCTGCCAGCTGCAGCCTCTCTCTCCTAGAGAACATGACACTCATACACAGACCTCGTGTCTGTAGGGTGGAGTCTTCCTGACTACTCGGCCAGACTTTCTGTCTGCTTTGTGGCACTGTCTCCAAGTGGGAGCCCTGAGCTCTATCCCTAGGATGAATATGAACACAGGTGTGCAATCAGCATGCCTGTCTGTGAACTAATCAGGCATAGATTGCCAAAACACAGTGTAACACAGGGTCGCCCCTCCACAATATATATATATATATATATATATATATCTATACATATACACACACACACAAACACACACATATTATCTCACAGAAGTGAGTACACCCCTCACATTTTTGTAAATATTATCTTTTCATGTGACAATAATGAAGAAATGACACTGCTACAATGTAAAGTAGTGAACATACAGCTTGTATAACAGTGTAAATTTGCTGTCCCCTCAAAATAACTCAACACACAGCCTAAACCGCTGGCAACAAAAGTGAGTACACCCCTAAGTGAAAATGTCCAAATTAGGCCCAAAGTGTGAATATTTTGTGTGGCCACCATTATTTTCCAGCACTGCCTTAACCCTCTTGGGCATGGAGTTCACCAGAGCTTCACAGGTTGCCACTGGAGTCCTCTTCCACTCCTCCATGACGACATCACAGAGCTGATGGATGTTAAAGACCTTGTGCTCCTCCACCTTCCTTTTGAGGATGCCCCTCAGATGCTTAATAGGGTTTAGGTCTGGAGACATGCTTGGCCAGCCCATCACCTTTACCCTCAGCTTTAGCAAGGCAGTGGTCATCTTGAAGGTGTGTTTGAGGTCGTAATCATGTTGGAATACTGCCCTGCGGCCCAGTCTCTAAAGGGAGGGGATCATGCTCTGCTTCAGTATGTCACAGTACATGTTGGCATTCATGGTTCCCTCAATGAACTGTGGCTCCCCAGTGCTGGCAGCACTCATGCAGCCCCAGGCCATGACTATCCCACCACCATGCTTGACTGTAGGCAAGACACACTTGTCTTTGTACTCCTCACCTGGTTGCCACCACACATGCTTGACACCATCTGAACCAAATAAGTTTATCTTGGTTTCATCAGATCACAGGACACGGTTCTAGTAATTCATGTCCTTAGTCTGCTTTTTTCAGCAAACTGCGGGCTTTCTTGTGCATCATCTTAAGAAGAGGCTTCCTTCTGGGAAGAAAGCTTTGCAGACCAATTTGATGCAGTGTGTGGTGTATGGTCTGAGCACTGACAGGCTGACCTCCCCACCACTTTAACCTCTGCAGCAATGCTGGCAGCACTCATACGTCTATTTTCCCCAAAACAACCTCTGGATATGATGCTGAGCATGTGCTTTCAACTTCTTTGTTCGACAATGGTGAGGCCTGTTCTGAGTGGACCTGTCCTGTTAAACCGCTGTATGGTCTTGGCCACTGTGCTGCAGCTTAGTTTCAGGGTCTTCGCAATCTTCTTATAGCCTAGGCCATCTTTATGTAGAGCAACAATTCTTTTTTTTTCAGATCCTCAGAGAGTTTTTTGCCATGAGGTACCATGTTGAACTTCCAGTGACCAGTATGAGAGAGTGAGAGCGATAACACCAAATTTAACACACCCGCTCCCCATTCACACCTGAGACATTGTAACACTGGCTAATTGGGGCCAATTTTGACATTTTCACTTAGGGGTGAACTCACTTTTGTTGCCAGCGGTTTAGACATTAATGGCTGTGTGTTGAGTTATTTTGAGGGGACAGCAAATTTACACTGTTATACAAGCTCTACACTCACTACTTTACATTGTAGCAAAGTGTCATTTCTTCAGTGTTGTCACATGAAAAGATATAATACACTCATATTTACAAAAATTCTGAGATACTGTATATATATATATATATATATATATATATAGATAGATAGATAGATAGATAGATACATACATACATACATACATACATACATACATACATACATACATTTCTGTACTGTAGCCTTTGTATTGCATTGGAACAACCTGACATCGGTAGCGGTGCTCTGGCAAGTCTTATCTGTTAAAATTTTAGCTGGTCAGCAGAGACTTTTTCTCTGATCTGATTGAGTTGGTTTCAGGATTGACATTAATTTCATAACATGACCACGAAAATGTCAACACATTCTATGACCAAATTCCAGAACACTCTGCACCCAAACTCCAAAGTCTGTTGTATCTGGAGAGGAATTCCCAGGTGGTACAGTTTCATTTTTGCATATCATTTAATTTTTTTTTCCATCCAGCCCTCATTTCAAGAGAACAGTTTTTGGGCTCAAGCTGTTTTGGACTCTTGTAGAGAAACAAAAAATCCCCTTTGTGCCTCTGAGTAAATCCCTCCATCACTCTGTAGTAAATGGGATAGTCTACCCAGACAGTATTTAATATGGCACCATTGCCCCTCACTATGTATCTAGAGTTTTTTTTATGTATTACCAAGGTCAGTCAATCATGTTTTGTTGGATTCTCCATGGCTATGCACCCATTAGCCCATTATTGACTGGAAATTTGGAGGTGTACAGTCCTGGGGGAGGGGGGGGCATCTTGTTTTTAGTAGCAAATTAGCAAGGTCTCCCCATTCCGCTCTGTCTGTGTCATTATTTGTTTTTACTTTTCTAGGAAAAAATATGGTTCTCTTTGCCCCTGTATCATTTACTGGGGGGCTAAACAAGATCACAGTAAAGATCAAACACCCATTTCTATGAATCTCAGAATTGTTTGATTACCTGCAGGTAGCATACATTTTTACTGAATTAGATTTGCAGAGCACTTGCAACTTCATCTGCTTTAAATAAGTTGATGAATGGAGGATTGCCTTAAGACTTGAGATGACCATTTTTAATATTTAGTCATGCTGTTTGGTCTCTGCCATTCTCAAGCCATCTTCCAAGATTTTGTTACCAATGTCTTCAGAGACTTCGGTACATCTGTCATGCTACATCTAGACAGGATACAAATTTTCTCTCTCCAGATATGCATTCTAATGATGGGCATGTTTTTACATTTACATGAGAATAAAATTAGGAAATATAATAATACACTTTAGAAATGTCTCTTTAAACTTATACATGTTCCCTTCCTGGGTTATTTAGTCTCTGCCCAGGGCATGGATCTATATGAAGTACAATCCTGAATTGGCCTCCACATAAAAAATCATTCAGAGATTCTTATGCCACGTACACACGACCGGTTTTGCCGTCAGAATAAACTCTAAAGGTTTTTCCGACAGAGTTCCGACAGAATTCCGCTCAAGCTGTTTTGCATACACACGGTCACACCAAAGTCCAACCGTCAAGAACGTAGTGATGTACAACATGTATGATGGGACTAGAAAATGGAAGTTCGAAAAACAGAAAAAGGGTCCCCTAAGGGTTTGGACTTTTAAGGCATGTAGGATATATAACCCCAGATATAATATGAAATATTGTGTGTTTAAGAAAGAACGTTTTATTACAAAAAATTATACAAAAAACATTTGACAAAATGACAATATAAAAGCTTTTTGAAAAATTCGAACAACGATTCATACATACAGTATATAGATATATATTTTTGTGTAGGCGTTGACTCACACCTGACGCATTTCGGAGGTTTTTGCAAATTTCCTCCTTCTTCAGAGGTAGGAGCACAACATTTCTAATATCTGAAGGATATTGTAATAGAACAATTTGTCAAAAGAGATGGACCTTAATGTATAATAATGCTTTCAAAAAACATAACAATTTTTTGTATGAAGATATACACATAGGAAAAAGTATTCACATACCGTTTACAGGGAAATTTTTCAATGTAGTTAAAAACAGTGGCTGGGAGGAGGAGCTTCTTAGACTGAGCTTCTTGAAATGGCAGACTTTGATCAAGGGTTGGTATCCGTGCATTGGATATGACCACTCCTAAGGGTTATGTCATATGTCTAGAATTTGTTGGAATCCCAAAACAGATTGCAAATAACTTGGCACGATAACAGCAGGGGGCGCCTGTGAGACACACTGGGGTCGGGTATGAAAGCCCTGGTAGATTGAAACATGTATAAGTAGTTGTAAATACATAAATATATGGGTGCTAGATATTTGTTTTCACAGACCTGTGTTATAGATCTGTGACGTATCCTCATCAACCTTGCACTGGTAGTTGGACACCATTAAGCATTCAAAAGCTATGGAAAGAGGGTCAAAGATGTCCAGATAAAGAATCATAGTCACCAATGAATGTCCCTCCCGGATGATCCCCACAATTAAATCCCTATAGTGTTGAAATATATTGGGACATATGGGTATAATGTGGCTATATTTAAATGTGTAAATGTTATTGAGCCTGGTGTATATATGTACATCTTTCTCAGTCCGTATTGGCCATTGCAGGAGCGGCTTCCATTGCATTGAGGACTGTCATAATGGCTCATTTATGGTTGTATATAATATTAGTATCCCATATAAAGACCCCAGTTTAAAAGCAGGCAAATCGTGTCTTATGCACGCCATTAGTGTAGCAAAAACTACAGAGCTAAATAGAGTGTAGGGATCCCACCCAGAGAACAGAATGAACATAAAGTGTAACAATTTGAATTATATGATTTCTATTTACCTGTTTGACCGTTTGTACTCCGCTCGTCTCCTCCTCAGACTGGCAATTGCAGTCTGCTGGACGGGACGAGCGGTCTATTTCAATAAATTCCCCGCCCTGCGAAAATGGAAAATGGAAGTTCAATATCCAGTAGCCAATAGCTTTCGTCTCGTACTTGCTTCAGAGCATGTTTAGTTTTTGGTGCGTCGGAACAGCATACAGACGAGCATTTTTTCCGATAGTAATTTTTTCCGCTGGAAAAATATAGAACATGTTCTCAATCTAAGTCCGTCTGAATTTTCGATGGAAAAAGTCAGATGGGGCATACACACGGTTGGATTATACGATGAAAAGCTCCCATCGGACACTTTCTGTCGAAAATTCTGCTCGTGTGTACGTGGCATAAGTCTTTGCTAATTATTATCACCAGTTTACTAATGATTTCTTTGCTGTAGTAGCTTTAATTACCACCCTAACCAAGAAGAGGAAACAGCTGAAGAATTTTATCTCTAGAAGTAGATCCGAAAGACTCCATGTTTCTTGGAGGTGGTTATCACTTCTCTAGGGGATTGAGTGATTCTTTTGCAATGGACTGTGCAATACTTTATCATTTATTTCTTGCAACTACTGGTGTGCCACAGAGAAAAAAATGTATCTAATTTGTTGAATACATGTCCCATCAGCACGCAAAGTAAAATCCTCAGGGGACAATCTGATAAGGTCTTGCTTACCGTTCCTATTTCTGAAATACATTGGATGAATATTTCAATGAACTTTATAACTGACCTCCTGGTTTCCAGGTTTTTTTTTTCACATGTGTATTGTGAAGGTACTTCCATCACTTCTCATCTCTCTGAATGCTGTATCGCCAGAATGATGATTGCTGGAAACATCTTAGTATTGATTCTTTATTACATTGTATTGTATACTCTGTATGCGAGAGATAACTAGGAGTCTATAGTGGGTATGTCTGAGAATAGATCTCCTTTATTACAAACAGGGGAAAATAAGGGTTCCCAGGTCTCCAGATTACTTATAAAGGGAAAAGTTGGACTGAGGTAC
Organism: Lithobates sylvaticus; assembly: GCA_028564925.1. Taxonomy (NCBI): domain Eukaryota; kingdom Metazoa; phylum Chordata; class Amphibia; order Anura; family Ranidae; genus Lithobates; species Lithobates sylvaticus. The sequence continues at coordinate 506,000,967 of CM053028.1, read as the reverse complement.
TAAAGCAATGTGTAGATAAAAATAATAAAATACTGAGTAGGTAGTCTGTGTTTTCTGCATTTTAGTGCCTAATTTTTAGCTTTGACTAGAGCGCACCTTGAACAGACCAATGAACTTATAACAACTGCTACTTATAAACCATCTAAATGTTTTGCCTATCTATTCGTTTCAGGGAACTCAAGTTATTCCATTACTGTATTCTGTTCTACGGGACAAAGAGTACTTTGAGAAGCCGGAAGAATTTTACCCTCAGCATTTTCTGGACTCAGAGGGAAACCTTGTTAACAACGAAGCTTTTTTACCATTTTCTGCAGGTAAGGCAATCAAAGGGGAGAAAATCTATATTGTCACAAGTGTGTCGTAGGACCCTCTAAGCAGGGACAGACCAAGTCAGCATAGGACACCAACCCAAATTACAAATGGGGCCACAGTTAGTAATTTAATTTAATACTGCCCAGTTTTCTGAGATGGTATATTTACAACTTTTAGGCCAATGCCTTTAAGTCAATCTACCCAAAAGTTATATTTACTATGCCTGGATGGCATGGATCTTGGATACTCCGCTCTTAAGATTTCCCTGATATGCTTTCCCACTGCCCTTCTAAAGGTTTGGGTGATACATTATCTATACATGTGCTGTGCTGCTGTTCTAGGACAGCTTATTATTATTGCATTGGGTATTCATCTTACCTGCACAATATTCCTACATCTGCTTGTCTATGGCCAGCATGAAATGAAAGAATGTGCTCTAACAGTTACTGTATATGTAATATGCATTGATTTGCACAAAGTGTTGGAAACTCTTTAACCACAAAGATTTTTTAGGACAGAAAAAGCTCTGTAAATATCAGTTGGGGAGCAAAACCCCGCTGGGGCTCTAAAATGTGTTGCGCAAACCCCCACAATGCAAAGGTTAAAGAAATTACACATGCAGAGGTCCCCAACTGGACCTAGAGGAACACAGAAATGGAAAGCTGTCAGTCCTCCCAGCTGTAAAAGTCAATATTGTTCTTCATTATTTTAATAATGATTTTATACTTTATTTCTTTTCAAAGGTAAGAGAAGTTGTGCTGGAGAGACTCTGGCTAGAATGGAACTGTTCCTCTTCTTTACAACACTGTTACAAAACTTCACCTTTCAGGCTCCACCTGGAGCAAAACTGGACCTCACAGGTGCTGTTGGCTTCACAACCCCTCCATTGAAGCATGAGATCTGTGCAATTCCTCGCAATTAAAGCGAACTGGCAGTAAACATATGAATAATAATTGTGGACTGGTTTAATCTTTTCTGAAAGAGAATCTGTTTTTTGATTTATAGAATTGTAGTTGAGAGCTCCTATATCAGTGATGGCGAACCTTTTTGAGCCCGAGTGCCCAAACCGCGACGCAAAACCAACTTATTTCTTCCAAAGTGCCAACACAGAATTAAACAACTTTCCATGGCCTCATTGTCCAGCTCTCCCCAGGCAGTATTGTAGGAATCCCTGCCATCCAGCCGCTCCTTGATATACCTGCCGCCGGGAGATCAGGTAGCAGCCACTGCACCTCTCCATATGGCCATGGATGATCTGCTCCAACTCCGAGCACTGACCCCCACTCCGCTGTTTCACAGGCTGCACCAGAGGGACAGATTGAACCAAAGCTGTCCTGGAATAGGGTGCCTGCAGAAAGGAATGCCAGAATGCCTTACCGTAGGTGTAGGGGTCCGGGGGAGGCAATGAGCTGCACAATCAGGACAGTGGAGAAAGAATTTTACACCCCCCTAAACATCGCACATGGGACAAGATGACTGGCTGCCCACCCCCTGCTGCTGTCACTGGCACTGATACAAGGAAGGTAGCCGGCTCCTCCGTGCCTGCACCGTCAGTGCAAGTGACTGCCTGGCTGGGTGATTCCCCTGGTGTGCCCACAGAGAGGGCTTGGCGTGCCAGCTGTGGCACGCGTGCCATAGGTTCGCCATCACTGTCCTATATGAAGATCAAAGGTCCCTTCAGATTGGTGAAAGCTGTATGTTTACAAATAAAACCGAACAAGATGAAATAAATGAAGGAAGGAGAATAATTACATAATATGCTAAAGATAAGTATAAATATAGGATCATGAATGGAACATAAATCACTTATTGTGGAGATAATAAGGTCAGACAACTCAATACCATTTGGAGAGAGTGGGGAAGTAATATTGCACACAGCACCACCTTCAGATTTAATCTTATGTCTGTGCTAGCATTCAGGGAAGGTAATATGATGATCAAAAGAAAACAAGCAGCTTACACTGGAACTAAACCCATCAGTTTAACTGACCAAAGCAGTTACATTCAAGGCATTCCATGATAACTGTTTCTTGGTCTTTCAAGTGAACTGTGAAGCCATAAAATGTCTGGTGTGATAACTGATCACAGGTGCAGCACCATGACAACTGCTGATCAAACAAAGGCTAAAATGGCAGCTTCCTTGGATGTAAAAGATTGGAGAGTTTAGTTCCACTTTAAGGCACATTTACGCAGAGCAGCTCGAATGGAACCAAGCCCAAACCTGCTTTATTTTACATAATACAGGCTGTGATACACATTGCATTTGTAATACCTGTAATGTAAAAATAATAGCAGTAAACCCTCAGAATCTAGTTTCAGTAACGAAACTGTATAGGTAAAATTCAATAACGCACAACTAGCCTGACAACCCAACTGAGTGAACTCAGACAATGTTGCAATGAAGAGTACAACAGTTGGTCTCGAGAGCACTGACAGTGTCTGTCTTGAGGGACGAAATGCGGCTTTTCAGGTCTGTATCCGAACGGGGAGGATTAAACAAAGGATGGCATGTCCATGCTCTTTCCCTACCCATCTGGAACCTCTCCCTGCTGCTAATTACTACCCCTGACAGACAGGGGACCTTTTCCTGCACTACCCACATGCGAAACAAGCACCAAGCCTGAGGGCCAGAGTCTTAAATTGACTGATTCAAGATGGACCAGACTCAATTAGGGCACCAGCATTCAGTTGGATAGCTCCCCCAGTGACCCAGGAAACCATAGAGGAATGATGTTTGTCTTGACTTCGTCTTCTTCTGCGATGCAGCTGTGGTTGATTGCGACCTACAGTGCAGAAAGTAGACTGCATATGCCTAAAAATGTAACATTGTTGTTCTTTAGTGATATATGCATCCAATTTATATCATAATCGGTCTCTATGAAATTGGAATTTTATTCTGTGCAATAATATGTTGGTTGTTGAATGGTAAAACCTCTCAGATGGAATTAGTTGAATCTAGAAAAGTAGTTGAATCTAGAAAAGCTGTGTCTACTGGGCATCATAAAATCTCCAGCTTCTCTAGCCCATCCTCCAGATCCTTTTAGGGGTCGGGTCATTTCTATATACACCCTCTCCAGGGACCAGAGAAGACAGCTGTTTCTGCAGCTCTATAGCTCTCACTCACTATTGGAACTGTGAAGAAATGTTAAGAGTATTTTGTAAGGTCCAGGGACTTTAATATATCTGACTCTGAAAATGGATTGGATTCTGAACTGAACTAAAGACTAGACAAACTTTGCTTAGGCAATATTTACTTAATCCCTCTTCTTTGAATGTTGCTTATTATCTGATTTGTAATATCTTTTCTGTAAATATTTTTCCTTTTTTTTTTTTTTTCATTAAAATTATATTTTAAAATTGTTAAAGCCTAAGTGTAGTGATACAAACAGAAACATCAGCACAAGGGACATAACTTACAAGCAGTAGTTTGGTCCTTGTGCTGATTCCTCTTTGTTAAGTTGAAATTCTCCTCTGTCCATGCCCATTCCCACCACCACAATATTTTGGTGTGAGGGGTGTAATGCAACTATGGGGCTGTCAAAGGCTGTCATCAAGAAAGCCAACTATGACCACCCTTTCTGCCTAACTGCTCCATTCACAGACATTGTACTACAGCATCTATGAATGAAACAGGGTCTAATAATGAAGGATAGGCAGGAGATTGAAAAGTCCACCCCCCTCCATTCATATGTTACTGTACATTCAAACATGGTGCGGCGACTATTGTTTGTGTATTAAGGGTTACATGCAAACAGCTATGTAGTCACTATCTTTGTTGGCATCCCAGGAGGCTAGTGTCACAGATGTGGACCCTCCTATGAAAGTCACTCTACAGGTACTTGCAGATGTGGAGGAGGGTTGGTGATGCGAAACTGAAGTGAAAGACTCGAGGCATAGGACAGATGGAGGTTGGAATTAGACTGGGTACACAATGGGATGCAGGCTGGGAAAATGCTGGATACAGACTGGGTTTAACCTAGAACAGTTTAACAACTTTTGTAGCTCAGGGAGTGATAGCTATTATGCTTAAGTGGTAATAGCACATGCCACTAAAGTTTAATAAAAGTAATGAAGACACAGAAACAGGAAACTGAGAAGGTACTGGTGCTCAAGCATGGAAGTTGGGGGGGATTCATTTTTCCTACAAAGTGGGGAAACAAAACTTCTAATGGCATGATCCGATCCAAGGGTGTTTTTCCAGGCTATAGCCTTACAATCCAACAGATAATACAGCTTGTCTCTTGAACCTGTAGTCAAATACCCTGTACACACGATCAGAAATTCCGTCAGAAAAAAATTGGATGGTTTTTCCAACAGAATTCCACTCAAGCTTGCCTTGCATACACACGGTCACACAAAAGTTCTCTGAACTTTCGACCGTCAAGAATGTGGTGACGTACAACACTACGAAGAGCTGAGAAAATTAAGTTCAATGCTTCTGAGCATGCGTCAAATTGTTTCCGAGCATGCATAGATATTTTGCGCGGAAGAAATTGTACAGACGATCGGGATTTCCGATCAGAACTTTTTCCGATCGAAAAATAGAGAACCTCCTCTCCATCTTTTGCCGGCAGGAATTAGGCCAGCAAAAGTCCGATGGAGCATACACACGGTTGCATTTTCTGACCAAAAGCTCTCATCGCCCTTTTGCTGGGCGAATTTCCGATCGTGTGTGCGTGGCATAAAATTTGCTGGACTGCTGGAGAAGCAAGGGTGGTGTGAGAGAAAATCCATTGGGAATCAATGGCATCAGAAAATAGGCATGAAGGAATTGGCTGTGGGTATGTGGCTATGTGGATATATGTGGGTAGTCATAACCTAAAGGACACAGTATTCATTTTAGTCAACGTTTCAAAAGAATCAATATATTATAGAGCAAACTTAGCAGGGTGCATCTTGAGGCAAAGGTTTTTTTGTGGAGAACAAGAATTGACATTGAGGATGGAAGTCAGGGACTTTGGTGAAGAGGCAGACAATATTTTTATTTATTATTTAAGGAGGTCTGCAAGGTGGCTAGTGCAGGCATGCCATTTGTGATTGGGGTGCTTACCATAGACTACAAAAAGTAGTGATTTATTAAATAACAATAAATATAATTGGATCTAGGCTCAACACACTTCATCCACTGTGTTATATGAACCCAAATTAGAATTGTACCTCACCGGAATATAATCCTTTACTGACAGTTTGTTATTGTTAAAAAGTTCCTTTATTTTTACTCTATAAAATCATTCCATAAAAAAGGACAAAAAAGAAATGATCAACAGGTAAAATAATTTCACCCATCATATCCTCACCTGCTACAAGTATTACCCGAGTTACAAACATCCGACTTACATACAACTCCTACTTACAAATGGAAGGAGACAACAGGAAGTGAGAGGAAATTTACCCCTAGGAAGGGAAATTCTCTCCTGTAAGAGTTATCATGGGAAAAAGGTGTCTCCACTGAAGCTTTATCAACAATCTTGTTTCCACAACAACCCAAAATTTTCAAACTCCAATTGTCACAGGGACAGAAAGTGAGGTGAAATCTTCTGAACAGGGGCACAGACAGCAAACATTACAGGGATGTTAACCTTTCCCTATGCTATCTTAAAAACGTAAAAATTGTTTTTTTGGCTGGAGTTAAACTTAAAAAATTTACCTTACAAACAAATTCAACTTAAGAACAAACCTACAGACCCTATCTTGTTTGTAACCCGGGGACTGCCTGTAATCAGTAAATTAGAACAACCAGCAAGACCAGCAGTACATGTCAGAGCTATAATGGAGTATAGTGGAAAAGATCAATCCTAATGTTAGGTGTGGCTCATAAACAGTTGGTCCAGAAGAGGAGCATGGGCATAATAAGGTTGTATATTTGAAATCCACAGTCACGGCCACACACACAATTTTATATAAGCCAATATCCATGATTATGGACTATAAATATCAGCTCCTGTGTCCAAAGGAGAGGTAACGTTTTCTGTCATGCAGAGTATAGCGTATTATGACAGATTGAATTTAAGGATTTTTTCTTCAATCAGCCTCCCTCTGTCACGCAGCCAGCAAAATATATTATCAGACTGGAAACAGCAAACTAAATAGAGTATTCACATAAAGTCCTTCAAATTGTGGAGCATATGGTCCCTTTGCACTATGATTCCCAAGAGACACTTGAGAAATAAGGAGGAGTGGAGCTGCTTTTCTGAGACTGTTCAGCTAGGTTCTTACTCTTGGCTCTGAGAGAACCAGTGAGAGCCCATCTGCTGCATACTAACCAGATTTCTGAGAGGCCAGACCAGCATAGACACCCAACGCAGTGCAACACAGAATGCAGCGACTGCATCCGCACTGTTGCTGCAAGGAGACCAGAGCATCCTTTCACTCTCTACTTCCTACCACTGAATCTCTGGAGGCATCCTGTGGAGAGACTAAGAGGGGCCCCCTTCCTATAGTGAGAGTTCACAGCCGCACCACAGGGACTGGTGATAGGGCACTGGCTACTGTTCACACTGCTAGCAGGGACTAGGTTATAGGAGGCAGGACATTAGGTATACTGCACCTGTACCACACCTACACTGCATCTTGACTGCATCTTTAACAAATAAAGAAAATATATTTTGCACTTAGTGCAATGATATGTGTACAGAGCTGCACCTACCTGTATATAACATCAGAATACTGGATGTTAGATCTAAATACATACACATAATAGGCCCGCATCAACCCAAATAAAGTCCAAAGAAACAGATTATGTCAAAAGACATTCAGATTTCTGTGATGTGATACTCTTCAGCACAGTTCGTGAAACAACAAAGAGTTCAAATTATAAAATTCAAATAGTCAATGAAACAATCAACCATCCACCTATTCACTGTAGGTAAAGCCGACCAAACACTTTGTGTTTTTGACCAACGACAACAATGACCTCCTACCAAATGAACTGAATCCCCATAACAGGGATCAAAAACACATGTTCATCAATGACCATCCAGACATCCCTTCATGGTGAAAGGACTCTGCCAGCCTCAGGCTTCAACATTTGGCCCACACACATCCATACTTCTAGAGGGAAACAGAGGCTGCACATAGTGTAAAACCACCAAATAATTTATTATAAAGAAAGACATATCCTTACAGAGGTAAAAGTAGATAGAGCATGTAACAAAAAATAGTAGTGTCTCGCCGGCGTACCCCCGGTCGGCATAGTAACATCACAGGTTAAGCCCAACATGTTTTGTTGTGACACAGCATAATCAGGGGAACGGAAAGGACTGCATCTCCCATAAAACATCCTACAAGTCCCCTTTGTTACCTTCTCTCATTTCCTTCATTTTAATGGACAGCGCACATCCAGTTGGTCTAGGACTAGTATAGTTCCATCAATGCAGTTTGGCAGTATAGTTCCTGTGTTCAGTAAATCAAGCTTTATTACTGCTCACTGCTGCACTTTAGGTGACCCTGCTTATGTTTATGCTGATCTGAATGCCAAGTGCTATCTTATGCCTAGTCCTTATTACCAATCACTCTGTATGCTGAATTGTGTTATTACCATTGTTATTCCATTTCTTTGCTTACTTAGTTATCCATATCGGGTGACAGTATATTAACTTTACTTTTACTAACTGGTTCAGTGCCTGCTTTCTTCAACACTGTACTACAGTACTACAGGGTACTAAGTATTACTTACAGTGTGTCAGAGGGGCTGAAGTTCTTAAAGAGGTTGAGGCAAAGAACAGAAGACCCATTCTAACCAGCGCCTATTACAGCCTACAAATAGCACTACATCTGTTTGCTGATGTATGGGTAGGGTTGTCACCTCATCCCTTTAAAACCGAACGCATATGAATTGCACAGGTTCTGTGGCTGATTAAGGTGGTAATGGAATGCACTTGGTGCCTTATCTGCATTAAATTAGCCTCAGAACCTGTGTCATTCATATGTGTTTGGGTTTAAAGGGATGAGGTGGCAACCCTATGTATGGGGCCACTGGTAAGTAAAGAGCCATCAATGACTGATACTGAGAGAGGTGTGGAGACAAGCTCCTGATCTAAAGTTAGGTGTGACCCAATGAAATTAGCAGCAGACCCAGAATACAGAGAGAGTTCTAAACACGGGAAACATGCCCCCTTCTATATACTATATACTCTATAGTATGTCTATGAATGGGGTCATGTTTCCTGTGCTTACAACTCTCTCTGTACAATGTGTCATTTTTTGCAGGAAAAAAAAAATATTTAAAATCACTCGCGGCTAATTGCCGATTCCCGTAATACAGAGAACAATTCGAATACAACAACTAACAAATATGTAATTTCAACTAACATGAAAGAAATTATAATAGCGGATATAACGAATGCTTCGAATGCTTCGAGATTCAGTATATCTAATATAGAGAACTGTCTCTGTGTGTACAATGTGTCATTTTTGCAGGAAAAAAAAACTATTTAAAATCACTCGCGGCTATTTGCCAGCAAATGAATTGTCGGATCCGTAATACAGAGAACAGTCATTCATTGAAGTCATTGATAAAAAAATGCGTAGGGGTCCCCCCAAATTCAATAACCAGGCCCTTCAGGTCTGGGATGGATATTAAGGGGGACCCCAGCCAAAAAAATAAAAAAATAAATGGCGTAGGGTCCCCCTCAAAATCCATATCAGACCCTAGAGGTCTGGGATGGATTTTAAGGGGAACCCTAGCCAAAAAAAATAGCGTGGGGTCCCCCATAAAATCCATACCAGACCCTTTATCCGAGCACGCAACCTGGCAGGCCGCAGGAAAGGAGGGGGGGACGAGAGCGCCCCCCCCTCCCGCCTGAACCGTACCAGGCCACATGCCCTCAACATTGGGAGGATGCTTTGGGGGTCCGAGACCCCTAAAGCACCTTGTCCCCATGTTGATGAGGACAAGGGCCTCTTCCCCACAACCGTGCCCGGTGGTTGTGGGGGTCTGCGGGCGGGGGGCTTATCAGAATCTGGAAGCCCCCTTTAACAAGGGGACCCCCAGATCCCGCCCCCCCCCCTGTGTGAATTGGTAAGGGGGTACAAAAGTACCCCTACCATTTCACCAAAAAAGTGGCAAAAATGACAGGAGACGGTCTTTGACAATTCCTTTATTAAAATCTTCTTTCTTCTTTCTTCATCTTCTCCTTCCGTCATCTTCTTCCATCTTCTTCTTCCTTCGATTCGCTTCTTCTTCCTCCGGTCTTCTCGTCCTTCTTCTCGTCCGGCGTCGTCCTTCTCGTCCGGCATCGTCGTCTCTTCTCGCAGGCCGCTCCTCGCAATGGGAGGCTCCCGCTCTGTGAGGCTTCGCTCCGGGTGACAGGTCTTGTATAACGAAGGCACCTGGTGACCCCGCCCCCCCTCTGACGTCATGGGGAAAGCCATAGGGAATTCAACATGACGTCCCCGTGCGTCAGAGGGGGCGGGGTCACCAGGTGCCTTCGTTATAAAAGACCTGTCACCCGGAGCGAAGCCTCACAGAGCGGGAGCCTCCCATTGCGAGGAGCGGCCTGCGAGAAGAGACGACGATGCCGGACGAGAAGGACGACGCCGGACGAGAAGGACGAGAAGACCGGAGGAAGAAGAAGCGAATCGAAGGAAGAAGAAGATGGAAGAAGATGACGGAAGGAGAAGATGAAGAAAGAAGATTTTAATAAAGGAATTGTCAAAGACTGTCTCCTGTCATTTTTACCATTTTTGCCACTTTTTTGGTGAAATGGTAGGGGTACTTTTGTACCCCCTTACCAATTCACACAGGGGGGGGGGCGGGATCTGGGGGTCCCCTTGTTAAAGGGGGCTTCCAGATTCCGATAAACCCCCCGCCCGCAGACCCCCACAACCACCGGCCAGGGTTGTGGGGATGAGGCCCTTGTCCTCATCAACATGGGGACAAGGTGCTTTGGGGGGGACCCCAAAGCACCCTCCCAATGTTGAGGGCATGTGGCCTGGTACGGTTCAGGCGGGAGGGGGGGCCGCTCTCGTCCCCCCCTCCTTTCCTGCGGCCTGCCAGGTTGCGTGCTCGGATAAAGGGTCTGGTATGGATTTTGAGGGGGACCCCATGCCATTTTTTAATTTTTTTTTCGGCCGGGGTTCCCCTTAAAATCCATCCCAGACCTGAAGGGTCTGGTATGGATATTTGGGGGGGACCCCACGCCATTTTTTTTTTTTTTGGCTGGGGCCCCCCTTAATATCCATACCAGACCTGAAGGGCTTGGTTATTGAATTTGGGGGACCCCTACGCTTTTTTTTTTTTCTGCAAAAATGACACTTTGTCATTCGAATTCATTCGAATTCATTCGTTATATCTGCTATAATAATTTCGTTAAAATTAGTTGAAATTCGATATTGGTAGTTGGATTTACTAACGATTCGTAACGATTCGTAACGATTCGTAACTTGAAATTGAAATTCGATATTTGTAGTTGGATTCGAATTGTTCTCTGTGTTATGAGAACCAACAATTCATTAGCCGCGTTAACGATTCGTAACGATTCGTAACTTTACTAACGATTCGTAAAAAAAATTACGATTCGTCCGAATTTCGTATTTCGTACGAATTCGAACGGAATTTCGTACACGAATTACGAATTACGATTTTTTTTATATACGAAACGAAACTAATTTTTTGACAGTTCCCATGTCTACTAACTACTATGAAACATGTGTCCGAATCAGTGTTATTTTTTAAATCAAATTTCAAGTTCGCTTTAGTCATAGTTGTTTGACTAAAATGCCATTTTAGTTTTAGTTGTACTTTAGTCGACTGAAACCTAATGGATTTAGTTAATTTGTAATGCAATATTTAAGCATTTCTCCAGAATTGCCAAACTCGTATACCCCAGGAGTAAAAATTGAATAACCTGTTATTTATGGTATTAGGGTTTCGAACATGCATTAGACACAGATTTAGCTATTGTGATATATAAGGTCTTTATAAATAAAACAAAGTTACATAAACAAACAAAAATATTGCTTTTTGACAGACAGAAGTGCAACTTTAAAATATATATAAAAAAAAAAAGAAAAACGGTAAACTCCAGTGGCTGTAATTCCATTGCACATATTACTTGAATATATTACAAACATGAAATATTAAGGAGAAAAAAAATAAGAAAAGCCTTTTTCTTTTTTTTTTTTTTCAGCAGCTTAGTAGATGCTGCCTACTTATTTGTATGTAGTAGTGTTAATTTTCATGTAAAATTTTGATTTAATTTTAGTCTTAGTCTTTTGACTAAAATACCATTTTAGTTTCAGTTGTTCTTTAGTCATCTGAATTGTTTTACTCGACTAAAATACATTTTATTATGTAGATGAAAGTAACACTGGTCACAAGGCTGTTATTTAAAGTGGAAATAAACCATCCTATCGTGTTCAATCAAGAATGCTGCCTTTTTTAGTTTTGCATAGAGTGTGGAAGAGTTAGAATTTTTGTCAGGGTTTTGTGTATGACAACAGTAGGAGACAAGAAGAAACATCCTCAAGGTGGAAAAAAATGTTGGACATCTATTGGATATAGTAAATACATAGTTGGTTAGGTTGAATTAAAACACTGGTCTATCCTTTTCCATGTGTGTGTGTGTGTGTGTTTTATATCACTACCATTTTCAGTATCCCATATTGCAATATGTTCACTAAAACGCATCTAAAAGTTTTTTGAGTTTATCTACATAACAGGAATGCTAAAAGTAGTTACAGAAATTTTCCTAAATGTCTGAAGGGCAATAATCCTTTTCCACACATAACTATAATTTGCCCTGGTAGCAGCTACAGTTCATAGGTGTAATTAACGCCTCGCTGTATAATACCTATATCAATAAGTACCTTCACTGCTTAAATCCCCTCAAACAATTTGATATCTCACACACTAATGTAATATACAGTTTCTCTTCATGTAATAATCAGACAATCTTTAAATGAGAAGCATGGACTATAAAAAAAAACACATTATACTCGCCTAGGTGGATGCAGCATTGATCCGATGCTGCATTTGTTCCCTGCCACCTTTGAACTGAGAACTGGGCAAACACAGCCCACAAACAGTTTGCTGAGGACAAACAGAATAAGGACATGGATTACTTTATAAAGTTCCATTACTGTTATGCAGGTTCTTTGTCAGTTCTTTCCTGCGCTCCATGGATCAGTATCGGCTTGCTCAATGCATCCACATGAGAGCTAACAATCTCATTGACAATTTGTACACAGACACTAATTGCAATTCAAAAAGCCACAGATGTGGAAAATGGACCCTTTAATTGCCATTTGATCTGTGTGTCATCTTGTATATCTGTACCAAGGCCAAGCGTTCCAGGGTATGTAAACTTTTGATCAGGGCCATTTGGGTGATTTTTGTTATGATTTAAAAAGGAGCCAAACAACTATGTGATAAACTGCTTCATATGATCACTATCCTTAAATAAGAGTTTTCTGGCATGATAATTCATACTTTAAATATTAAAGCCAAATATTTACGATTAAAAATATTGGAGCGCAGCTTTTTTTTCCCCTCTTGGGTAGATCAGAGAGTGGTTAAAACCGACAGACTTTTTCTGCATCTGTGTGCCTTTGAGAAGATTTCCCTTTGTGCTGTAAACACAACAGGAAGTAAGAGGATATCTCTTTAAAGTGGGGGAAATCCCCTTTTATAAAGGTGCAACTAAGCTATTAACCACAATACATTGCCCCTCTATTTCTGTTCTGGTGGCAAATCAGAGTTTTGGGTTCTCCCTCACTTTCATTCCTAGTAAGAGTAGCCACAAGGACAAATGAAAGTGAATCTCCATAACTGGGATACAGACCGCATTAAAAACCTAACTTGGAATGTAAACCTTTAACCACTTTATCAAAAAAAAAAAAAAAATGTTTTGACATTTAATATACTTCAAGAGTTTTTCACAAAGTATGATAGTTATGATTTTGAATATCATTAAACTTGTTAAAAGCAATATGAACAGTGTGATTATTCAGCTGTATATAGTGCATTTAACTATGCTTTATCTTTGTCTTCTTATAGGAATTAGCTTTTGACCCATATGAGTCCTATGCTCAGGATATTCTTCGACCAGGTTTTCATGATCACTTCCTTGGTCAACTTTCAAAGCCTGGTGCTGCTCTTTATTTACAGGTAATACAAGCTGTTCAGGGGACAAGATCTATATTTTACTTGTCGCTCTTTATAATTATCTTGTAACATTTTAGTCCTGTCTGATATATTCTGTGCAAATTTATATCATATTATGTGATAACCATATGGCATTTGGCTGTAAAGGAAACTTGTGCAGAATGTGGACTGCCATTGTTGACCTTATCCTGAAAATGCTAATTTCCTGGCTGGCTTGCTGAACCAGTGCTAGTAAGCAGATGGAATGCTCTGATTTGCTTCACACTTGACAATAAGCGAGACAGCCACGCAACCAGGTTTTTATAAGTAGGTCAGCAATGGTACTAATGTATAACTTTTAGCGTAGTTACTTTACATTTCTGTAAAGAGGGCATTGAAGGATTGACTACTGAAAAGATTTAGGTTACTGGAAGTGGCAATGTGACCTTCCCTTCCAGAAGTAAGGTTGTCTGTTCAAGATGGTGACTTATAGGCTCAAGGATGTGTCATCTAGAAGCAGAGATTTTCCCAAGTGTGAGAATAACAAACACAGGTTAACTAGCATTAGCTTCAGCCTAAGATACAGAAATCTGCTTCCTTCAAAATCATTGTTCTGTGAACCTACAGCCTGAAAAAATAATAATTTGTGTTGCAGGAACTCGCATGTCTGTAGACAAGTGTTCCAGTATCCCACATGTCTCTAGACCAGTATCCTAGGTGTGGGACAAGTAGTATCCCACATCTGGTGGTTCAAAGCCACATAAACTGGGGGGGACTGGAGTGACACCATTATTGTACATAATAATGGTGGATAGATATATGGAATAATGGATGACCTTCACCAGCACACCTTCCCTATGTTTAAGGCGTAATTTTGAAAAACATTGTAGTCATCTAAAAGACTAACATTTCAGGATGATAACATGTAAAAGAAACTGCATAATTATAAATAAATCCTAAACAATTTAAAAAGCCTGCTGTGTCACTTATGACATCATCATAAAGTCAGATTCTAGTCTAAATGTTGTAATTAAAGACCATGTTAACAAACAATAGCATTAAGTATGTAAACAAAAGTACTTTTCTTTATTTTCTTTATAGTGAGCAAATTCTGCACACTATATTTTGGGATTCGCAAACCATTTGCTCAGATTCCAAGTTGATGCCTGAACTTCCTGACACAAGTCAGCTGCTGTCAGAATTCACAATTCTTTTAAAATACAAAAACTGGCCATAGAAAGCATGCTACATCATTGCATATTTGATGCATGTGCACTCAGAACTGTGTTGATGGCAGTACATGAATGCTACATAGCCTAACATACACATTATCATGGTGACAGTGTGTCCTGATGGAAGCTAACGGATGCCGCCACCTTTGCAGTACAAAGTGCACCCACCCAATGGGCAGTGCTAGTGGAAGGTAATAGGGGTTGCTAAATAACCTCAAGACATCATACTAAAGTAGGTCAGGAGAATACTTATAGGTCTGTTTCATACAGGCTTCAGCTTGTATAAGAACATTTGTGCACAGCAAGCTTTGACAAAGCATTTTCAGAGCTTTCAGCAAGCTTTCTTGAAGCTTTTAAAGTATTGTTCAACACCAGTTTGTAAATGTTGAGTACAGAACCTAATGGGAGTGTTGATTTGCCACTTTAAGCAAGCTGCTAGCAGGCTTTCAACAAGCTTCAAGAAGTTTGAGTTAAGGGCTGGAACTGAGTTCTGCCTCTTCCTTCTGCCCCACAACAAAGTCTTAATGGTCATTGAGGGGGCACCCCCCACTTATCAAAGTGGGGAGATGTCTGCTGGCCTTTGCAATGTTTTACTGCAGGCATGCAACAATATTGATTTGTTGCCCCTCACTTTTAGTCTGTCCACTGCACCTCGGGGCTTCACTAATGTGCTATACCCTGGTGTTGCTCTGCTTTGCTGTCAAGGCATCCCCATAGTGGGATATCTGCATGACCTTTTCCCAAAGAACAGTCCATGTAGGTTTTGTGAACCTACGGACTGCAGAACATCCAGTGATTCTGTTGCATCCAAAACATCCAGAAGTTGGCATTGGAACTGTCACATTATTTGGATTATTTCAGACTTCTCTTAGATACAGCCCTGTCCAAGGTCTTCCTTCCCTTGAACAAATTGCAGACTTGTTGCTCCCATGTATAGACTCTGGGCTCCAGCAGCCACTTTGCTTTGTGTGAGGGTTTTGGGCCCGGTTTCTTCCTTCCAGGCCGTTTCCTATGCCCAATTTCACTGCAGACTGCTGTAACTCAGCATTGTGGCAGTGTAAGACAGACAGGCTGTGGATCATCCCTTACACCTGACCTGCAGGACCAGGTTTTCCCAGGCATGATGGGTCTCCTGTTCGGTGCTGGACTTGGAGAAATGTTTTGAGACGTTCTCACACTGGACGCCAGACTTTTGGGCTAGAGAGTAGTCCTGGATACCAATCATGGTACAAGGGACTTGGTCTTTGGAAAAATCTTGTCTCCTGACCAATATTCGGGAACTCAGGACACTTTGGTTATACCTTCAACGCTGAACCTCTCATTTGTGAGTTAACCCAACCAGGATTTAGACAAGTGTCATAGTGGTGGCTTGCATCCACAACCCAGGAGGAGCCAGAGTCCCAGAGTCTCACAGCTTATGGAGAAGCAGATCTGATTCCATCTTGGACAGAACTTCACATTCCAGCCCAGTCCACCGTACACATCCCAGGTGTGTAAAATTGGCAGGTTAACTTCCACATTCTTCAACTTCTGTGTTCCGAAGAATTCTCTTTACCCCAAGGTGTTTCAAGGCCTTGCAGGTGGGATAGACTACATAGTAGGTGAGGTTGAAAATAGACACAAGTCCATCAAGTCCAACCTTTGTCTGTGCTTTTATGTCAGTATTACATTGTATATCCCTGTATGTTGTGGTCGTTCAGGTGCCTAATCTATTTAAATTATCGATGCTCCCCGCTAAAACTGCCTTACCGCTATTAGAGTAAAGAACCCTCTACGCAGTTTAAGGTTAAACTGCGTCTTTTCTAATTTTAGTGAATGGCCGCCGGTCTTTTTAAATTCCCTTTCGCTGAAAAGTTTTATCCCTATTGTGAGGTCACCAGTATGGTATTTGTACAGGAAATCATATCCCCTCTCAAGCGTCTCTTCTCCAGAGAGAATAAGTTCAGTTTTCGTAACCTTTCCTCATAACTAAGGTTCTCCAGCCCCTTTATAAGCTTTGTTGCCCTTTTCTGGACTCTCTCCATCACATCTTTCCTGAGGACTGGTGCCCAAAACTAGACGACTACTGGTGCGGCAGGACCAGAATTTTGTAAAGTGGGAGAATTATCGTTTTATCTCTGGAGTTAATCCCCTCTTTAATGCATGCCAATATTCTGTTTGCTTTGCTTGCAGCAGCTTGGTATTGCATGTCATTGCTGAGCCTGTCATCTACTAGGACCCCCAGGTCCTTTTCCATCCTAGATTCCCCCAAAGGTTCTCCCCCTATTGAATATATTGCATTCATATTTTTGCCACCCAAATGCATTATTAGACATTTTTCTACATTAAACCTCATTTGCCATGCTTTTGCCCACCACATTAATTTGTTCAGATCTTCTTGCAAGATTTCCACATCCTGCTTAGCTTAGTACCATCCGCATATACTGAAATTGAGCTGTTTATCCCATCCTCCAGGTCGTTTATGAATAAATTAAATAGGATTGGTCCCAGGACAGATCCCTGGGGGACTTTGCTTTCCACGCCGGACCATTCCGTGTACTCCCCATTTATCACCACCCTCTGAACTCGCCCTTGTAGCCAGTTTTCAATCCATGTACTCACCCTATGGTCCATGCCAACGGACCTTATTTTGTACAGTAAATGTTTATGGGGAACTGTGTCAAATGCTTTTGCAAAATTCAGATACACCACGTCTACGGGCCTTCCTATATCTAGATGGCAGCTTACCTCCTCATAGAAGGTTAATAGATTGGTTTGGCAAGAACGATTCTTCATGAATCCATACTGATTACTGCTAATGATACCTTTCTCATTACTAAAATCTTGTATATAGTCCCTTATCATCCACTCCAAGAGCCTGCCTTATTATTGATGTTAGGCTAACTGGGCTGTTATTCCCAGGGATGTAGCTTGGCCCTTTTTAAAAGAAAGAAAGAAAAGTAGGTTTAGGGTGTTTGAGGATGGAAAAAGAACCTGCATGGGCAAAGCACAGTTTCGCTTTTTTTAAACCTTTGGCCAGGCTATGGACTTTCAAGTATTTTTAAATATTATCAAACCAGTAAATGAGCTTTGAAACAATTCTGTTACCTATGTAGCTGCAGGCTCTAGAGAATAATCCTCACAATTCTACCTATGTAGCTGCAGGCTCTGTAGAATAATCCTCACAATTCAAAGAATAAGCACTGAAGTTGAGCAAGTCGAGTCTCATCAGATTAGTGCACCCTGATCCCCAGTGTCTGCAGGTACAAAGCTCATTTACTGGGTTGCTATTAATATGTAAAATGCTTGAATATCCATTACGATTTCTTTTTTTTACAAATCTTTTATTTATTCCAGGAACAGGGTTGGGTACAGTCACCGGGTATACACAGCCAGTTACAACGCATAAACATCTGGATATATACAGACAGTTACATAATACAGAATCACAGGTGTATACTATGGTTGTAGGCAAATTACAGTCCCCTATGAGTATACTAACAGTCTGCCCTCTGTGTTGTTTCCAGTGTTCTTAAATCCCCTGAACTGACTATCTATTTATGCTGCTCCAATTAAGGTCCCAAACCAGTTCCAAGTGATTTTAAAATATTAAATATCTGGACCCCGTGGAAACCGGGGGCCAGTAGTACCAAGAGAAACGGAGAAGAAACAAAGAGAAAAAAAAAAGGGGGGGGGGGAAATAGAGAGAGAGAGGCTAGCAGATAGAGATACGTAGGGGGGAGGAGGAGGAGGGAGGGAAGGGAAGAAGGAAGAGGGGGTGCGGGGACGTGCCTAGTGTGATCCCGTCGCACATAGAGGGGTGTCAGTTTGGGCACCATCAGTGCACCATGGTCAGACGAGCCATCATTCAGATAAAATTGATATTGATAGGTGTACTCATTCAAGTTACCGCTCTGTCGCCGTCCAGGAGGGCTTGCCCCTCCTCTGAGAAATAGAACATATTCCAAAGCAACCAAGTGTCGGAATATCGTTCCTGCTGGTGTTTTGCAGAAAGAACCAGGTCTTCCATTATGCTAATTTCTCTAACTTTGCGTATCCACATGCCTATTGTCGGGGGCTGGGGAGATTTCCACTTAAGGGGAATACATGCCTTAGCGGCGTCAAGTAGGTGGCGTATAATAGATTTTTTGTATACCTTCGCTGGTATGTTAGATGCATGTAGGAGGAAGAAGGCAGGGTCGTCTGGTATTACCCTTTCCGTAAATCCCTGAAGGATGCGCCGGACCTCCCTCCAAAAGTGTTCTAGTTTGGGGCATGACCAGAAAATGTGTAATATGTTGCCTATATCTCCCTGGCATCTCCAACATCGTTCGGAGGCGTCAGGGAAATTTTTTTTTAGTCTTGCTGATGTTCTGTACCATCTAATAAGGATTTTAAAGTTGGTTTCCTGTGTTTTTGTACAGATGGAGGATCTGTGCGTAAACCTGAGTATATGTTGTCTCTGTGATGCATTGAAGGTTTTATCCAAGTCCCGTTCCCATTCCGTGATGCAGTTCAAGACTTGGGGTTCCGTAGGAGAGATTAGTAACTCGTAACAGGCGGATAGCGTATGTTGCATTGCCCCTGTTTCTGAGCAAAATTCTTCGAAAGTGGTGAGGGGCCTGTCAAACATCCCCGGAGCCGGGAGAGTTCTAAAAAAGTGAACAATCTGGCGGGTACTCCAGAATCTCAATCGGAAAACACCTGACTGGTCCATCAGCTCCGACATTGTCGGCCAGGCCCCTGTCGTAACGTATTTGGAGGCTTGCAAGTATCCTGTTCTCAACAGGTTCCGGAAGTCTACATCGCCCATTCCCGGAGGGAAAAGCGGGTTTCCCAAAATCGGGTAAAGGGGAGAGGTCTGTGAGGAAAGAGAGGTTGATGTGAGCAGGGCTGAACAGATTCTGACCGTGTTGCCTATTAAGGGATGGTCCCTCATCTCTTTTGGCAGGGAGGGGAAGCACCAGGGGGCCCCACTAAGGGGAACTACCGATTGGCCTTGTTCAATACGAACCCATATCTTAAGGTCAGTGTGTCTGTTCCAATCAATCAGCCTACTCAAGTGTATAGCTTGATAATATTTTCGCATGTCTGGAACTGCCAGTCCTCCGTATTGCTTAGGGAGCATTAGCTGTTCTCTTCTAATCCGCGGATGTTTTTGTGCCCATATAAAGTCAAAGAAGGTCCTTTGGACCTGTTTAAAAAAGTTGGTGGGTATGTGGATTGGTAGCGCCTGGAGGAGGTAGAGAAACTTGGGGAGGACGTTCATTTTTATAATGTTGCACCGGCCGAACCAAGAGTGTAGGCCCTTTTTCCACTCATCTAAGAGTAATTTGACTTTTTTTAACAGTGGGGGGAAGTTTAGGTCGAAGATCTTGCTTATATTGGATGGGATCATTGTGCCTAAATAGGTCAGTGCTTTGTCTGTCCATTTAAATTTAAAAGTACCTTGGAGCCGAGCGATCGATACTTGTGGGAAGTTGATCCCCATCGCTTCCGACTTGTTGAAATTAATTTGGAGATTGGAGAGGGCCCCGTACTTCTCAAACTCCCTCATCAAGTTGGGGAGCGAGACTAGGGGGTTCGTGATCGAGAATAGCATGTCATCGGCATAGGCCGAAATTTTGTGTTGGTCATCTCCTATTTTTATTCCAGTAATGTCCTGATTTAGTCTGACCGAGCAGAGAAAGTGTTCCAGTGACAGGGCGTAAAGGAGGTGTGACAGTGGGCATCCCTGGCGTGTTCCGTTCGTAATTTTAAAAGGGTCTGATAATATCCCGTTAGCTCGAACTCGAGCTGCAGGACGGGAGTAGATCGCAGCAATCCATTGCCGCATTTTGTTGCCAAAGCCGGCATGTCGTAACACTGCTAACATAAAGGACCAGTTCACCCTGTCAAAGGCCTTCTCCGCATTGGTGCTAAGCAACACGCATTGCGTCTGGGATTTGTTGACTATCTGGAGTAGGTTCAACACTTTCGTAGTGTTGTCTCTAGCCTCTCGTGTTGGGACAAAGCCCACTTGGTCTAAGTGAATCAAGTTTGGGATGAGGTGTTGTATCCTGTTGGCCAGTATTTTTGTGAAGAGTTTCAAGTCCAAATTGAGTAGTGAGATTGGCCGGTAGCTTCCACAGGAGGATGGGTCTTTCCCCTCCTTAGGGATCACTAAGATGTGTGCTATCAGGGTGTCCGCCGCAAACGTTGCAGACGAGCCGAGTGTATTAAATAGCTTAACCATATACGGGGCGAGGGACGGGAGTAGGGTCCTATAATATTGACCCGTTAGACCATCTGGGCCTGGTGCTTTGCCCTGTTTAATGGTACCTACCGCTATTTGAAGTTCCTCAATAGTAATGGGTTCTTCAAGAATATCCCTGTCCGCTTCAGCTATTCGGGGCATACGTGACGATGAGAGGTATGAGTCTATCTGTTCCTGAGTGGGGGATTTGGTCGTTAAATTGTACAGGGAGTTGTAGAAATCCCGGAATTCCCGTGCTACGTCGTGGGGTTTCGTGACTTTAGGTCTGTTGTGCGTAACTATATGTGGGATGTAGGTCGACAGTCTCTGTTCTTGCAGCGTTCTCGCTAATAGTTTCCCGCACTTATCCCCCGATTCATAGGAGAACCTCCTGCAGACCTGTAGTGCCGCCTTGGCCTTAAATCGGAGGAGATCTGAAATCTGTGTGCGCTTGGCAAGGAGATCCCTCTCCAAAGAGGGGGACTGTGCCCTTTTATGTCGGCTTTCCAACGCTGCAAGGTCCGCCAGAGGCACCCTGAGTTGTTCGCTTCCGCTTGATTCTGGATCCGTGCTTTATCAGGACTCCTCGGATAACCGCTTTGTGTGCCTCCCAGACGATACCAGGGTCACAGTCAGGAGTGTCATTAACACTGAAGTAGAAATTCAGTTCTTTAATTACGTCCGCTAATACCTCCTCGTCCTGCAGGAGGCTTTCATTCAATCTCCATTGATTGGACCTGCTCGTCCGGGAGTCATGCAGGGCATATGATAAGAAAATCGGGGCGTGATCGGACCAGGTAATGGAGCCTATAGTGGAAGCTCATACTGCGTGTAGTTGGGCATGAGGGATAAGGAAATAATCAATACGGGAGTAGGTTTTGTGTGGAAGAGAATAGAAAGTAAAATCTTTTCCCGTGGGGTGCAGAAGGCGCCAAATATCAATTAGTTGGCTGTTATGAAGGGATCGTGTAATGCTGTTTCGGGAGGAAAAAGAAACTGATGACCGCCCAGAGGATGTGTAATCCTTTGGGACCAGTGGGACATTCAGGTCTCCCCCGACAATAAGATGGCCTTCTGAGAATGTGGTCAGTCTAAGCGTCCTACCCAGGAACACCTCTTGGTGATCGTTGGGGCAATACAAATTGGTGAACGTAATCTTGACGTCGCCTACCTTGCCCTTCACAAACAGAAAGCGACCTCCAGGGTCTGTGACTGAGTCTTCATAGGTCCAAGGCACTCTCCCTGAGAGGAGGATGGACACCCCCCTTGATTTAGCTGATTGGTTAGTGGAATGGTACACACCCCCCTTGATTTAGTGTGGATCCTAATGCCCTGTACACCAGGATGTAGAAGAGAACCAGGCAGCTGTGTTAGGTCACAGCAGCCTGAAATAACCTATAAGCGAGGCAAAATATTGCCAAGACGCTCGCCAGCTAACGGCTGGGGATTGAGCGCAAACCTACTTGGGGGAGGGGCTAGACAGGACCGAGGGAGAAGCCCCCAGCCCCCCTTACCCACCCCAGCAACTTAAAGTGTTCAGCAAAACATAACCATGGTAACATTACAGCAAAAGTGCAACATGTGTAAACATATAACATCACCCACCTAGCAATTGCGTGGGGGCAAGAAGTCAGTGCCAATGAGAGCACGCTCCCCTCCGGGATCCCCCATCGTTAATGCAATGGTTTCCCCCCCCCCCCCCCCCCCCCCCCCCCCCCGCCAGGCGGTGCAGCCCTCCCCTCCGGATCCCCGATCTGAGACTCCATTACGATTTCTATAGAGATGTATGCATGTATATTACTGTAAAATGAAAGGACCAGATTTGGGAAACTGTTGGAGAGGGTAATTGTAACTACGACAACAAAATCCATGTTTTTTTCTGATTGATGTTGGCTCAAACTTGTCTTGCATACACACGGTCACACAAAGTTGGTCGAAAATTCCGAACGTCAAGAACGCAGTGACGACGAGACGAGAAAAATGAAGTTCAATAGCCAGTGCTGCTCTTCTGCTTGAATCTGAGCATGTGTGGCACTTTGTGCGTCGGAATTGTGTACACACGATCGGAATTTGCGCAAATGGATTTTGTTATCGGAAAATTTGAAAACCAGATCTCAAATTTTGTGCGACGGAAATTCTAATGGAAAATGTCCGATGGAGCCTACACACGGTCAGAATTTCCGACAACAAGCTCCTATCAGACATTTTTCGTCGGAAAATCCTATCGTGTGTACGGGGCATTAGAGATAACTACTTGCTACCCCAGGCCACTCACTTTACACGTATTTGCACACATGTAAGGGGTTGCTGCCTGCTGAAGGAAAACTGAAGTGAGATAGAGTCATGAAGCACAGAACAGCTGGAGAGTTGGAGACTGAGTGCTGAGATCACACAGTAGAGGTTTAGTGTATGGATTTAGTCTATGAATTAGTCTATGGAAGTTAGAAAGAACCTGGTGGTTCTGGCAGGCAATCTTAGTGAGCTTAGGCAATAGTAAATATGAAGCAAAATCAGTTTTTGGAGCAGCCTTTTTCTCCTAGAAACCTTTTTGGAATTTGACTCCCAAAAATTAGACTGAAATTCTGATGCAGATTTGATCATATACAGTAAATTTGTGAATTACATCCTAATTTAACAAACTGAAATTTGGGATTAAATTTACACAGCACTAACTCTTGAGGGATACAAGCAAGGAGTATAACTATGCTCTCCGTAGTATAAAGTCTGGGTTTTCATGGGAAATGTACCCTGTGCTGTGTCATAAGGGGGTCAATTCCCTGTAAATACTGCATACATTTTTTAGTTAAAATAACTCATGCAGTATTTATCTCAAAAGCAGTCAATTCACTAAAAAAAAAATGCGTCATTTACCAAATACATAAAAAATATATATATATTGCAATATATAATCACTTAATTTAGCGTTATTTTGGGCTTTTTTTTCTATTCTTTTACATGCTAACACTGCACCAAAGTTAGAAAGTTTTGTTAATAAATGCCCACAGAAATTTGAAATATGAAACTGTGAAAACATTCTAGTGTGCTTTCATTCACAGGACGATCTCCCTCTGGTGCAATAGTACAATTTATTTTCATTCCTGAGGTCAGGGCAGAACATTTCCACACTGATACATTGGACTGATTTACTAAAACTGGAGAGTGCAAAAATCTGGTGCAGCTGTTAGCATTGGTAGCCAATCAGCTTTTAATTGAAGGCTGTTCAATTAAGGTGTTACTAAACCCAGGACCAGGCATTCACTTATATCTGGTCTCCCACAGTACACAGAACATGGAAATGCAATTTTTGTTTATGAATATGAACTGCTAAATACCTTTTCTCAGTATATAGCAGTTAACAGTATATAGCAGTTGTGTTACTTCTATTGGTCTTGTTACTTCTATTCGTGTCTGATTAAATCTTGTAGGAGGAGTTTTCATTCTCCTCTGACTTCCTATGAGGCTGCAGGACTCTTGACCCTCTGTCCTGGACAGTGCTGATTGGCCCTGTGCTGATCACATGCACCCTCCTAAGAAAGAAAAATACTCTCCATCATTACACACCAAACTGAGCATCTGCAGAGTGACTGTACTATCAGGAGATGGATTAGGGACAATGGAAGGATCAGAGAAGACAGGATCAAACTGCTTTTTTACGCACTGCAGAGGATTAACCTCTTAGATCCCACCGTGAGTATAACAATCATGATTTTACTGTTGTGGGTTTAGTAACACTTTAAGCTTTGACAAAAAAACACCTGGAAGCTGATTGCTTTCTTTGCAGAGATGCACCAGATTTTGCACTTTCCAGTTTTAGTAAATAAACCCTATTGCATACTTTTAACTGCACGTCAGTACAGAATTCCCCTCATTGTTATTTTGTACATTTCTACACATCTACCAACTGCCCACTGCCAGGTGATAAATAATGAATGTGTATGTTCTTTAATCATTTATCTCTTGTTTTCTTTGGCAGTATTTACCTCACATTCGATATTTTACTTTAATGAGTTGACTTTCAAATTTTATCTCATGCAATATTTCCCAAAAATTTGTCACGTGACCTCCATATCATGTGTGGAATTCCTTTAGTGAATTGACCCCAAAGTCTGAGGAATGCCTAAAGTAGGTTCATATGGTCCATGTGATCTTGTAGGACTTTTTTCCCCGGAGACTATCTTCTCCAGGTGGCAAAGGAAGTTCATCTTACAAGTCCTCTCAAGAAGAGAAGGGGTGCCCGATCAGTTTCTAGTGATGATGGTACAAGCTGCAGTTAAGAAGTAAGCTCGTTTTCTCTTGCTTATAAAAGCAAGGGAGCATGGATGATGAGTAACCGTGGGAATATTAGGAATCTGATCTTCGAATAGTATGTGGTATAATAGGAGGATTTTGTTTAAAAAATGTGTAATTAACCTCTAGCCGACCGCCCACTGTCTATTGACGGCGGAGCGGTGCGGCTCTTGTGGCGGGACGCCGTCATATGACGGCGTCTACATTTTAGCCACTAGGGGGCGCGCGAGCGCCGCGGGAGGCACGCGCGCGTGCCTGCCGGGTCGCTGGGGTCCCGATGCGCGTGCCCGGCGGCCGCGATGTCCGCCGGGCATCCGCGATTGCCCAGTAACCGAGCAAGACGTGGATCTGTGTATGTAAACACACAGATCCACGTCCTGTCACTGGAGAGGAGACCGATGGTGTGTCCCTTGTACATAGGGACACCGATCGGTCCCCTCCCCCAGTCAGTCCCCTCCCCCCCACAGTTAGAATCACTAATATAGGGAACACATTAACCCCTGCAGCGCCCCCTAGTTTTAACCCCTTCCCTGCCAGTCACATTTATACAGTAATCAATGCATTTTTATAGCAACAATCGCTGTATAAATGTGAATGGTCCCAAAAATGTGTCAAAAGTGTCCGATATGTCCGCCGCAATGTCGCAGTCATGATAAAAATTGCAGATCGCCGCCATTACTAGTAAAAAAATAATAATAATAAAAATGCTATAAATCTATCCCCTATTTTGTAGATGCTATAACTTTTGCGCAAACCAATCAATATACGCTTATTGCGATTTTTTTTACCAAAAATATGTAGAAGAATACGTATCGGCCTAAACTGAGGAAAAAATTGTTTAACCACTTCAGCCCCGGACCATTTGGCAGCCAAAGGACCAGAGGTCTTTTTTCAATTTCGCACTGCACTACTTTAACTGGTAATTGCGCGGTCATGCAATTTTGTAACCAAACGAAATTTGCGTCCTTTTCTTCCCACAAATAGAGCTTTCTTTTGATGGTATTTGATTGCCTCTGTGATTTTTATTTTTTGCGATATAAATGGAAAAAGAGCGAAAATTTTGAAAAAAAAAAGAGATTTTCTACTTTTTGTTATAAAAAAAATCTAATAAACTCAATTTTAGTCAAACATTTGGGCCAAAATGTATTCAGCCACATGTCTTTAGTAAAAAAAATGCCAATAAGCGTATATTTATTGGTTTGCGCAAAAGTTATAGCGTCTACAAACTAGAGTACATTTTCTGGAATTTACACCACTTTTAATTTATGACTGCCTATTTCATTTCTTGAGGTGCTAAAATGGCAGAGAAGTACAAAACCCCCCCAAATGACCCCATTTTGGAAAGTAGACACCCCAAGCTATTTGCTGAGAGGCATGTTGAGCCCATTGAATATTTTTTTTTTAGTCCCAAGTGATTGAATAAAGACAAAAATAAAAAAGATTTTTTTTTTTTTCAAAAAGTTGTCACTAAATGATATATTGCTCACACAAGCCATAGTTATATGTGGAATTGCACCCCAAAATACATTTTGCTGCTTCTCCTGAGTATGGGGATACCACATGTGTGGGACTTTTTGGGAGCCTAGCTGCGTACGGGGCCCCGAAACCCAAGCACCGTCTTCAGGATTTCTAAGGGTGCAAATTTTTGATTTCACTCCTCACTACCTATCACCGTTTCGAAGGCCATAAAATGCCAAAATAGCACAAACCCCCCCAAATGACCCCATTTTGGAAAGTAGACACCCCAAGCTATTTGTTGAGAGGCATGGTGAGTATTTTACAGCTCTCATTTGTTTTTGAAAATGAAGAAAGTAAAGAAAAAAAAAATTTTTTTTTCTTTTTTTCAATTTTCAAAACTTTGTGACAAAAAGCGAGATCTGCAAAATACTCACCATACCTCTCATCAAATAGCTTGGGGTGTCTACTTTCCAAAATGGGGTCATTTTGGGGGGTTTTATGCCATCTGGGCATTCCATGGCCTCCGAAACTGTGATTGGCAGTGAGAAGTGAAATAAAAAAATTACACCCTTAGAAAGCCTGAAGGCGGTGATTGGTTTTTGGGGTTCCGTACGCAGCTAGGCTCCCAAAAAGTCCCACACATGTGGTATCCCCGTACTCAGGAGAAGCAACAGAATGTATTTTGGGGTGTATTTCCACATATGCCCATGGCATGTTTGAGCAATATATCATTTAGTGACAACTTTTTGTAAAAAAAATATATATATATTTTTTTTTTCATTATTCAATCTCTTGGGACAAAAAAAAAAAATATTTAATGGGCTCAACATTGCTCTCATCAAATAGCTTGGGGTGTCTACTTTCCAAAATGGGGTCATTTGGGGGGGGTTTGAACTGTCCTGGCATTTTATGCACAACATTTAGAAGCCTATGTCACACGTCACCCACTCTTCTAACCACTTGAAGACAAAGCCCTTTCTGACACTTTTTGTTTACATGAAAACATATTTTTTTTTTGCAAGAAAATTACGTTGAACCCCCAAACACTATATATATTGTTAAAGCAAAGGCCCTACAGATTAAAATGGTGGGTGTTGCAAATTTTTTTTTTTTCCACACAGTATTTGCGCAGCGATTTTTCAAACGCATTTTTTGTGGAAAAAATACACTTTTTTTTATTTTAATGCACTAAAAAACACACTATATTGCTCAAATTTTTGATGAAATAAAAAATATGATCTTAGGCCGAGTACATGGATACCAAACACGACATGCTTTAAAATTGCGCACAAACACGCAGTGGCGACAAACTACATACATTTTTAAAAGCCTTTAAAAGCCTTTACATGATACCACATTAGATTCACGGAGGAGGTCTACTGCTAAAATTACTGCCCTCGATCTGACCTTCGCGGTGATACTTCACATGCATGGTGCAATTGCTGTTTACATATGACGCCAGACCAACGCTTGTGTACGCCTTTGCGCAAGAGAAGGGGGGGCAGGGGTGCTTTTTTTTTTTGTTTTTTTTTTATTTATTTAGCTTTTTTATTTTATTTTTAAACTGTTCCTTCCATTTTTTTTCTTTGTTATGATTTTTATTGTTATCTCAGGGAATGTAAATATCCCCTATGATAGCAATAGGCAGTGACAGGTACTCTTTTTTTGAAAAAATTGGGGTCTATTAGACCCTAGATCTTTCCTCTGCCCTCAAAGCATCTGACCACACCAAGATTGGTGTGATAAAATGCTTTCCCAATTTCCCAATGGCGCGGTTTATATCCGGGAGGGGGGACATTCCCTCCCACTGCTTGTAAAAGCAATCTAGAGGCTAATTACCCGCTAGAATTGCTTTTACATGAAAGCCGATCACTGGCTGAAAAGAATGATACCAAGATGATACCTAAACCTGCAGGCATCATTCTGGTATAACCATTCAAAGTCCAGCAACATACTGGACATATATTGTAATCTTTTTTTTTTCATGCAGCCTCTTGGCTGAACGAAAAAAAGAGATTGATTGGTGGGTATGCCCACCATTAGAATACCTCCCTTCATCCACCCACTTCTAATGATGGGCATACATGCACCATTTATATATGCCGATGCATGGGGGCATCCTCCCGCAAAAGTTATGCCGTGTACACACGGTCGGAATTTCGACCGTATGTACGTGGCATTAGGAGCCAATCGCTCCTCCGCCCCCTGCTGCCCCCATGCTTCGGCATATATGCTCTTTTTTTTAACTGTGGTGGTGAAATCACCTCCTACAGCGTTGGAGTCGCGGCTTTATGTATCGTGGGAGCAAACGCTGTTGCTGTCAAGATAAATAAATCCGCGTTGCAACTGAATGGCGCACCTGAAAACAAAAAAATGCTTAACACTGAAACACAGTAAACAAAATTACATACCTGAAAAGCAAGCATGATAAAACATAATAAAACATTGCAGAATAGAATGGAGTAAAAAAAGAGCAACGATAGAGAGAGAATAGAGAGAGAGAGAGAATAATAAAACGACAACTATTTTTTTTTTTTTTTTTTTTTGAGATTCACAGGTAAAAAAGCTCCTGACTGAAGCGACTGAATCAAAGCGCTACCACAAAAAAACTGTTAGCGATCGCAGGGATCAGGCCTGACTCTGCGAACGCTGCAGTTATGTGTGCTTAGTGTTTTGTAAGTGACAGTGATCGATCGATACTGCACTTGGGTGGGCTGGGCTGGGCTGGGCTGGGCGGAGGGGGAAAACGCAGGTGCTAGCAGGTATCTGGGCTGATCCCGCTAACAATGCGTTTTTTTTGGAACCCTAAACTGCTGGGACGCTAGTATAGATCTGATCAGATCAGATATTGATCTGTTCAGATACTTTACCACTAAGGGAGGTGTATGCTTTGCGCGTGGGTGTTTGCGGTACTGGCACTAACCTGGGGCGACGCAGACCTTATTTGACCCTAAAACCTAATTGATATCACCCGCCGGGCGATCAGGGGGTTAAACCGTTATTGGGTAATAAATGGCGGGTGCCCTGACAGTATAAAAAACAAGCTAACTAACCAGCGTCACCCGTAACAGTAATACAAAAAAAAACTGGCTACCTAGCGGCACCAGTGACACTAATGCAGCGATCAAAAAAACAATCGCTTAGTGACACTGGCAAAAGGGGGTGAAAGGGTTAACTAGGGGCAATCAGGGGGTTAAACCTTTATTAGGTAATATATGGGGGTACCTGACGCTATATAAAAACCTGACGGGGAACCTAAATAACGAAATAACTAACTGGCTAACCAGCGTCACCAGTGACAGTTATACGGTGATCACTGGTGAAAGGGTTAACTCTAGGGGCAATCAGGGGGTTAAAACCTTTAGGTTGTAATATGGGGGTACCTGACCTATAAACCTATTTATGAACCTATATAAACATGGCGGTTAACCTAAAAAAAAACTGGTTACCTAGCGACACTAATGCAGCGATCAGAAAAACGATCGCTTAGTGACACTGGCAAAAGGGGGTGAAAGGGTTAACTAGGGGCAATCAGGGGGTTAAAACCTTTATTAGGTAATATATGGGGGTACCTGACGCTATATAAAAACCTGACGGGGAACCTAAATAACGAAATAACTAACTGGCTAACCAGCGCCACCAGTGACAGTTATACGGTGATCACTGGTGAAAGGGTTAACTCTAGGGGCAATCAGGGGGTTAAAACCTTTATTTAGGTTGTAATATGGGGGTACCTGACCTATAAACCTATTTATGAACCTATATAAACATGGCGGTTAAAAAAAAAAAAAAATGGTTACCTAGCGGCACTAATGCAGCGATCAGAAAACCGATCGCTTAGTGACACTGGCAAAAGGGGGTGAAGGGGTTAACTAGGGGCAATCAGGGGGTTAAACCTTTATTAGGGGGGGGTAGGGGGCTACCTTGGACCTAAAACTAACTGCCCTGACAGTTATTACAGTCACACTGACACTAAATGCAGTGATCAGTAAATAAATGATCACTGCAATTAGTGACACTGTGACTGGGGGGGGGGGGGGGGGGGGAGCTGGGGGGGTGATCTGGGGGTGACAGGGGGGTGGATTGTGTGCCTATGTGTACTGGTGTCAGTGTACTGTTTGTGCACTAACCTGTACATGTTCTCTCCTCGGCGTTCCGGTCACATAGACCGGCGCACCGAGCGTGACATCACTTCCGCCTTCCTGTCTATACAATAGACAGGAAGGGGAAGCTTCTCATTCGCCAGGAGCGATCGCGAGGGGGTGGCCAGAAACCACTGGCCGTCCCCTCGTCCCGGATCGCTCCTGAAGCGATCCCGACCGTCCCCGCCGGCGGAGGGGGGTCCGATCGGACCCCCCAACCGCCTGAAGAATGGCACGTACAGGTACGTCCTTTTGTCTGTACGTGCCATTCTGTTGACGTATATGTACATGGGGCGGTCGGGAAGTGGTTAAAAAAAAGAATAAAATCGGATATTTATTATAATAAAAAGTAAAAAATATTATGTTTTTTCAAACTTGTCGCTCTTCTTTTGTTTATAGCGCAAGAAATAAAAACCGCAGAGGTGATCAAATACCACCAAAATAAAGCTCTATCTGTGGGGAAAAAATGATAAAAAATTTATTTGGGTACAGCGTTGCATGACCGCGCAATTGTCATTCAAAATGCGACAGCGCTGAAAGCTGAAAAATGGCCTGGGCAGGAAGGAGGTGTTCGTGCCTGGTAGGCAAGTAGTTAAGGAGCATGTTCCCAAGATATGGGTCATTGGGTCGTTATGCAAGGGGGCTGTCTGACACCTCCAGCAGGTATCAGGAATTGAAGCATCAATGTTACGGTGGAGCACTATGGGGCACCAATACCTAGGATTTTGTAACTATGTTCCTGTGCCCTAGTGGATATAGAGCTCTTGTCCTATTCTAACTCATCCTTGGTAGTGTTAAGTTGTTCCTGCCATTTGTAGAAGAAATGTGGGTTCATCGGTAGGCTTCTCTCCAGAGGAGTTGGTATACTGTGAAGGCCTATCAGGTAAGAGCAGGGATTCAAAATCAGTATTAGGTGGCGGGGGTGAACCACACACGGAGCACACGGAGCTGCAGCTGGGCATGGGCACTCAACAGGAAGGAGGGGCCAGGAGCATAGAAGAGGGACCAGAGAAGAGGAGGATCTGAGCTGCTCTTTGCAAAACCACTACAACAGGGCAGGTAAGTATGACATGCTTATTATTTTTATAGAAAAAAAAAAACAATCACTTTAGGGATACTTTCACACTGGGGAGTCGGCGGTAAAGCGCCGCTATTTTTAGCGGCGCTTTACTGTTGTTTTTGCGGTCCTTTTTGGCTGCTAGCGGGGTGCTTTTAACCCCCTGCTAACAGCCAAAAAAGAGTTAAATTGCACCCGCAAAGCACCGGTTCTTTGGCGGCTCTGCCCATTGATTTCAATGGACAGGGGTGCTGTAGGAGCGGTGTATACTCTGCTCCTACAGCGCCTCAAAGATGCGGCTTGCAGGACTTTTTTTGGCACTCCGGATTTCACGCTGGAGTGAGAGGAGAGGCTCTTTACAGGCGCTAATTTTAGCGCTGTAAAGAGCCTCAGTGTGAAAGCAGCCAAACCTATCAAACCAGGAAACTCTCTTCACCCCTGTCAAGAAAAAAAAACTCGCTTTACCTCTGTCCAAAAAAAAAAACAGCTTCACCAGGGTCAAACAGAAAACTCTCTTCACCCCTGTCAGCAAGAATCCTCACTCGATATCAGCCAGAAAGGAAGCTCATTTCACCTGTGTAATGTTGTGGAACATAATCATTAGCTAAAACTCTTCTGACCTGTACATGTGCGTACAATGTACATAAAAGACACCAGTAAGCTGTACATATTAGATAGTAGTTGTACCATGCTTACTAAAGCCTCTCTTTGCCTTTGCAATTTGTGCATAGAAAATAAACTCATGTGACTTCCTAAATGCAGAAAGAAGATACTCTACCTTAATCCCCATTTAAGCTTAGGGGAACAACAGACATAATCAGCAGTCTACTCTCATGTGTTGGTAATACCAAGGGCAGGGACTGATGTGAATGTATAATATATATATATATGTAAAATGATGTGTAAATTGACGGTGCTATATAAGTACCTGTAATAAATAAATAATAAATAAAACAAAGAGACACTTTAACAGCTTCCCAACGCTGCACGACCGTATACGTCAGCAGAATGGCACGGGTGGGCAAAAGGGCGTACAGGTGCCCGCCACATTCTGCATGACCATGGGTCCTGCGGACTCGATGTCCACCGGGTGCCTGCAATCATGTCACGGAGAGGTAGAACAGGGAGATGCCTTTGTAAACAAAGCATTTCCCCGTTCTGCATTGTGTCATGACAGAGATCACTGCTCCCTGTCATCGGGAGCAGTGATCGCTGTCATGTGTGTTGAAGACCCTCCCCCCACAGTTAGAATCACTCCCTAGGACACACTTAACCCCTTCATCGCCCCTAGTGGTTAACCCCATTCACTGCCAGTGTCATTTACACATTTTTATAGCACTGATCGCTGTATAAATGACAATGGTCCCAAAATAGTGTAAAAAGTGTCCGATGTGTCCGCCATAATGTCGCAGTCATGATAAAAATCGCAGATTGCTGCCATTATTAATAAAAAAAATCAATAATAAAAATGCCATAAAACTATCCCCTATTTTGTAGACGCTATAACTTTTGCGCAAACCAATCAATATACACTTATTGCGATTTTTTTTAACTAAAAATATGTAGAAGAATACAAATCGGCCCAAACTGAAGAAAAAAATTGTTTTTTATATATATTTTTGGGGAATATTTATTATAGCAAAAAGGAAAAAATATTGTTTTTTTTCTAAATTGTCGCTCCTTTTTGTTTATAGCACAAAAAAAAACTCTGCAGAGGCAAATACTACCAAAAGAAAGCTCTATTTGTCGGAAAAAAAAGGACGTCAATTTTGTTAAAGCGACGCAGTGCCAAATCGCAAAAAGTGCTCTGGTCAGGAAGGGGGAAAATCCTTCCGGGGCTAAAGTGGTTAACCGTCATTATACAGCAGCGATTGGAACGATCCCGTGAACTGTCGTAGCTCTACGTCGGCTCCTTTAACCCAAATAGCACGAGAGCCAGAACAGGGACATGTGTGTGTAAACACACAAATCACTGTTCTGTGAAGAGAGGAGTTGCAGATCATAGGTTCCTAATAGCTAGGAACCACAATCTGTCCTATAGCCAGTCCCCCTCCCCCTACAGTTAGAACACACACTAGGGAACACAGTTAACCCCTTGATTGCCCACTAGTGTTAACCCCTTCTCTGCCAGTGACATTTATACAGTAATCAGTGCATTTTTATAGCACGGATTGCTGTATAATTGTCAATCAACCCAAAAATGTGTCAAAAGTGTCCGATGTGTCTGCCATAATGTCGCAGTCTTGATAAAAATTGCAGATCGCCGCCATTACTAGTAAAAAAAAATAATAATAATAAAAATGACATACATCTATCCCCTATTTTGTAAACGCTATAACTTTATAACTTTTTGTAGACGCTATAACACAAATATGTATAAGAATACGTATCGGCCTAAACTGAGAAAAAAATTTGCTTTAAAAAAAAATTTGCTTTAAAAAAAATTGGGATATTTATTATAACAAAAAGTACAAAATATTTGTGTTTTTTTCAAAATTGTCGTTCTTTTTTTGTTTATAGCGCAAAAACTAAAAACCGCAGAGGTGATTAAATACCATCAAAAGAAAGCTCTATTTGTGGAAAAAATAAAGGACGTCAATTTTATTCAGGTACAGCATCGCACATCCATGCAATTGTCAGTTAATGCAATGCAGTGCCGTATCGCAGAAAAAGGGCCTGGTCATTGAGCAGCCAAATCTTCCGGGGCTGAAGTGGTTAAAATGAACTTGTGATTTGTTTAGGTACTACCACCATTTACTTGGGAGGAATGAAGGTCCTGTGTAAGTCCTGTGTAATCTATGAATTACTAGGGTCATATCTTTCATGGGTCTATAGCCTCACCTTGTGTGAGCACTGAGCCAAGCATGACCACATAGAGCAAGATGTATACTCTTTCACGGCTGGTAGTACAGGGTACTTCCTCAGGTACTGGTGCTAAAAGGAGCAGAAGTCGAGCAGAGAAAAGCTAAGTATATGCTAGGGCGGGTTGGATAATGTAAGTCTGCAACTCACCTGGGCAATTGGAAAGGAGAATGTACTTGGAAATGCATAATCAGAGGATAACTTCTCTGTAAACTATGTAGCGCCGGGCTCCTAATGAGCACGCGCTATATGTTTTGTAAATTTAAATGTTCCTAAAACCACAGTTGTGTTTTAGGGTTAATTGCTCTAAATTATGGTCTCAGTACCAGTTTGGCTGGATTGCATAGTATTCTGCTTGACCATAGGTGTTGGTGTCACCTCTGGCAAGTACAGGAACGCAGTCCGGTTGGACGCATTGGGTGCCAATTTCTCTTGGAACCAACCAGTGAGTGTGTTGTCTCGCTGTGCATTCAGGGAGAAGGTATTTAAGGTACTGAGGTCATTTGCTTCTGGGTTCCGGTCCAGAAGATTTTCTGTCTGTTTGGTCCTGGTCCTCCTGACCAGCCCTCAGGGGCCCTCATGGCCTGGGGTGCGGTTCCATCTGTTTCCGAGTCTAAGGGCTAGCTAGGCCAAGGCGCAGTAACTGGAAGGAGGATTCCAAGGCGGTGCAGTGCCGTCTCGGTTTTGGAGAGGCCCAGCAACTGAGAACGCAACCAGGGGAGGACTCTTCAGAAGAGGGCCACGCACAAGGCTGGCTGCTCGGCAAGAGCCTGGAAGCTAAGTTAAAAGGACACCAGGTGAATCCACACTCGTGCGGTATCGCCGGACCAGCTGCAAGATACTAGTACCGTATGAGGGTTCTCTAACTTCATATATCCTTCAGTTACAACCAAGTCTGTGGCAGAAACTTTTCTTTTTTACAAATATTTTATTTATTCCAGGAACAGGGTTGGGTACAGTCACCGGGTATACACAGCCAGTTACAACGCATAAACATCTGGATATATACAGACAGTTACATAATACAGAATCACAGGTGTATACTATGGTTGTAGGCAAATTACAGTCCCCTATGAGTATACTAACAGTCTGCCCTCTGTGTTGTTTCCAGTGTTCTTAAATCCCCTGAACTGACTATCTATTAATGCTGCTCCAATTAGGGTCCCAAACCAGTTCCAAGTGATTTTAAAACATTAAATATCTGGACCCCGTGGAAACCGGGGGCCAGTAGTACCAAGAGAAACAGAGAAGAAACAAAGAGAAAAAAAAAAAAGGGGGGGGTGAAATAGAGAGAGAGAGGCTAGCAGATAGAGATACGTAGGGGGGAGGAGGAGGGAGGGAAGGGAAGAAGGGGAAGAGGGGGTGCGGGGACGTGCCTAGTGTGATCCAGTCGCACAAAGAGGGGTGTCAGGTTGGACACCATCAGTGCACCATGGTCAGACGAGCCGTCATTCAGATAAAATTGATATTGATATTGATAGGTGTACTCATTCAAGTTACCGCTCTGTCGCCGTCCAGGAGGGCTTGCCCCTCCTCTGAGAAATAGAACATATTCCAAAGCAACCAAGTGTCGGAATATCGTTCCTGCTGGTGTTTTGCAGAAAGAACCAGGTCTTCCATTATGCTAATTTCTCTTACTTTGCGTATCCACGTGCCTATTGTCGGGGGCTGGGGAGATTTCCACTTAAGGGGAATACATGCCTTAGCGGCGTCAAGTAGGTGGCGTATAATAGATTTTTTGTATACCTTCGCTGATATGTTAGATGCATGTAGGAGGAAGAAGGCAGGGTCGTCTGGTATTACCCTTTCCGTAAATCCCTGAAGGATGCGCCGGACCTCCCTCCAAAAGTGTTCTAGTTTGGGGCATGACCAGAAAATGTGTAATATGTTGCCTATATCTCCCTGGCATCTCCAACATCGTTCGGAGGCGTCAGGGAAAATTTTTTTTAGTCTTGCTGGTGTTCTGTACCATCTAGTAAGGATTTTAAAGTTGGTTTCCTGTGTTTTTGTACAGATGGAGGATCTGTGCGTAAACCTGAGTATATGTTGTCTCTGTGATGCATTGAAGGTTTTATCCAAGTCCCGTTCCCATTCCG
This sequence comes from Lithobates sylvaticus, assembly GCA_028564925.1. Lineage (NCBI taxonomy): Eukaryota > Metazoa > Chordata > Amphibia > Anura > Ranidae > Lithobates > Lithobates sylvaticus. The sequence goes on along the minus strand of CM053028.1, from coordinate 505,964,223 downwards.
TGATGCAGTTCAAGACTTGGGGTTCCGTAGGAGAGATTAGTAACTCGTAACAGGCGGATAGCGTATGTTGCATTGCCCCTGTTTCTGAGCAAAATTCTTCGAAAGTGGTGAGGGGCCTGTCAAACATCCCCGGAGCCGGGAGAGTTCTAAAAAAGTGAACAATCTGGAGGGTACTCCAGAATCTCAATCGGAAAACACCTGACTGGTCCATCAGCTCCGACATTGTCGGCCAGGCCCCTGTCTTAACGTATTTGGAGGCTTGCAAGCATCCTGTTCTCAACAGGTTCCGGAAGTCTACATCGCCCATTCCCGGAGGGAAAAGCGGGTTTCCCAAAATCGGGTAAAGGGGAGAGGTCTGTGAGGAAAGAGAGGTTGATGTTAGCAGGGCTGAACAGATTCTGACCGTGTTGCCTATTAAGGGATGGTCCCTCATCTCTTTTGGCAGGAAGGGGAAGCACCAGGGGGCCCCACTAAGGGGAACTACCGATTGGCCTTGTTCAATACGAACCCATATCTTAAGGTCAGTGTGTCTGTTCCAATCAATCAGCCTACTCAAGTGTATAGCTTGATAATATTTTCGCATGTCTGGAACTGCCAGTCCTCCGTATTGCTTAGGGAGCATTAGCTGTTCTCTTCTAATCCGCGGATGTTTTTGTGCCCATATAAAGTCAAAGAAGGTCCTTTGGACCTGTTTAAAAAAGTTGGTGGGTATGTGGATTGGTAGCGCCTGGAGGAGGTAGAGAAACTTGGGGAGGACGTTCATTTTTATAATGTTGCACCGGCCGAACCAAGAGTGTAGGCCTTTTTTCCACTCATCTAAGAGTAATTTGACTTTTTTTAACAGTGGGGGGAAGTTTAGGTCGAAGATCTTGCTTATATTGGATGGGATCATTGTGCCTAAATAGGTCAGTGCTTTGTCTGTCCATTTAAATTTAAAAGTACCTTGGAGCCGAGCGATCGATACTTGTGGGAAGTTGATCCCCATCGCTTCCGACTTGTTGAAATTAATTTGGAGATTGGAGAGGGCCCCGTACTTCTCAAACTCCCTCATCAAGTTGGGGAGCGAGACTAGGGGGTTCGTGATCGAGAATAGCATGTCATCGGCATAGGCCGAAATTTTGTGTTGGTCATCTCCTATTTTTATTCCAGTAATGTCCTGATTTAGTCTGACCGAGCAGAGAAAGGGTTCCAGTGACAGGGCGAAAAGGAGGGGTGACAGTGGGCATCCCTGGCGTGTTCCGTTCGTAATTTTAAAAGGGTCTGATAATATCCCGTTAGCTCGAACTCGAGCTGCAGGACGGGAGTAGATCGCAGCAATCCATTGCCGCATTTTGTTGCCAAAGCCGGCATGTCGTAACACTGCTAACATAAAGGACCAGTTCACCCTGTCAAAGGCCTTCTCCGCATCGGTGCTAAGCAACACGCATTGCGTCTGGGATTTGTTGACTGTCTGGAGTAGGTTCAACACTTTCGTAGTGTTGTCTCTAGCCTCTCGTGTTGGGACAAAGCCCACTTGGTCTAAGTGAATCAAGTTTGGGATGAGGTGTTGTATCCTGTTGGCCAGTATTTTTGTGAAGAGTTTCAAGTCCAAATTGAGTAGTGAGATTGGCCGGTAGCTTCCACAGGAGGTTGGGTCTTTCCCCTCCTTAGGGATCACTGAGATGTGTGCTAACAGGGTGTCCGCCGCAAACGTTGCAGACGAGCCGAGTGCATTAAACAGCTTATCCATATACGGGGCGAGGGACGGGAGTAGGGTCCTATAATATTGACCCGTTAGACCATCTGGGCCTGGTGCTTTGCCCTGTTTAATGGTACCTACCGCTACTTGAAGTTCCTCAATAGTAATGGGTTCTTCAAGAATATCCCTGTCCGCTTCAGCTATTCGGGGCATACGTGACGATGAGAGGTATGAGTCTATCTGTTCCTGAGTGGGGGATTTGGTCGTTAAATTGTACAGGGAGTTGTAGAAATCCCGGAATTCCCGTGCTACGTCGTGGGGTTTCGTGACTTTAGGTCTGTTGTGCGTAACTATATGTGGGATGTAGGTCGACAGTCTCTGTTCTCGCAGCGCTCTCGCTAATAGTTTCCCGCACTTATCCCCCGATTCATAGGAGAACCTCCTGCAGACCTGAAGTGCCGCCTTGGCCTTAAATCGGAGGAGATCTGAAATCTGTGTGCGCTTGGCAAGGAGATCCCTCTCCAAAGAAGGGGACTGTGCCCTTTTATGTCGGCTTTCCAACGCTGCAAGGTCCGCCAGAAGCACCCTGAGTTGTTCGGTTCGCTTCCGCTTGATTCTGGATCCGTGCTTTATCAGGACTCCTCGGATAACCACTTTGTGTGCCTCCCAGACGATACCAGGGTCACAGTCAGGAGTGTCATTAACGCTGAAGTAGAAATCCAGTTCTTTAATTACGTCCGCTAATACCTCCTCGTCCTGCAGGAGGCTTTCATTTAATCTCCATTGATTGGTCCTGCTCGTCCGGGAGTCATGCAGGGCATATGATAAGAAAATCGGGGCGTGATCGAACCAGGTAATGGAGCCTATAGTGGAAGCTCGTACTGCGTGTAGTTGGGCATGAGGGATAAGGAAATAATCAATACGGGAGTAGGTTTTGTGTGGAAGAGAATAGAAAGTAAAATCTTTTCCCGTGGGGTGCAGAAGGCGCCAAATATCAATTAGTTGGCTGTTATGAAGGGATCGTGTAATGCTGTTTCGGGAGGAAAAAGAAACTGATGACCGCCCAGAGGATGTGTCATCCGTTGGGACCAGTGGGACATTCAGGTCTCCCCCGACAATAAGATGGCCTTCTGAGAATGTGGTCAGTCTTCTAAGCGTCCTACCCAGGAACACCTCTTGGTGATTGTTGGGGCAATACAAATTGGCGAACGTAATCTTGACGTCGCCTACCTTGCCCTTCACAAACAGAAAGCGACCTCCAGGGTCTGTGACTGAGTCTTCATAGGTCCAAGGCACTCTCCCTGAGAGGAGGATGGACACCCCCCTTGATTTAGCTGATTGGTTAGTGGAATGGTACACCGTGGGAAATGAACGGCTCTTAAGGATGGGCAGTTTGTCGTCTCTGAAATGTGTCTCCTGAATGAAGGCTACATCTGATTTAAGACGATGTAGATCCTGCAGGAGCATCCGCCTTTTCTCAGGCGTGTTTAGGCCCTTGGCGTTAAGCGAGATCACATCTAGGAACTCCATGGAGTGGGGTAGGGTAGATTGGGATAGGATAGGGAGGAAAGGGGGCCGGGAGGGAAAGAAAAAGAAAAGACAGGAGGTCAGAAGTGGAGGAAGGTAGGGAGGTTAGAGGAGGAAATCAGGATGTAGAAGAGAACCAGGCAGCTGTGTTAGGTCACAGCAGCCTGAAATAACCTATAAGCGAGGCAAAATATTGCCAAGACGCTCGCCAGCTAACGGCTGGGGATTGAGCGCAAACCTACTTGGGGGAGGGGCTAGACAGGACCGAGGGAGAAGCCCCCAGCCCACCTCACCCACCCCAGCAACTTAAAGTGTTCAGCAAAACATAACCATGGTAACATTACAGCAAAAGTGCAACATGTGTAAACCTATAACATCACCCACCTAGCAATTGCATGGGGGCAAGAAGTCAGTGCCAATGAGAGCACGCTCCCCTCCGGGATCCCCCATCATTAATGCAATGGTTTCCCTTCTCCGCCCCCCACCCCCGCCAGGCGGTGCAGCTCTCCCCTCCGGATCCCCGATCTGAGACTGAGAGATGCACACATAAAATTGCAGTGCAGGGCAGGCGGTCCCCTACAGTATGCCCCCTCCCACTCCCAGAGAGAGGACAGCTCAGGTTAATTGGCCAGGGGAGAAGGGACTCCTCCCCCCCCAGGGTAATACCCTCCTTCCCCCTGCCGGCCAGACACCCCCCACCTCATTTATATATTAAAATGCAAATGTACAAGATCAGGTTATTATGTCATTAGTCACTGGTACAACTCACGGATCCTGGGCTGTCACATCAGGTGGACCCAAGTTCCCGGTTGTAGATGTGTCTCTAGTCCCTTTGGGGGATCGTCTGCAATCTCCCGCTGCAATCGATCTGCACTCAATCATCTTCCGAATAATCTCCGGTGCTCTATCTTCTTCCAGGAGGAGGGGTGGTGGAAAGCAGGGCGACCCCGCGTGGGGGTAAAGTTAGGGGGGGGGGGAGATGGGAAGAGGTTTGCGGCTCTAGTCGATCCTATGCAGGAGTCGGGCTTAACAGGGCATTAGGGGAAGTTCCCGATGGGGTGCAGGGGGGGGGGGTTGATGCAGTGGGGGAGGCAGAAACTTTTCAGTTACAAGTCCTACAACCAAGCCTGTGGCAGAGACTTTGCTTTATCTGAATCACCTATCGGCTGCTAAATCTGGTGAGAGGAGATTTATCCGATAGCTGTAATATCCAGTTGCGAATGGCTATTCCCTGGATTGCCCTCTATTCCTTTATTGAGAGACTAGGGATTTTTATTTGCAAAATGGTAGACAAAACACAAAGTGGATCCAGTGTTGGTCTGTGCAATTCTTTGGGCCATCTACCTCAGGAAACCCCTAGACGCATACGAGGTCAAGAAGGTAACGGTTAGCCCAAAAATAACCAGCAGCTCCTTCGGGGGGTCAGTGCTACAACTAGATAGCAGAAAAATCAGTAGGTCAAAAGTAGGGATGAGCCCCCCCCCCCCCGGTTCGGTTTGCACCACACCAGAACCTGCGAACAGAGAAAAAATTTGTGCGAACACTGTTAAAGTCTATAGGACACGAGAGTGAAAAATCAAAAGTGCTCATTTTAAAGGCTTATATGCAAGTTATTTTAGAAAAAGTATTTGGGGACCTGGGTCATGCCCCAGGGGACATGTATCAATGCAAAAAAAAGGTTTTTAAAACAGACGTTTTTTCCGGAGCAGCGATTTTAAGAGTGCTTAAAGTGAAACCTACAAAAAAAAACTATTTCCTAAAAATAAAATGAAATGTAAAAACATATAATAAATAAAATGTGTTCATTCATGATCAAAAATGTTGGCAATTTGAATAACATTGTATAATATTATGCCAAGACCTTATTTTAAACATAAATGCATACAATAATAAAAGTATACACAGTATCTCACAAAAGTGAGTACACCCCTCACATTTTTGTAAATATTTTATTATAACTTTTCATGTGACAACACTGAAAAAATTACACTTTTGCTACAATGTAAAGTAGTGAGTGTACAGCTTCTGTAACGGTGTAAATTTGCTGTCCCCTCAAAATAACTCAACACACAGCCATTTATGTCTAAACCGCTGGCAACAAAAGTGAGTACACCCCTAAGTGAAAATGTCAAAATTGGGCTCATTCCCTCCCTGGCGTCATGAGACTTGTTAGTGTTACAAGGTATCAGGTGTGAATGGGGAGCAGGTGTGTTAAATTTGGTGTTATCGCTCTCACTCTCTCATACTGGTCACTGGACGTTCAACATGGCATCTCATGGCAAAGAACTCTCCGAGGATCTGAAAAAAAGAATTGCTGCTCTACATAAAGATGTCAGGGATATGCAATTAGTGGACCTCCAGCTGTTGCAGAACTACAAGTCCCATGAGGCATTGCAAGACTCTGACAGCCACAAGCATGACACCCAGAGGCAGAGGCATGATGGGACTTGTAGTTTTCATGTTGGTAACAACCCATGCAATCCTAACATACAAAGAAACCAAAACAGAAATTAAGTTCTGTGTAATAAAATGGGATGACACAGAGAAAAAGTATTGAACACATGAAAAAAGGGAGGTGCAAAAAGGCATATCAAGCCAAGACCAGCTGAAATCTCTCTCTTAGAAAGCAATCCTGCCACTTGTCAGTGCAAATTAATATCAGCTGGTTCAATCTTAACTGATGGCCTATAAAAAGGTGTCTCATTACCAAGCTGTCACACAAGAAACATCTCATGATGGGTAAAAGCAAAGCGCTCTCTCAGAACCTTTGCAACCTTATTGTTGCAAAACATACTGATGGCATTGGTTACAGAAGGATTTCTAAACTTCTGAAAGTTTCAGTGAGCACTGTTGGGGCCATAATCCGGAAGTGTAAAGAACATAATTTCACCATAAACCGGCCACAACCAGTTGCTCCTTGCAAGATTTCTGAGAGGAGTGAAAAGAATTATCAGAAGAGTTGTCCAAGAGCCAAGGACCTGGAATTAGTAGGTACAATTGTTTAAAAAAAAAACAATAAGTAATGCACTCACTCGCCATGGCCTGTATGCACACTCACCACGCAAGACTCCATTGCTGAAGAAAAAGGATATTGATGCTTGTTTAAAGTTGGCTGCACAACATTTAGACAAGCCTGTGAAATACTGGGAGAATATAGTCTGGTCAGATGAGACCAAAATTGAACTCTTCGATGCCATAATACACACCATGTTTGGAGATCAAATGGCACATCACCTCAAAAACACCATACCAACAGTGAAGTTTGGAGGTGGGAACATCATGGTGTGGGTGGGGCTGTTTTTCAGCATATGGTACTTAGTCTGTCCATCCTCACTTGGAACCTTCTCCTGGAGCTAAGTATGCTGTCCCTATCCAGTGTGGATCTTGTGCCTACTACGCAAATGCACACCAACCACAGTGGGGCACTGCTGCATTGCCCACACTAAATATGGTTGCTGAGATCATCCAGGGTTGCAGTATCAAATTGGATCACTGCTCCCCAGGTAACACCTACAGAGGCTGCAGAGGAACAAGACTCCTCTCCTCCATACCCTCTCTACAGTGGTTTGCAACACAGCACCACCTACTGACAAATGGGACACCTCTCGTACAGCCCTGGTTCCTGGGACACTGGAGTTGGGGACAGTGACCGTAGGAGCACAGTGAGGTAGGATTGCCCACACTAAATATGGTTGCTGGTCAGCAGGATGCAGGTGCGCAGGATGCAGGTCAGCAGGTTGCAGGATGCAGGTCAGCAGGATGCAGGTTGGCATCACTGCTCCCCAGGTAACACCTACAGAGGCTGCAGAGGAACAAGGCTCCTCTCCTCCATACCCTCTCTACAGTGGTTTGGCAGCCAGAACAGCAGCACCACCTAGGGGATAAAAGCTAAAACTGCACTGGGCGCCTGCTGGCCGGGATGCGCCTCAGCCTTGCTGCAGTTCAGGTTAAAAAAAATAATAGGTCACAGTATACATTGCTGTGAATTCAGGTGAAAGGTGTACAGCTTTAGGAATGTTTATGCAGATCTCCTATGAAACATTACATAATGTTTTTGACCTTTTCCAGTGCATGTAGGCAAGACTTCCTAGAATCGAGGGCTTTGTTTACATTGTAAGATATATAAATGCATTCCAAGGGGTACTGACCATAACTTCAGCTATAGACTGACTGAGAACAAGGACTGCAATACAATCCTAATGTAAAAGGTAAGAAGTATATGTCTTTATGGTATTAAACTCATTGTGGGAGCGGGTTATCTGGTGCACAATTATTTGGCAAAGCCTTTGTAAGTTACAGAGCTGCTGGATGAATACACTTGTCTAATGTTACGTGACAATGGGAATTCAGTATAAAGGGGACGCAATTGCTGAAAATATGTAAACAAAAAACTGCAGGTTATAATACCAAAGAAAAGTAAGAACTCCTGAAAGTATTGAAGCCATATATGACAGCCAGGCAACCAGCATTTTGACTAGGAAAGGTCAGCAACTGCAACCTCTATAGTTTTTCACTATGGTTCTTCCTTAACAAGATTTTACCAGCTTTCTAAACAAACCCTTCACCATAGTCTAGGAGTGCTGAATAGAGAGCTCAATGAGAATGTTGGATGTAGCTTTAACTGCTTCTGCCCCGGAAGATTTTACCCCCTTCCTGACCAGAGCACTTTTTGCGATTCGGCACTGCGTTGCTGACAATTGCGCGGTCGTGCGACGCTGTACCCAAACAAAATTGACGTCCTTTTTTTCCCACAAATAGAGCTTTCTTCTTTGATCACCTCTGCGGTTTTAATTTTTTGCTATAAACAAAAAAACAATTTTGAAAAAAAATCACAATATTTTGCTATAATAAATATCCCCATTTTATTTTTTTTTTAAAAGCACATTTTTTTCCCAGTTTAGGCTGATATGTATTCTTCTACATATTTTTGGTAAAAAAATCGCAATAAGTGTATATTGATTGGTTTACACAAAAGTTCTAGCGTCTACAAAATAGGGGATAGATTTATAGCATTTTTATTATTTCTTTTTTTTTATTTTTTTTTTTTATATTTTCTTTTTATTTATACAAACTTATCCATAACAACAATTCATTAGATACATTTTCATTTTCAACTTAATTGTTCCATAACATAGGTATCTATATCCTTAATTCATAACCCATTGCCATTATATAATAAATCCCTACGTCCTGGCCCACTCGGCCGATTCCTTCATTCCCCATCCTTTCCACCCCTTTATTTTTTTTTTACTAGCAATGGCGGCGATCTGCGATTTTTATCGTGACTGCGACATTATGGCGACACATCGGGCAATTTTGACACATTTTTGGGACCAATGGCAATAATACAGCGATCAATGCTATAAAAATGCACTGGTTACTGTAAAAATGTTACTGGCAGCAAAGGGGTTAACACTAGGGGGCGATCAAGGGGTTAAATTGTGTTCCCTAGTGTGTATTCTAACTAAGGGGGGATGGGACAGACTAGGGGAGATGACAGATCGCTGTTCATACTTTGTATGAACACGCGATCTGTCTCTTCTCCCCTCAGAGAACCGGGATCTCTGTGTTTACACACAGAGATCCCGGTTCTCGCCCTGTTATGAGCGATCGCGGGAGCCCGCTGGTCATCGAGACCACTGGGCACTCGCATCGGCTCCGGGGGCGAGCTGCGGGTGTGTGCCCCTAGTGGCCGCCTTAAAGAGCGACGTGACATGACGACGATTCGCCTACCCATGCCACTCTGCCGCAGTACTGCGGCGGCTGGTCGGCAAGCGGTTAAACAAGATTTTAGTACGGTTATACTGTATATATCACTTCTGCTATACTGCTTTTTGTGTTAGTACAGTACATGTCACATAGTTTTTTTTTCTGTAGGTGAGATTTTTCTTTTTAATTAGCAGCAGGGCATTTACTTGAAGGCATGGTCTAGGAGGAGCGAAAAATGCAGTGCACGAAAAATGGGCATAGTTTAAATGATAGAAATAAATAACTAAACCTAAAGCTAGAGTTGGGACTTTATATGAGGCAATATGAAATATATACATACACCCCCATCCCCGATACATTGAAAGAAAGTAAATGAATAATGGGACTTTATATGAAGCATATCACTAAATTAAATGAGCCAGTGTCCCCATTGTTTTTTTATTTGCAAAAGTCATACATACATAAATAGTAAAAATAAATTGATATCATACTAATAAATCTCAATTGATAGAGCTAGACATTTCATAGTAATACATGATTAGTTCAACATAAAAAATATACTAATGTAATGATGTGCTCATATATATCAATTAATAAAATCTAAGCATTGCATGATAATATATAGTTAATTCAATATAGTATATATAGTACTGGACCTTAAGTATGTAGACCAAGATTGTAATAATAGTAACATATGGGCATAAAAAGCAATGGTGGATTGGTTCATTAAGATAAAATATAATATAGTACAGGTATTAAACATTAATACTGTGATGACGCATCATAGGAAAGCTCTACGCGTTTCGTGGTTAAAATACCACTCATCAGGAGCAGATGCAATGTGGGGGTATCTATAATAGAGTAAAATTACCAAATAAATATAGTAATACAATTATATACAAACATAAAAGGGGAGAGGGGGAACACAAAATGTCCCAATCGTTCTCACCTAGCTGAATTATATGGGTACAATTGTTGATGGTATCAAAGGTAAAAAGCATTATAGATAACGTTATCCCCGGAAGCTGAGACGGAAGACCTCGAGGCACGGCAAAGACACCAATAACCAATAGACATAGGAGGAGGGTATCAAATTTGCAGCTGTGGTATATATAGTTAGTGATATGCATAGTTCACATTGTAGCTGATTCCCAAAGAATATCTGTGGAGATCAATATAAAAAATATAATTATAAACTAGATCCACAGCTGAAAGGCTGAGGAGAAACTTCCAAAAATGTAAAGTGTAGTAAAGAAAGTTATCACATGAATGAGAAGGGACAGGTGTTGAAATTAGGTAAAATAAAGGAATGAAGTCAGGCAGTTATTGAATGTGAAAATAAGTGTAATGTAACGTGAGTACCTGCAAAGATATGTAAAGGATAAAATACAAAAACGTGCAGCAGTGTCTTGTGAGTGAAGCCAGCTAGAGTGTCGGCATGAAATATGTGTAGTTTAAATAGCGGCCGTGTATCGAGGGTGACCATCAACGCCACGCAGCGTAATGAGGGGAGGCGGCGCCACCGCCTGAGCAACAATGAGTGCTCGGCGTTTGGCGCTCAAACCTCCCACGTGGAATACGCAGATAGACAAACACGCCAGGGGCGCGGCGTCAAGAGTGAAGTCACCTGCTCGGCATGTGGGCATGGCGTCGACCCGTAGCGAGTACCCGCCCCCCCCCCCCCACAGAGGGAGGGGAGGCCACGGTACGGGTTGCAGCTCCCGGGGATAAGGAGGCAAAGCCCAACCCCAGCTGCCGGAACTGGTCCCTTAATGAAGGAAAAAAAAAGTAATGGCAAAAATAGGTCACAGATTATAATATGGTTAAATATGATAATTTAGTGATGTGCTTCCATCCCTAGTTTTATAGAAATAAATAACTAAACCTAAAGCTAGAGTTGGTACTTTATATGACGCAATATGAAATATATACATTGAAAGAAAGGAAATTAATAATGGGACATTATATGAAGCATATCACTAAATTAAATTTAGTGATATGCTTCATATAAAATCCCATTATTCATTTGCTTTCTTTCATAGTTTAAATGATGCTAAATATTGGGCGTGGCTTAAAGGGGGTGTGGTTAAGTAGAGTCTGAGATGACTTGCCTAGTGGAAAATGGGGTAATATATAGGGAATGTAGGTAGGGCAGAGTCCAGAGGTCAGAAGTATGTAGGGCATGGGGTTGGGGGGGGGGGGGCAGATTTGAGGTGTGGATGGAGAAGAGGGGGGGTGAGCAGAGTTGGGGGTTGGGCAGGTGAGCAGAGTTGGTGGGGTGGAGAAGAGGGGGGGTGAGCAGAGTTGGGGGGATAAAGAAGAGGGGGGTTTAATAGGGTTGGTGAAGGGGGGGTTATGAGCAGAGCTGAGCTGGTCCGGGCTGCTGAGAGGGAAGACACTGGGACAGGACGGTGGGGTGACAGGAACACAAGAGTTGCTGAGTACATGGCAGTGACTGAGGAGTCAGGCTCAGCACAGGACAGTCAGCAGACAGCTTTCTATAGAACTCACCCATGCGGCTGTAGCTTTCCTGGTGGCAGGCATGGGCATCACACCAATCACAAGCTGAGCCGGGACAAGACTGAATACTGAAAGGAGCATTAGTGGAGGGCGTGAAACATGTTACACGTTATAGTTGTCACCAAAAAAGGAGGTGAGGATAATTCTTTCAATGGGGACACCTATTGGCAGCTGCCTAAGAGGGGATTTTTCCCATTTTGGAGAGAGTTCTCTTCACTTCCTGTTGTGTCAATATGGCAGGAAGTAAGGAGAAATTAACCCAATGGGGTACATACAAAAAGAAAAAGGTCTTAACTCTTGCCCCCTTTATTTTGGCTTAGACATTTTAAAAAACATAGTGAAGCACAGAAATGTGGGCATGTAAGAAACCAAATCATGTGCTCCTAAAGTGCCATATCATTTACAGAAGGGTGTGATGACTGTAGAAGTAGGTGAGGAGTGATGTAAAGAAAGATCTTGAAATGCTCAGATTGTTAGTAATCTTTTCTATTGTACATAACGTAACCAAAGTGTTTTGGGGTTTGGAATGAACCAGGGGCGGACTGACAACTCATGGGGCCCCCAGGCAATAGGAGATTATGGGGCCCCCAGGCAATCAGAGATTATGGGGCCACACAGTATATACACACACACAGTATACAATCACACAGTATACACAGACATGTTTCTATTTGCTGAGAAGGTACTGGAGAGGTGGGGCAGCTATAATCTCAGGATTTTTAGACCAAAAGGATGTCGGTAAGGGACATTTCAAAGACAGATGTAAAAAAAACACAGATTTTTACATACTGTCCCTGCTTTTACTGAGGCTGGCAACCCTGATGGGGCCCCCTAGTGGCCCGGGGCCCTCGGGCAGTGCCCGAGTGGCCGAATGGTCAGTGCGCCCCTGGAATGAACCCACAATAACAGAGAGCCCCACTTTTTCCAAGGTATCCCATCCTGGCTCCACACTGAACCAATACCATACGCTGATTTACAGTTCCAAGGCTTAACCACTTCAGCCCCCTAAGGATTTGCCCCCGGGCCACTTTTTGCGATACAGCACTGCGTCGCTTTAACTGAAAATTGCGCGGTTGTGCGACGTTGTACACAAACAAAATTGACGTCCTTTTTTTCCCCACAAATAGAGCTTTCTTTTGGTGGTATTTGATCACCTCTGCGGTTTTAATTTTTTGCGCTATAAACAAAAAAAGAGCGACAATTTTGAAAAAAAAAACAATATTTTTTACTTTTTGCTATAATAAATATCCCCCAATTTTTTTTAAAAAAACATCAGTTTAGGCCAATATGTATTCTTGTACATATTTTTGTTAAAAAAAATAAAAATCGCAATAAGCGTATATTGATTGGTTTGTTCAAAAATTATAGCGTCTACAAAATAGGGGATCTATGCCATTTTTATTATTTTTTTATTATCATTTTTTTTACCAGTTATGGTGGTGATCTGCGATTTTTAGCTGGACTGCGACATTGCGGCACTTTGACACTTTTTTGGGACCATTGACATTTATACAGCAATCAGTGCTATAAAAATGCACTGATTACTGTGTAATGTCACTGGTAGGGAAGGGGGTTAACACTAGGGGTGATCAAGGGGTTAAATGTGTTCTCTTGTGAGTGTTTATAACTGTGGGGGGATGGGACTGACTGGGGGAGGAGACATATCGCTGTTTGCAATTAGTAGGAACAGCAGATCTGTCTCTCCTCTCTTGTCAGAATGAGAATTTGTGTGTTTACATACACAAATCCTCGTTCTGGCTCTCATGCCCGCAATAGTGCCCATCGGCCACTTGCATTGGGTACCAGCGATCGGCGCCTGCTATGGCTCTTTAAGGAGCCGCAGTACAGGTACGTCAATTCACGGGAGGGAGACACATTTCCGCCGTATATCTATGTGAGCTGGTCGGCAAGTGGTTAAAGAGGAGCTCCAGGCTCCCTCAGTTAAAATTAAATACAAATACTGTAGCTGCTGAGTTTTAGTATTAAAAAAAGTCCTATGCTGAATTAGCATGATGAATACAGTGCCATAATCAATAGCATTGATAGTAAATAGTTCCTGTGCAATCTATGCATCAGTTCATCATTAATGGAAAAGGTAGCTGTCCTTAGAGTATAGCCAGTTCTGTAACAAAGACAAGAAGGGAGAGGAAAGGAAGCGCAAACCTAAGTGTAGAGGTTACAAATCATTTATTTCACAAGGATAAAAAACACTTACAAGATGTAAGCTGTTATCAGGCTCAACAAAGCAGGGGGGAGAGGGAAGGCTGCCCCGGTCCATCCTTTGGGTATCGCTCCATCTACGGGGTTGTAGAGATCAGGTGTAGGTTCTCTCAGCATCCTGTGGCTACCAGGAAGCAAACCAGCATGGAATGCAGCCAAAAATTACGTCACCGGATGGACGAAAACTGCCTGTTCTCGTCCATCCGTTCTTGTCCATCCGATGATGTCATTTCCGCCTGTGTTCCACGCTGCTTTGCTTCCTGGTGGCCACAGGACGCTGAGAGAACCTACACCTGATCTCTACAACCCTGTGGATGGCGCGATACCCAAAGGATGGACCAGAGCAGCCTTTCATCTCCCCCCTGCTTTGTTGAGCCTGATACCAGCTTACATCCTGTAAGTGTTTTTTTATCCTTGTGAAATAAATTATTTTTAACCTCTAAACTTAGGTGTCACTTCCCTTTCTCTCCCTTCTTGACTTTTAATATTAGGACACTTACCTGTCCAGGAATCACCTTTTGGGTGGAGCTTTGCTTTAAGGCCTGAAGAAGCGGTCAAACCCCTGAAACGTGTTGGCTATTTTACATCTTTCTTTGCATGTTGACATCTTTCTTTATAGCATTCTTCCCCCAGTGTTACATCCATCACACCCTAATGAGACCAACAACTCAATGAGTAGAGAAGCCACATAAAACAGTTTCCTGCAACATCCAGGAAGTTACATAAGTAGACATTTCCCCAAAGCGTGTCAGTGATGACAGAGAGAGTTGTAGAGGAAGTTTAATGCCTGTGTCATCTTTGGATTTTTCTCCCAGCTTATCACTTGTGATTTGTATAGCAGGTGTGCCAAAGAACACGTCCACCACTGATACGAAGCAAATCTTCCCAGCCTCTCTGATTTCTTTACTTGGCTTTGCTTTTATTTGGTTTAATTCATGATTTTCATTACTATTTTCATCTCCAGGTTTTGCTGCAGACATGTATTTAATCGACCCAGTTACAATTGTCCTATCCATTGTCACCTGTGTTTTTCTGGCACTTTTTTCATCCAGTCAGAAGAAAAAAGTTCATCCAAATTATCCTCCTGGACCACCACGTTTGCCTATTATTGGAAATTTGCACATTATAAATAAGAATAAACCTTATATAACTTTTCATGAGGTAAGATTTACAACTTTCCAGTGAGTGGTTAAAGTGTATGTAAATGGAGTCCAGCTAATTAATAATGTTTTATAATGAGGAATACATACCGGGGAATTCATAAATGGTGTGAGACACCCTTTAGAATGCCACCAGGGAACAGCAACAAAAGTGTTGGTAACTGTGCATGATTCATCTGATGAATATGTTGGGCCTTCACTAAAGTTGAAGTGTACATACTGGTCACTCATTCCTCGATGCGTTATCTCCCTCCCCAGCCACTGCACCCATCACACTGCCAGGGGTATGGCCGAGGAGTTGTGTAGTAGAGGTGAGAAGAGCCTGATGGGGAACTGAAAGGCCAGGTCCTCCTGGCTGTTAGTTGACAGAACAAGGCTTTGCATGGGCTGTCAATTTAAGGTAAAGTGGACCTGATGGGGAACCAGTGTCTCAGTTACAGGCTCCACCCGCCCAGCGACGATCTATTTCCCAAATATGGCTATTTTTATGTTTGCATAAGGACATCACCACTATCCATGGCCCCTTTGTTTACATTAAGCTTTGACAGAGGGAATCTCCTGGCCGATAGCTGAATGAAGCCAGTGATACAGTTTCATCACATTCCTGACAACTTCCAAGTACAGGAAGGACACTCTCATACTTCTGTACACCAACTCAGATCTGGGTTTAACTACCGCTAGTTTCTTAATCTAACAAATTGCAATAATCCTTTAAGAATGTGTCACTGTCATCATGCTAGGTTTTCAAAATGACAGTAGTAGGAACTTCCTGAATTTGATGCATGTGTCTGTATTAAGCCTTTACTGTGCGTGATTTTTTTCTCCAACAATTCCTATAGACATTTATTTATTGCTTCTTAAGGAGTACATCTAAAGGTTTTTTGAAGTTATCAATGCTCAACTATTACCAATGCCTCGGCTAATAGTCAGCATTATTGATGAGTGCATTTGACAGGTCCCTCAGCTCCTATTAACCCCTCTGGCACTGGAAAATTATGGCTCTGGCCTCTGAGGGTAGTGGCAATAAGAGGGTGGAATATGAAAGGCACTTCTCATTGATTTTAAGTAATGCCCTTTTTTTTTTTTTACATTTTTGACTAAAAACTTAGCCTTTACTAAACTAATTGAATACCATGGACCCTAAGACAGAACCCTGGGGCACACCAGTCACTACTTTAACCCATTTAGACATCAAGTAGTTTATCACTACTCTCTGGACCTGTTCATGCAACCAGTTTCCTGTCCATGCACATACAATTTCAACATAACTAACAGACCCTTTTTATTGTTTAAATGGTACCCACTGGGTCCCTCACTCTACACCTGGTTAACGCGGCCACCCAGTGCCTTCCTGTGCACTGGAGAAGTGTTAACCCCCCCACTATTGATGAATGGCTTTGCCGAATAGACAGAACAGCAGAAATGGAAAGGCTCAATCACCATTGGGTGACGTGCAGTAAGGATCGCAGCTTACTGAAGTTCGCTTTTTTTTAATTTAGAGTCCTTGTACTTCCAACGTGCCTCTCTTTACTGTAACTTATGGAAAATGTAATTACACCATGATCAGCACAGAACTGGCAGAAACAAGTGGGAACCAGGTATACCCATCTACTGTCCATTAGATGGGTATACAAGGGAAATGCTCTTAGCTTTGTAATTGGCCCAGTGGTGGGGGAAGGAGGGGGGGCAGAACTTTCAGCTGAGTTCACCGCAGCGAGATCAGCTGGAAGTGGGAGCGAGTACCTGTTGAAACAAGGTACCCATTCTCCCCCAAAAGGTGCCAAATGTGGCAGCGGTTGGGGGGGGGGGGGCAAACATAGCTTCACCTTTTGGGAGGAGCTCTGCTTTAAGGTTTGCAACTTCTCTGAACACCTACCTGTTGGGCACAAGATGGCCAGGCCATATTCTTCCCCTCTCTACAGATTCTGACAGTTTGGCTGCATTCTATTCTCTATACGCTGTTGGAACTATGAGTGTCCTCAGTTGGGCTGCCTTCCCACTGGGTTGTTTGTTACTCAATACAAGTTCTTTCATTGCACTGGGACTGAGTGTGTTATTCTGCTGTGCCGCTCCCCACATACAAGTGTTCTTCTCCCTAATAATTTACCTAATCTCTTCCTAACCAGTGGGGACTCTGTCCCTATCTTACTCTCACACTGCAGACACACTGAATAATGCAAAATTAAACTATATATGTAATTCTCAGTCATGATGGTTGTCCAAATCTCTTGGGATTTCAGTATCCAATACTGCTGTCCTCCCCAAGATGGCTTCCTGGAGCCTATAGCAGGGAACAGTTAGTCATCAATGGGATCCTACTGCAAGCCTGAAGAAATGGAACAGTGCCATCCTCAGGTTGAAGGATATACTGCAGCCTCCACTTGCTTACACACTGACTGCCAATGTAAAGGAGCACTGCTTCACCGACCACCAATATAAGGGGTGGTAATGCGATGGAGGCACATGAATTGACCACAGTTACAAAAAAATGTTAACAGGAGATATTATTATGGGGGCTGTCCACTGAACCTCAACGTAAAAGGGATGAAACTAGCAGGGGAGCACAGAACACCAATATGAGATAAAAATAGGTGGCAATATAGGCAGCAGCACTTGTTAAAAAGGTTTGTCAAAATGTCAGGTGCTTTACAGATTTCATTGGAAGGGGGATTTTGTAATTTTACTATGCGGACCCGTGATTTGTAGATATGTCCTTGACATGGGAGCTTCTGAACTCACTCTGTGGCTCGCTGCAACAACAATCCAGCAGCATAGCCACTATCACCCAGGTATTTGGTAAAAAATTGTTAGGCATTAAATATTTAACTTTTTAGTGAACAAAATCTTTCTCAGTTCTAAATTTTAATATTTATAACTATTGTTTTTTTTTTTTTTTTTGTAGCTGGCTGAGAAATATGGTTCAATATACAGCCTACAGATAGGATCTCAGAAGATGGTTGTGCTGTGTGGGTATGAGATGGTTAAAGATGCACTGGTCAACCATGCCAACGAGTTTTCTGGAAGACCACTTGTACCAGTTTTTATTGAACTATCCAAGGAACATGGTATATAAACATTTTTAATGTGTCCTATTTTTTTTTTTACAAAATTACTTATCAGAGAAGTATAGCCTATCGTGGTCATGTTACCAGATTTTGGAGTCAGTTGACAAGGTTGCGTATCAAAAGAACCCCAATTTTTATTGTGCAGTTCTGGTGCAGTGATAAAATATCCTAGGCTGGTAATTCTCAAGCAATGTACTCTATCAATAAATACAAAGCTTCTTCTTATTGGCTGAGACAGAGAGGCAAGCTGATGATGTCACAACTTCTGACTCAGCCAATCAGAGAAAGCTTTGTATTCATTGATAGAATACATTGCTTGCTCTAAATGGCTGAGCGCCGCTGCGGTAGACTCTTCAGTGTTTCGGGTATGAGACATGAGATCTCGGCTCCCTGAACACAGTGCAGTATGCTGTATGTAGCCTCAGCTACATGCAGTTAATACCACAGATCCAGCGGCCTCCCTCACAGGTAAGTGACGGACATCATTTATTTAGGCCAAGCTGGCCCAAACGAACTATGTAAAGTCTCAGGAAAGATGTAGTTCTTCTTAAAACAGAATGTTTTATGAAATGCGGGAGGAGACAGAGAGCAAGGCAGGTATGGGCAGGGCTGCTGATAGGGGGGGGCCACCAGTCCTCCTGTAGGGTGCCTTGGCACACAGGGGGGCCCAAACAGCAGAGGGAATCAGTGCAGTCGGATGGAGGGGCAATTACAGGATGCCCTGTGCAGCTCTCTGCAGTGGCTGAAAACTGGTTTCTCTCCCTCCCGCCGACTTTCAGCTGCTGCAGGAAGAGACACAGACACCGTTGCTGGCTTCCCTGTCGAGTTAAAAAAATAACAAATTGTAACCCTGTATTGTTTTAATCCCTTGTAAAACTCAATAACATTCTTGGAAAAAATTTTTTTGTTTAAAACAGTTGAACATTTAAAAAAAAAATTATACATTGTTTTTGTTCAAAATGTAAAAAACTATTTAAAAAGGGCCAATTCACACAGCTTCTCAGTTACCTTTGTGTCCGCTAAGAATGATTTTAGTATATTTTTTGTGAAAATGTTGTTTTGATATATTTGAGGGGGGCCCTGCCAGGTAGGCTGTACCGGGCCCAGTGATCCCTAACAGCAGCCCTGGGTATGGGCATCTACCGGCTCAAAGTTTTTGTTACAGCGGGACTTTAATTTCACTTTAAGTCGACACCAACTCCTTTGTTGGAACTCTCTACCAATTATTTATTTTTCTCCAGGAGAGTTAACCAACCTCCATGGAGAGCCATCCTCTTCATAAACATCTGCAGGAGAGTCAGCTAGTCTCCATGGGACTTCATCCTGCCTCTAGTGAAAATCAGCAGCACCAGGACTCAGCTCCAGGCCTAATCAGATCCATATATGCTCTATGAACTATCTAAACTAATTACGACATTTTAAACAATTTTTTCTAGTATTTTTTATGGTTTACCATCATATTTCTGCTCCAAAAAATTGGGTTCCTTTAAAAAGGCTTATAAACGCAAACGCGGCTAAACGCAGATGCACGCAGGCATCTAGCCGTGTTTAGCTGCGTTTTGCGTCTGAAAAGCAGAAAAGCAAAGTGTCTGAACGCATTTTTTTGCTTCTGGAAAAACTAGGTTAAACGCAACTGCATAAAAACGGAAAAAAAACTAGACTGTGTACATGGACACATAGGATAACACAAGGGCAGAATGCTGTTCTTTCACTACAAAAGTCATGGATCCTGTGTCTCTGCTAAGCAGGTGCACCGACCCATGCCTTCCCATAGTACAAGCACCTCCCACACAGTAACCAATCACATGTTAACACATTGATCGCCCCTGATCTTAACACCCCCCCTTCCCAGCCAGTGTCGTTAGTACAGTGACAGTGCATATTTTTAGCACTGATCACTGTATTAGTGTCACTGGTCCCCAGAAAAGTATCAAAAATGTCACTTAGTGTCCGATTGGTCCGCCGTAATAAGTCGCTGATCGCCGCCATTACTAGAAAAAAAAATACATAAAAATTTCATAAATATATCCCATAGTTTGTAGATGTTATAACTTTTGCGCAAACCAATCAATATACACTTATTGGGATTTTATTTTTTTAACAAAAATATGTAGCAGAATATGTTTTGACCTAAATGTATAAAGAAATTAGATTTTTTACATTTTTTTTGGATGTGTTTTATAGCAGAAAGTAAAAAATTATGTTTTGTTTTTTTTTTTTCAAAATTGTCAGTTTTTTTTGTTTATAGCGCAAAATATAAAAACTGCAGAGGTGATCAAATACCACCAAAAGAAAGCTCTATTTGTGGGGAAAAAAGGACATACATTTTATTTGGGCACAGCATCGCACAATGCAATTGTCAGTTAAATTAACGCAGTGCTGTATCGCAAAAAATGGCCTGGTCAGGAACGGGGGTGTACTTTCCAAAGCTGAAGTGCTTAAAGGATAAGTTCACCTTTGGAAATATGTTACATGTTCCACCTGTTTTGAGGGTGGAACATGCTCTCAATGCTGAAGCCACTTCCCGAACCCCGCTCCCGTGACAGCAGTATGGAGAGAAGTTCCCCATACTAGCTGTCACTTTTTGAAATCAGCTCTGTGTGTGAATGAACTACAAGCCCCGACATCCTTGGCATACCACGGCTCTGTGGAGCTGGTGCAATGCTGTACAGGCTTTTTACCTGCAAAAATAAAATTTCCATTTATTTTTTTAAAAGTGAACTTATCCTTTAAGCAGCTTATTTGTTGCCTGGAGTTGACCTAGCCGGACAGAATGTATGTGTGTTATTTTATTTTTTCTTTAGGTGTTGTATTTTCTAATGGTAATACCTGGAAAGCCATGAGACGTTTTACTCTTTCTACGCTGCGAGATTTCGGTATGGGGAAGAGAACGATAGAAGATAAGATCACTGAAGAGTGCCAAAGTTTGATAAACATTTTTAAAACCTACAAAGGTCAGTAGAGTTTGGTTGAAGGTTCTGAAATTGCACAATCCCATATACTCTCACTATCTGTATATATTCCCACATCTGTACTCATGAGATGGCCATACTACATCTATTGTTTTTCTGTTCAGATTCTTCTGGCCTCTGAGACACTCACTTACTCAGGGAAAGCTTTTCTTTGTGTAGCACTCTGATGTTTAGGCAGGGATGCTATTAAATTTAGTTGCCAAGCGGTAGTTGTCTTGGCCAATTGTTAGGAGGTCAATTGATTTTGCCCTAATTCTGGAATTGCTGCACTTCTCTTCTGTCACTAGGTGGCCGGGTATCTGGTGACATTAGATAAGACTAGGGCATTGCAAGGACAGATAAGGAATGAATGGGGTGTCTCAGCCAATGGGCAAGGATTTTCTTGGGTCCCTAGGCCTTCCGGGAGAATCTATTTATTTGGATGGGGTCAGGTGATTAGGGTTCTGTGCCACCTGGACGGCTGTCTGGGTGGATGTGTTCTGTGCCGCCCTGGGCTGCTAGGCTGGAAGCCTGAGGCCTTTCCCAGAGAGACATCTGGCTGCTAGGCTGTCTGAGGGCCTATCCAGAAGCAAGAGAGCAGCGTAGGGTTGAGACTGCGGGCTTGCAGTCCAACCAGAAGTAACGGTTCTGCCGGCCGGAGAACCTGTTGTGGTCGGAGGTAGAGGGGGAAGCTGTCGCCACTAAGGGACCATCTACCTTGTTACCGGGGACCACTGTGAGTAGCTGAAGCAAGTACCAGAGCAGTATTCTCACCAGCCAGGAATGGTATAGAAGTGGGAAAACTTCAGTAAGTGCCAAGCCAGGGACCCAGGCAGTGGAGGTGATGCTTGCAGAGCAATATTGTGTGTCAAGTCAGGGACCAAGCATGCCATCGGGGTGACGCTTGAGGAGTATCTGTGAGTGCCAAGCTAGAAACCCAGCAGGGACGCGGGGGTGACGCTTGAGGAAGATACTGAGTGAGAAGATTGAAAGGAGGTCCAGTGGTGAGTGGATCTCGTAGTCTAGTGAAAGACTGGGAGCTCAGTTGCGTGAGGTTCTACAAGAGGAGATTGTAGAAGAAGTGAAAGAGTTAATTGAAACCTTTGTTAGAAACTGTTAGAAGATTGTTGCCATAGGAGACAGCTCATGTAGACGTGGTGTCTAGCTGGATGCCTTTCCCTGCATGGCTGTCTGCCTATAGAAGTCTCGGAGTCTGCCAATTAACATTGCATCTACTTAAGGGTATCCTGGCCCCAACCCTCTCTCCCACAGTTTTGTTTAATAGACAATAAATCTCTTTGCATTCAAGAAGTGTCTGGCGCACATAAATTCAGCTTGCATTACACCCACCATGCCATGTAACCCACTCTACACGGAAGGATGTCAGCTGTCCCCAACTCTGGAGGTCACCATTAGGCCTAAAGGGACCCAGGACTTTGCTACATTTGTATCCTTCCATTGACAGTGCCCTTGTTTTATTTGGTGAGATCCATCTCTTCAAAAGTCAGGCCTAAGTGCCTTACTGGAATTTTGTGTTTTTTGGGGTTCTTAGTTCCTGATAGCAAGTAGTTCACAGGCCTCCAGAAGGCTCTTTGTTGATGACTAAATAACTTGATATCCATATGACAACTGCTGTAAGTTTAAATTAGGCCTTTTGCACATGAACGCACGAATGGCTGTGCATGACTGTGCTCGGGTATACACCAGTGCTTGCAAATAAATATTCCCTTGCAGATGTAGCTACGTGCTGGCTATATTGCTTTTGCCATCATGGGACATTTCTTACTGAAGATTGCATGGAGCTTGTTCTTTCTATGGCCCAGCATGGGGATTATGACATTGTTTCTTGATGCAGAGAGAGAGACCACTACTGAAAGCAGGGGATCATGGAACATGTAGTTAGGAAAGCTGGGATTTCAAGGGATCTTATGCTGCTGCAAACTACCAGTACCAGCTGGCTGGATAGAGAAAGAATTGAGCAGATAAATAGAACAGTCCAGAGAGGGGCTTGCACTCTTGGGACACAAGGCCTGCAGCTACAGGAGCAAGAGGCTAGACTCCACGGAGGGCCTTTCTGTGAGTGAGACTTATCTCTGGAGGCAGATCCTCAGCTACTGGCTTAACATTGGCAGAGTGGCTATCTTAGGCCACTTTCACCTACACTCACACAGATGCTGCTGAATCGCTGGGTCATCAGGTTGCCAGTTGGGCCTCTTCAACTGATACTTCAGTTGAAGAGGCCCGCAGATACTTCAGCAAATACTTGAAAAGCCTATTTCGGGACACCCTATCTCTATAAGCCTTGGCATCTTCAGGATTAGTGAGCGGGCAGAAGCCCATTCTTAGTATTGCATTCAGGGACACTGCATGTAGACACCTTTACCCCACCCTTTGTAAGTCAAAGGCTTTCCATTAGGAAACACCTTGCCTAATGTCATGTTTCACATGCTTTGTGATATTCATTGAAATGTTATATGTATTCTTCTTCTGGCTCCTCCCCTCCCCTTAACTCAGTTTTATTCTGTATAGATAGCTTCACCCCTTTGTCCATTTTTCCCAGTCATGCATCTCAGCCTCATGTCTCATGGAGTGGATCACATTATGATATTTTGACCTATCCGATGTTCATTGTTGTAAGATCCTCACCGTTTATGGATTAAACTTCACAAGATCTTCAAGGTGTCGCCTGGATTGAGTCACTATATCTCATCACAACTGTAGGTTACAGAGATTTCACACGTTCAATGCTTAGATTGGAGAGGCAGAACACCTTTCTATTTACCTTTGCTGGTCGCCATTTCACAGCAGCATCTTTGAGCTCCTTCATTGCTAGCTGAAGATTCTGGACTCCCTTACTTCAAGGACACCTCCAAACAAAGGAATCAGCCTACAGCACCTGTTTATCTTAACCACTTCAGCCCCGGAGCAATTGGCAGCCAAAGGACCAGGCCCCTTTTTGCGAGTCGTGCGATGTGGCTCCCAAACAAAATTGGCGTCCTTTTTTCCCCACAAATAGAGCTTTCTTTTGGTGGTATTTGATCGGCCCTGCGGTTTTTATTTTTGACGCTATAAACAAAAATAGAGCGACAATTTTGAAAACAATGCAATATTTTTTGCTTTTTGCTATAATAAATATCCCCAAAAACTATATAAAAAAAACATTTTTTTTCCTCAGTTTAGGCCGATACGTATTCTTCTACATATTTTTGGTAAAAAAAATCGCAATTAGCGATTATTGATTGGTTTGCGCAAAAGTTATAGCGTTTACAAAATAGAGGATAGTTTTATAGCATTTTTATTAATATTTATTTTTTTTACTAGTAATGGCGGTGATCAGCGATTTTTTATTGTGACTGCGACATTATGGCGGACACATCGGACATTTTTGACACATTTTTGGGACCATTGTCATTTATACAGCAATCAATGCTATTTAAATGCATTGATTCCTGTATAAATGACAGTTGTAGTGAAGGGGTTAACCACTAGGGGGAGGGGAGGGGTTATGGGCTGTGACGTGTGTGTGTTTTTTTACATTAGGGGGGGGGGGGGGGCTGGCGTCTGACGTCATTGATCGGCTTTCGCGATGACCGGGAACAGCCGATCAATGACAGGCAGTGTGGAAAGCGCGGGGAGAGGTTTGTTTACACAAACCTCTCCCCGTTCTTCAGCACTGTGACCCGATCGCGGGACCCCAACCCCAGCAGCGATCGGGTCCGCTGGTCCCGCGCCGGGGTCACGGAGCTCCCGACGCGCGCGCGACCCATGGGCATTCTGCACACGTATATGTACATGGGGCGGTCGGGAAGCGGTTAAAGGGGAACTCTCACTCAGGTTTTACATTTTGTGTTTGTTATTTCTTGCTGCCTGTGGAATCAGGGCTTATGCCATGTACACACGACCGGATTCGACCGTGATGACGTACGACTGGACTAGAATAAGGAAGTTCATAGTCAGTAGCCAATAGCTGCCCTAGCGACGGTTTTCGTCTGTCGGACTAGCATACAGACAAATTAATTTTTCAACCAGACTCGAGTCCGTCGGAAAAGAATTGAAACATGTTCTAAATCTAAAGTCCGTCTGATTTTTGACAGAAAGGGTCTGCTGAAGGTTCGATGAAGCCCGCACATGGTCAAATTGTCCGATGGATTCGTTCCGTCGGACCAGTTCGGACGAAAAGTCCGGTTCTGTGTACGCGGCATTAGAGGGAGCTGACTGACAAAAAGTTTTTTCTCTCCCTTTTGTACCTGGGGTCATAGGTTTCCCTTGGGATCTGTTGGTTTTTACTGCTAGGCTCACTGTTATTTCCATTTTATTGTGTATCCCTGTAATTCTGTTTGATGCTAAGTTGCAATTTGGGGAATACCTACACTTTACATTTTTATTTCCCTTGTTAGCTCAAGAATATCCTGTAAAATATCCATTTGCAATCTATGATATTTATTTGGTGTCTTTTGCATTTGCATTCTCTCTTTGAATAATGTCAGAACCTAGGGTATCAGGGGTGTCAGGAGGCTTGCAAGTTGAGGGTATCCTCATGGCAAAGTCATCTTCCAGCGGGCCCTATGGGGGTGTCGCTACACATATGTGTATACCAGGGCTCAAAATTTCAAGTCCTGAGCTACTAGCCAGGCCTCGAGGGTTACTCGCCACCAGTTGCCCCGCCCAACCCCTACCTTGCCCCGCCCCTAAATTTGCCCCTAACCACGCCCTCATAAATGATCTCATGAAATGACATTTAAATGTTTTATGCAGAATTAAGTTACAAAAATAAATATTAACAACAACTTTATCAGTTCCCCTCAGCACAGCCTCACCAGTGTCCATCAATGCAGGCTCACCTGTGCCCGTCAATGCAGCGTGACCTATGCCCATCACTGCAGCCTCACCGTTCCCATCATTGCAGCTTTACCGTGCCCATCATTGCAGCCTCACCGTGCCCCCATTGCAGCCTCACCGTGCCCCCATTGCAGCCTCATTGTGCCCACATTGCAGCCTCACCATGCCCCTATTGCAGCCTCACTGTGCCAACATTGCAGCCTCACCGTGCCAACATTGCAGCCTCACTGTGTCCCCATTAGAGCCTCACCGTGCCCCATTGCAGCCTCACCGTGCCAACATTGCAGCTTCACTGTGCCCAACATTGCAGCCTTGCCAGGGCGGAGGAAGAGAGAGGGTGGCTGGATCATGACTGGAGGAAGAGGAGAGCCACAGGATCACAGAGCACGAATAGCACACTGTTACAGCTTACATGAAATTGCCTCCGCTCTGCTCGCCGTCACACACAGCCCTGCCTCCTCCTGACTCCTCACCTGTGATAAACAGAACACATCTCAGCACTGGACCCGCATTCTGTCAATCACAGGCGCAGGGTCAGGATGAGGCGGAGCTGTGTGTGACGGCGAGCGGAGCGGAGGCAATTTCAATGTAAGCTGTAACAGCGTGCTATATCACTTGGTGACCCCGTGGCTCTCCTCTTCCTCCATGCTCTCTTCCACCGGGGCGATCACTGGAAGAACGCCTTCCGGTCAACCCCACCCTCCGGCGGTCCTCGCCCCCCCACTCCCAGGCAGCCCAGCTTGCAAGCCCTCATTTTCCACTCGCAAAATGCTAGTAGGCGAGTGGAAAATTAGAGGGCTGAGTATACTCTATGCCAGCATTTATGTGAGCAATGGCATATACCTGGTACAGGTAGCTGTATGAAGTACCTGGGATTTCTGAAAACTTCTGGTTGGCTGACAGAATACTTCTAGATACATCAATGTCCACCCAAAGACATCCTCCAATCTGTCAGGAGACATTCTGCATTTGTGAAACAAAATTAAGTTAGACTTTTCCTCTCCTTGCTCCCCATCTGCATTAACATATTTGGCCCCTGTACTTAGAATTATGTTAATTATTACTAAATGCTGAGGTCTTAGTAATATCTCCACTTGTATTTCAGGAAAACCATTTGAAAACACCATGATAATGAATGGGGCTGTGGCCAATATCATTGTGTCCATATTGCTTGGTCATCGCTTTGACTATGATGATCCAAAACTTTGGAGGCTTTTAACAATAGTCAATGAAAATGCCAGGATTATCGGTTCCCCAATGGTTTTGGTAAGGGTATTTTTACTGCAACATTTTACCATGGTACTGCTTGTAGGCAGGTAGTCCACTGTAAATGTAGTTAGCCCCTGGCTGCCCAGGTCAGTGGGAAAAAGTCAATGTTTTGCCCCCATTCCCTGGTGCATTTGCGGGCCTCCTGTGTTCTATAATAGGGAAGAGGTCCAGATCCTAAGGAGCTCCAGGAGAAAAATTGGAGAAACGCAAGCGGAACACATGCAACTAGAGACTTGTTGACATGTGGTCCACTATGGAACGCTGTTTCTGCTCTGGAATGCTGATTGCCCCAAAAGAACCCAGGAACATAAACCTCTCCATTCAAGCATGGACATTTCTCAAAGAGACTTCCTGCAGGTAACCTGGGGCAGGCACAGTTAGGTTTAGTAAAGAAAAAGGATGTTATTGCATGTTATACATGTTGTGCCAAGTCTAGAGTAAAATTCAGCTGTTCGGACTGAAATTATTCTAAAGGGTGCTTGTAAGTATTTGGCATATTACTAAAGAACTTGGGTCCACAACCACAATATGGGGTATGTGTAACATCACTATGACAGAGGTTCATTCAACAAGATAAGAAGGAAGAGATAGTTGCCATGAGTAATCGTTGGCGTGTTACAGTACATGGTTGGGTGATGGGTTCTCGAGGGGGTCGGTGCTCTGACTACCTCCCTAGCTGTCCATCTCTGCTGGTAACTGGGAGTGGACTAGCGTTCTGGAGATCTATGCCTGGTTACTAGGTACGGGAACAGAATTGTTAAGTGAGAGCATGTATGAGGTCCACGATTTGTGCTTGGCGGGACCCCATTCTGTTACTGGAAGTGAGGCAACAGAGGTATGCTGACTGGTGGATTGGGCAGAAGCTTAAGCCTGTTCCTCCGAATGCAATACACATCAGTGTATAAGTGTGCAGAACGAATACAGCGAAGCAGCGAAAGAAGGAACTTCGGTACTGCACACATTTAGCTCATCTTTAAATTGGGAGTCCACCTTAATGTTTGAATAAAAATATAAAATGGTGCGCTTGTTTTCAGTGTAAATGTATGCACAGTGATCAAACATATATAGTTATCAGACTGCTAATAATATGACATATAAATTGTGACTAAATTTAAAAAGTCCTCCAAAAGTGCAAAATAAATAATGTCCATAATGTGATATCCAACGTAACCGGTGAAGAAAATATAATTCCAAAGTTTATCCAGTGATTAAAAAGGTGTATTGCATCCACCGCCACCAATAGAGGAAATTGCTGCTCACCTCAAGGGCTGACCATAAAGGTAAAAAGAAGCTTTAATTATCCAAAGTGATGACTGCTGGATACCACACTAACAGCTCCATGATTACGGGTATGACATTCCTAATCCACGATTCACAGTCTGCAGGTACTCAGAGAGAGCATAAAAAACACCTTAATCACCTTAATGTTTGACTACACATGACCACAGCTCCCACCTGGTCCCAGGCATTGGTGAGCATGCCTTCTGGCAAAGTGTTAGTGACCACGTTCCATGCCTGGCACAGCCCAAAAAACCCACGCGTCTCATCCTATGTTACCCACACTTGGTGCCCAACGAGGAGGGGAACATGACGGAAGTACAACCCCCCTACCCTACATGCTGGCTCACCTTTACTTGTAAGGAGGCCTGTAGTCCACAAAGCAGGCAGGTTTTTTCTAGCTCAGTTTCTCTTTAAAGCACCAGGCGATCCCTAAAACTGCAGCATGATATTAAAGCCCAACTCCAGGTAGAGCAAAAAAAAACTTGCAGTGGCTCTGGGGAAACATCATTGGACAATGGGTCATCATGATTGACGAATGATGATTTTGGCAGGGCTTATAGAAAAGGTTTAAAACTTAGACAGTCATTTAAGCCAGGGGTTCCTGTAGCTCCCAAACTATAAATCCATTTGGATCCACGTTGGAGCAGATATTTATCTATCGTACCTCCCCTTTCAGATAAATATCGTCTCTAACGTGACTCCAATTGACTGTCTAAGATTAAACCTTTTCTATAAGCCCTGCCAAAAGTCTGTTGATAAAATGATCTAGACCATTACTCCATGAGTGTCAACTGCCAATATAGCTATAGATAAATCTGATCTGATGGAAAGAGGTATGTAAAATGGCTTATAACATAAAAAGGATTATGAAGTTGCTAATACATTGTTGGATGCATAGCACAAAGGATTACTTGATTTTGTATATTAATATATAGGCTCCATGCACACTGGAGCTCATAAACTGCAGTTTATTGGAGTTTGGGTGTTTTTTTTTAAAAAGCCCATAAACTCCACTCTATGCTAGCCTATGTGTTCATGCACACATGGACGTTTTTTAGCTTTAATGAGCAGTGGAGTTTATGGGCTTTTTTCTGAACACCAGAAATTTGCGTTCAAAGTGCTGTTTTTCACCGGCAAAAAACACCAAACGCCGATAAACGCTCATAAACGCGCGTTAATTTGCATTCAGCGTTCTAT
This sequence comes from Lithobates sylvaticus, assembly GCA_028564925.1. Classification (NCBI taxonomy): domain Eukaryota; kingdom Metazoa; phylum Chordata; class Amphibia; order Anura; family Ranidae; genus Lithobates; species Lithobates sylvaticus. The sequence goes on along the minus strand of CM053028.1, from coordinate 505,934,807 downwards.
TTTTTCAATGCATTGTGGGAGTTTGGAATGCATTGTGAGATTTTTGGAGTGTCCTCTGTGTATTTTTATTAAAAATGCTCATAAACGCTAGTACAAAACGCTGTTAAAAGCACGTTTTTCAACCAGCGTTTTCTGCCAGCAATCTGGCATCCAGAAAAAGCTTTTTCGAGCTTCAGTGTGCATGGAGCCATACTGTTGTATAAATTGTTTATGTTATGAATGTATAAATATTTGGTTATGTATAAGATGTTTTGTGTATAGAATTTCTTATGAATTATTTACTATTTAATCTAGATTGATGCATATACTCCTAAAGAAGCTGTACAAAAATTCAGCGAAACATGTCAAGATGGATGCATCAATTTTAACATGAAATATGTAAAATATGTCTGTTAAATTTATCAGTTTTATAAAATGAATTTTATTGATATAAAACAAATTATGATTTTATAAGATAATTTGTGTCTATTTGCACCTATAAAGTCCCCATTTTCCTTGTATATTTCTATAATAATAAAGTGTTTTTTATGTTCACAGAATATGGTTATTTATCTTTATCAGGAAACTAACTGTATGTTACCTTTTTTAGTTGTACAATGCATTTCCATCTCTGGTCAGATGGCTGCCTGGGAGTCACAGAGAAGTCAAACCATATGTAGAGGAACTGCACACTTTTATCAGGGAAACCTTCACCAAGCAGAGGAATCAGCTGGATGTCAATGATCAGAGGAATCTCATTGATGTCTTCCTTGTCAAACAAAAGGAGGTACCACATATGTAATTTCATACAGAACCTACTTGTTGTTACCTGCTCATTTTCATTAAAGTTGTAAAGGGGCACAGGCTCAACTGGTGGTGACAGTGGTAAACCATGCACAAGGCAGGGGCACTTGAGAGCACATCTGATATTGATTTATATTTGTCAAGGCAGTAAATAAGCATGGTTTAATGTGGCAGTGTAGAATATGCTGTTCTCAAGCCCTGAATCAGTTCATCTTCATGGATGATCGGATGCTTAACGTGGCCATGTGCTTATATTAGATCAACAATGTCATGAAAATGCCTGTCGCTTTGTGTGCATCAACTGCAACCTCTTTTGGGCTTGAACCCAAGCTCATCAATATTCCTGACTAACAGGGTGTCCCCTATCAGTTTACCCAAAACAAACAAGCAGTACATGTACTGACTTAGTGTTTTGTCAGCAGTCAGCCTTCTCACCCAGCAGCAGGCTCTCACAGCAGAGAGAGAGCTCCATGAACCTCAATTAGCTTGCATATAAAAATTTCTGTGAACAGCCTAGTAAATGAGGTCAGGCTTACAGGTAAGAAGTGAAACTAGGAATGTAGCTTTGATACCACTCAAAGCACTGCAAAAATTTCAGGCTCCAGGAGTCAGGCTAGGACTTAGGCCAGGTTCACCTATGTGTGGCTGCAGGTTCGTGCCTGGGGTCCGGTACATGTCTGTTTACCGGTTCAGAGAAAAGATATACCTGTGCTCAAATCTCAATAGCCTTTACATGTATTTAAAGTACTCTTAGGTGCTAAAGGGGTGTGACCGCATATTAACACTACAAATTCTGGATGGACCCTCTGCACACTGCTACACCCTTCCCAGCAAACTATGCAATGAAAAACAGGGATATTTAGTTCACACAGATTGCACTACATGCTTAAGCCGGCTAACTGTGTCAAAGTAATCCCTTGTATGGCCAGTCCTACTCTGCTCTGCCACTGCAAATGCTATGGTGGACATTATGCCAACATGGGGCATCAAGACACAAGGTGGGAGAGAGCTACTAGGTTCAAGAGAAAAGATATGCCAAACAATATGCTGCAAGTAGATGAGCAGTAGCAAGAAATAAACTGCAAATAGGTGAACAATAGCATTAAATATACTGCGAAACAAACAACTGGCATAAAGAGCAACCCTTCCTAAATCTAACCAAGGAGAGATACACCACCATACAGTAACAGTTAAGCGGTCTGTAATATACTCTCTGTCTTCTGTCGGCCACCAATTTTGGGTCCAATTCTTACATTAGAGAAGATTGAACCCCCCCATGACCGGGCCATTTTTTGTGATAAGGCACTGTGTTATTTTAATTGACAATTGCGCGGTCCTGTAACAATGTACCCAAATAAAATGTATGATTTTTTTCCTATAAATGCAGCTTTCTTTTGGTGGTATTTGATCACCACTGCGTTTAAATTTTTTTGCGCTATAAACAAAAAAAGACCAACAATTAAAAAAAAAAAAAAAAAAAACAATATTGTTTACTTTTTGCTATAAAACAAATGCAAGAAAAAAAAAATAAATAAATAAAATTTCTTCATGAATTTAGGCCAATAGGTATTCTGTTACCGTATATACTCGAATATAAACTGACATTTTCAACCCTTTTTTTAGGGTTGAAAGTCCCCCCCTCGGCTTATATTCGAGTCACCGCCGTCTGCCTACATGAACAGCATGTCATGCAGACAGACGGCAGTTTTCAAAAGCCGCGCCTCCTCCTCCTCCTTGTCCGTGATAGGAGGAACACTTTTTTCCCAGCAGTAAGTCAGTGTGCAGTGTTCCGCCTATCACGGACGTCCTGTCATTCTCATCTCATGGACGTCCGTGATAGGCGGAACACTGCACACTGACTGCTGGGAAAAAAGTGTTCCTCCTATCACGGACGAGGAGGAGGCGCGGTTTTTGTATCATTGGAATGGCGCCTTACACGGGGGGACAGAGCGGGACTGCATCGGCTGCCAGATCGTACAGGGAGGGACCGAGGACACAGGACCGAGGACCCAGAACCGAGGACCCAGAACCGAGGACCCAGAACCGGCGGATCGGCGCAGGTAGGCTGTACATCCCCATTGATAATGTCTTGTATGACGAAAAGCTTCTGGGAAGGCGTGCAGTGACATCATCGCGTTCAGTGTCTCTGGAAGGAGGAAGGGTTCGTTTTTTGTATATGCCGGCCGGCGTCCTGTGCTTACTCCATTGGAGTTTTCTTATGCGCTTTTTATTTTATTCAAATGTGAGTACTTTTTATCAATAAAATACTCAATAGATGTTTTAAAACTATATTATGCTATGGTCTGCCTTCTTTCTCCTCTGGCCACATTTGGATGCACCGCTGAGTGCTACTCTCCGGATTTGATTTCCATACTGGGTCTGGTCTGAGGTCTTGTGTCCACTGTGAGTGGCAGACGCTGGGAGATCGTTTGTTTGACGTCCGTCCCCCTTTGGAAGTCAGGATTCCTGTATGGGCTCAGTTTGATTGGCTTTATTTTGCCTACCATCTGGTAAGGAGATTTTATACTGGTGGCGGCACTTTCGTGTGGTGTGGAGCACAGCGGTGTGATAAGAAATTTAACCTGGAGTGCCTGGTCCCTAGGAATAGGAAGCCATATCCTAGGACGGCATTCAACTCTTGAACTGTTTTATATATATTTTTTTACAGGTTGATTCACACATGGTCCAGTGTGTGATTACAATATAGGACTTTCTTGTCACATGTTGCCATTGCTAACCACTCAGTTATTCACTATTATTACCTCCAGATTTTATTGTCTGTATTCGAATTTGTGTGCATATACATCTTCATATTTTTTTACCTACTGGTCATGTACCAGCAGTTTTTAATTGGATTGTTTTGATTACTTTATAGGCATTTAGTTAATTTACCTGGCGCAGTTTTTTCTTTTCTAGGCTGTACAGGGGACACGGGGGTCTGTACAGGGGACACGGGGGTCTGTACAGGGGACATGCAGCTGCAGATGGGCATTGCTCACTCTTTTCCACTTACAGTAGCTGCTGCATATTTCACCCTCGGCTTATACACGGGTCAATATGTTTTTCCCATTTTTTTGTGGTGAATTAGGGGCCTCGGCTTATACTCGGAATGGCCTATACTCGAGTATATACATGTTTTTGGTAAAAAAAATCCAAATAAGCTTATATTGGTTTACATGACCGCTATAGCGTCTACAAACTAAGGAATATATTTATGTAAGTTTTTAAAAAGTATTTTTTATACTAGTAATGGCAGCGATCAGTAACTTATAGCAGGACTGCCATATTGTGGTGGACAATTGGATACTAAAGCCTCGTACACACGATCAAATTTTCGGAAGAGCGTTCGTTTGTTTTTTGTGGCATGCTAGTCTCATGAAGAAAGTACAACAGAATACTTCAGAAGTGATGTAATGTCTTGAATTGTTTTGTATGTGTTTTTTCGTTTCTGAGCATGCGTAGTTTTGCTCTCACGATTTTTTTCGCATGAAAACCATACTAATTAAACTAAAATCGGATGTTGAGTTCACGTACAACAAATATTTTATAGTCTGCACATCCAGCTTTTGTCTGAAGAAAAAACAGAATCGGCTGTCGAAATCACTGTACTAAAGATCCAAAAATCTGCAGCTTGTTCGGCGTTACTTCCGATTTCGTGTGTACGGGCCTTAACTGTCACTTCTGATGCTTTGCAGGAACCAGTGACACTAATACAGTGATCAGTGCTAAAAATATGCACGACCTCTGTACTAATGACACTGGCTGGGAAGGGGTTAAACATCTAGGCCGCTCAAAGGGTAAACTGTGCCTAGCCAGTGTTTTTGTGTACTGTGTGTGGTGCTTTTATTCGGAGAAGTAATGGATTTTATTCCCTGCTGTGCAGAGACATAAAATCCATCCCTCCCCCCGTCAGAATGGAGCTCTGCCTTGCTTATACAGTATATGCAGAGCTCCCTTCAGAGTCTCTGCCCGACGATTGGTGGGTGCCGGTGAAATCCAGTGCCCAGTACTCGGGCACACGCCCCCCTGTAAGTGGAAGTGCAGAGTCACACATATATACGTGATTCTGCACAGGAGGGCCACCCTGTAATAGTACATCTGTTTTGGGGCAGTCTGGAAGTAATAAAAGTGTAGAGAGTTTTTGGAAGCCTCTCACCAACTCGTGTGGTAACAGGTTATCGCAACTGTTAGCAACACAACCAGTCAGTGTCTGCAGTGTCCTTCCCCTCAGGCAGACAAAAAGCTCATTTAGCATCTGTGGTGCTCTCTGGTGTCCCAGAATGTCTGCCATTGCACCTCTCTTCTTCTCAGGTGTAGTGGTGAGCTTTCCGCTGTCAGCCTGAGGCACACACAGTCCCTCCCAATGTCTTCTACACTCCTTCTCCTAAGCCCTGGAACAACAATATCTTCCTTTTCATATCTGCTCACCCTCCAATCACTGTGGAATCTACAGTTTCTTTTTTTGCTCAGTCCATAAAGCAACATAGTCTGTTTAGAACAACTTTTCCCATAATCCTCTGTTGTTCCCAGCATTCACAGGAATTAGAGCAGTCCACCTTCCCTTCCTCTGTGTGGTGGGTGGGTCCAGCAAGCTATATAAGTTCTGTAATCACAGTCTTCAATTGCAGCTGTGCCCGTCCCTGTCAGATGTGGACCAGAGCTACAGGAAAAAGATCAGCTGCAGGGTGACCACATGTAATACTTGTGACTCCGGCCTCATGCACACTGGACGTTTTTGGACGTTTTTACAGCAGCTGTTTTTGGCTGTAGACGCTTTGTTCATGTTATCCTATGTGTCCATGCACACTAAAGCCCCATACACATGGTCGGATTTTCCGATGGATTCTGTCCTATCAGACAATGTTGTCGGAAATTCCGACCGTGTGTAGGCACCATCGGACAATTTCCATCGGATTGTCCGACGGACAAAGTCCTATCTCCTGTTGGATAGATTTTTTGACAACAAAGTCCGATCACACCAAATCCGATCGTGTGTAGCGAATTCCGACGGACAAAGTGCTACGCATGCTCAGATCACATTACAAGACCAAAGCTATTGGCTACTAGCCTCTACGTAGTCCCGTCGTAGGCAACAAACGTCACCACGTTCAGAATGATCGGATTTTCCGACAACTTTGTCCGACCGTGTGTACGCAAAACCAACATCGGACAAAGTACGACGGACATGATCCGACGGACCTGGTCCTCGGATAATCCGAGCGTGTGTATGGGGCTTTAGGCTGTTATCAACAGTTTTGGGCAGTGGCGTTTTTGAGCAGTAAAAAAACCCCAAAACTAATGGGTTCTGAGAGATGTTTTTCAGCTGTAAAAACGCTCTAACGCTGATAAACGCTGTTAAACATCGATAAACGCTCAAAAGCGTTTTTTTAGCGTTTTTGATCCATTGAAAAAAAATTGTTTAAAAAAAAAACGCTAAAAAAAAGCTTGTGCGTAAAACGCTAAAAAACGCTATTGCAAAAACGTTGAAAAAAGTTGAAAAACTCACTGCAAAGCTACTGATGTTTTTATAACGTTATTTTTAATGTCCAGTGTGCATGAGGCCTAATCCTTTTCCCTCAGCTGCCATATTTGGGCACAGCTTCCACAGTTTAGGTCCTCTGTAACAAAATGAGTAGTTATTGGCCATATTTTTTTCCCATTACCACTCAAAATACAGTCATCTCCTATAACCCTACATGCATATTGTTACAAAGGTTGGGGCCAATAAATAAGGCAATTTTGTGTAGGAGGTGACCTAGTAGAGATGTAGCAAAAGTGGAGATACTTTGAACCAGAAGAATGCAAGTCTTCAATACCCAGTGATGGAAATCCATATAACAGCTAAAGTATTCTGAATTGTATAAATTTCAGGAAAAGCCAAATCCAGAGTTACATTTCAATGATACAAATCTAACAGTTCTGGTGACGGAATTGTTCGCTGCTGGAATGGAGACAACCTCCACCACCCTCCGATGGGGCCTCCTGCTGATGATGAAATATCCAGAAATACAAAGTAAGTGACTCTATTCCTGCATTGTTTTTCTTGAGCACCACTGTGGTAGTATAGGTTCACCTCAATCCTCCCAGTTACGTGACAACTTTCAAATAACTGCTTAGGCCATATGATTGGGTTAAAGGTCATTTGTCCATGAGGCATGCCATCTGATCTTAAATATGGAGCATTACTGCCATTGCTGAGAGTTCTAGAGCTAACACTTTTAAACATATATGAAGAGGGACGGCTTTCATTTTTTTATCTGGACAGGTTAAAACGACAGGAAACCCGAGGAATCCATTTATTATAAACAACTATTAATCCCAAAAATACTGCTTAAATTATTTTGTTATCTTTAACTAACAACAAGATTGGGAACGACTGGATATATCTTAAGAGAAAATAGAAAACCCCGTAACCACCCTATAGCAGATATAATGCTACAGGGTGGCCCTCCTGTGCAGAATCACGTATTTATGTTATTCTGTACTTCCGCCTATGGGGCACGCGTGCGCTGCTGGCCGGCCGCTTTTGCTGTGGTTACTCACGGCAGAAGCCTATCTGCGGGTGCCAGGCAATGGAAGTCTGCTGGCACCCGCTGATCGTTGGGCAGAGACACAGAAGGGAACAGGGAATAAAATTCATCACTTCTCTTAGTAAAAGCAGCACACAGTTTACACAAAAACACTGGCTAAGCACACAGTTAACCCTTTGATCACCCTAGATGTTTACCCCATTCCCAGCCAGCGTCATAAGTACAGTGACAGCGCATATTTTTAGCACTGATCACTGTATTACTGTCACTGGTTCCCACAAAGTGTCAAAAGTGTAGATAGTGTCCGATAATATCGCAGTCCCCATGTAAGTCGCTGACCGCCGCTTTGACTACTATAAAATAAATAAATAAATACAAATTCCAGTATATATACCATCATTTGTAGACCCTATAACTTTTGCGTGAATATACGCTTATTAGGATTTTTATTACCAAAAATATGTAGCAGAATACATATTGGTCTAAATTCATGAAGAAATTTGATTTTTTTTCAATTTTTTTTGTTGGATGTGTTTTATAACAGAAATTAAGAAAATTTCTTTTTTTTTCAAAATTGTTTATAGCACAAAAAATAGAAAAAGCAGAGGTGATCAAATACCACCAAAAGAAAGCTGTACTTGTTACAAAAGAAATTACATACATTTTATTTGGGTACAGTGTTGCATGACCATGCAATTGTCAGTTAACCACCCACCCGGGCGTATATGTACAGTGACCGGGTGGGAGCTTCCTCCTTCTAAATGGACATTCAGAAATGTCCCTCAGAAGGAGGGGGATCGAGCACGCGTGCTCTGGCAGCGGCACGATCCAGATGCGCTTATGTCACCTGGACATGGCGCATCTCCGATCGACATGAGGGCTCTGTGATTGGCCCTCCTGATCACAAGACGACTGTGTCCAATCACAGCTGTCATGTGATGTCAACAGAGCTGTTTGCTAGACAATTGGCTCTCCTCTCCTCACACGGAAGTTGTCAGTGAGGAGAGGGGATCGCTGCAGCCAGACGGTGATCAGTGAGTATGAGCTGTTTTTTACACACCGATCACCGGCCCAATGTCCCCACACAGTGTAGAATCACAATGTCCCCAAAAGAGTGTCCCCCAAAAGAGTGTCCCCACACAGTAAAAACACCTGTCCCACATATGTAACAGTAAAATCATGTGTCCCAATGATCATCTGCACACATATGTCTGTGATCATCTGCACACATATGTCTGTGATCATCTGCACACATGTACATGATCATCAGTGTACATATGTCCGTGATCACACAAACCAAATATTATACACTTAACAGTTTTTTTTTTTTTTTTACCAAAGACATGTAGCAGAATACATTTTGGCTTACATTTATGACAAAATTAGATTTTATTGGATTTCTTTTAAAACAGAAAGTAGAATATATATATATATATATATATATATATATATATATATATATTTTTTTTTTTTAATTTACGCTGTTTTTTCTTTTATATCGCAAAAAATAAAAAACTGATTTGTGAATAAATACCACCAAATTAAGCTCTATTTGTGTGAAAAAAATTATAAAAACTTAATTTGGGTACAGTGTTGCATGACTGCGCAATTCTTATTGAAAGTGCAAGAGCGCTGAAAGCTGAAAATTGGCCTGGGAAGGGAGGGGGCGAAAGTGCCCAGTATTGAAGTGGTTAACCCCTTAAGGACCGCCTATTGCACATATACGTCGGCAGAATGGCACGGCTGGGCAAAACCACGTACCTGTACGTGGTCCTTTAAGAGCCCAGCCGTGGGTCGCGCGCGTGCCACCGCCGTGCGCTCGCGACCTGGTCCTGAGCTCCGTGGCCGCGGGACCAGCGGACCCGATCGCCGCTGGTGTCCCGCGATCAGGTTACAGAGCTGAAGAACGGCGAGAGGTCTGTGTAAACAAACCTCTCCCGTGCTTCCTACACTGCCTGTCACTGATCGGCTGTTCCCTGTCATCGGGAAAGCCGATCAGTGACGTCAGACGTAAAGTCACGCCCCCTACTGTAAAAAAAACACACACACGTCACACTAACTCCTCCCCACCCCCTAGTGGTTTACTCCTTCACTGCCAGTGTCATTTACATAGGAATCAGTGCATTTAAATAGCACTGATTTCTGTATAAATGACAATGGTCCCAAAAATGTGTCAAAAATGTCCGATGTGTCCGCCATAATGTCGCAGTCACAATAAAAATCGCTGATCGCCGCCATTACTAGTAAAAAAAAATATATTAATAAAAATGCTATAAAACTATCCCCTATTTTGTAAACGCTATAACTTTTGCCAAAAATATGTAGAAGAATACGTATCAGCCTAAACTGTTTTTTGGGGATATTTATTATAGCAAAAAGTAAAAAATATTGCATTTTTTTCAAAATTGGTGCTCTATTTTTGTTTATAGCGCAAAAAATAAAAAACGCAGGGGCGATCAAATACCACCAAAAGAAAGCTCTATTTGTGGGAAAAAAAGGACGCCAATTTTGTTTGGGAGCCACGTCGCACAACCGCGCAATTGTCAGTTAAAACAACGCAGTGCCGAATCGCAAAAAGGGACCTGGTCCTTTGGCTGCAAATTGGTCCGGGGCTTAAGTGGTTAAAGTAACGTAGTGCCGTATCACAAAAAATGGCCTGATCATGAAGGGGGTAAATCTTCCGAAGGGCAAGAGGTTAACGGTTAAGCCTACTTTTGGGGGGGGAAAAATTAGCAAATAAAAAATAATAATATAGTGTTATTGGAGGTTATTAAAAATTAACTTTCCTTTTCAATTTTCAGCTCTGTAATTTTCTGTATGTAAAATGCAATATGGCCCCCTGGGGGTGTTCTGTACACATGGCCCCCCAACAAATGTAATTTCCTGCTGGTGTGATTGGCTTACTGATTTTCCTAGAAGTCTGCACCAAGATACAAATTCGATTTTTAAGCATCCCCTGAAAATTTAATTTTTGGTGAGATGCTCCCAATAGGAAATCGTGTCTAAAGGGATGCAGACCCAGAAGCTTTCCTCATTAGAGCCCTACAGGTGCAGCAGCTGATTATAAAATAACCCTTATAAAGATTCACGGAGCACATGGACATATACAAACAAACAGCTATATCTTTAGAATAACAAAAGGTAGGACTCTGCAAGAAAGTTTGTTAAAATCCTTGTAATGTACATAGATCACCCAGAGGGGAATGTTTTTTCTCAACAAAAGTGGACTTCCTCTTTAAATAAGCCAGTATGCCTTTCTTTTAATGCCAGAAAAGGTTCAGATGGAAATTGAAAAAGTCATTGGTTCCGGAGAGCCTTGCCCGATACACCGAAAAGAAATGCCGTATACTGATGCCGTTATCCATGAAATCCAAAGGTTTGCCAATATCGTGCCAACAAATGTTCCACATGCCACTACTCAGGATGTGACTTTAAAAGGATTCTTTATACCCAAAGTAAGTGTTACATTTTATCTTTCATTCATCAATAGAATATAAAATATAAAGGCCCCTTTCACAGGGGCTGTGCGATCAGGTCTGCCTGCCAGTTTTTCAGGTGGACCTGATTGGACCCTCCAGTCTCCCATATGGAGCGGAGAATGTCAGCAGACACATGCCACCATCCGATCCAATCCTGTCTGCCAAAAACAGACGAATGGGGGACCTATTCCCTATCCATCCAGCGGATCGGATGGCATCAGATGGAAATTAACAGTTGCTCTCTCCCAGTACAAACACCCTCCCCCTTGACATTTTCCACCAAAAATACAGATCCCTACTAACAGCTTTAAATCACTCCTCCCAATTCACCCTCCAAGTATAGCCCCCTCCTCTAACCCCCAGTCTAGACCCTTCTCTTCAACAAACCCCCCAACTTAACACTCCCACTACAGACCCCTACATTTAGTACAGCTCCCCTCATAGCGTAACCCACAATACAGGGAACCTTCCAAAGTACACCCCCCAGCCTAATACCCTCGGTAAAGACCCCCCCTCTTCGGTACAGGCCCACCCTCAGCCTAACACCCCAAGTACAGAGCCATCCCTCCTCAATAGAGACCATGTTCAGCACAGGCCCTTCTTCAGGACGGACCTTCTCCCTCAACTTACTTGATCCTGGACGTTCTTGGTGCCCCATGGAAACGATACACCTATTTACATAAAAAGACAATTTTATTACAAAAATCTATTTAATAACAAACCTAAATCTAAAGGTATAAGAAAAAAATAGATAATACACCCCCTCATTTTACAGAGAATGATTTCCCTTAACACATCTGAAACACCAGTATCGATCCCACAGTGTAAATGTCAATGTCATAAAATATAGGAAAACATTATCTCCAAAAAAAGTGTCATCCTTAGTCGCTTCCTCAGGAGGCAGGAGGGGAGCATGCAACTTTTCCATAGCAGGAAGATGTAGGGCAACACAAGAAAACAAATCAAAAACAAGAAAAGAACTCAGCCCTGGGACAGACTAGAAGCCTCCCTCTATTCTGGACTGTAGCTGTCAGATGGAGAAAAGTGTCCTTATTGTGCCATTATTTTAGGCACTACAGTGCCATGCAAAAACAAAAATGAGTGTCTGCGTGATGAAACCACTTGGCACCCCGATTAGGTGCTTCCTTCCACCAAACAGTGCCTCTTGCCCTCTAAATCATTCCGAGCAGACCAAGAGCTAATACTAGCCCTTGTTACCCCAACCATTGTACACAGACAAGATTTGAGGTAAAAATCCAAAGGAATGACTCTTTATTGAAACTCAGACACAAACGTTATACCCCAGAGGAGGACATTCCCCTCCTGATCATATTACCCTAACAATACAAACCGTAAACAGGAAAATAAATAACGTAACTAAAAAACAGCCAACATATACTATAAACATTAAACTAATTAAACAACTAGCCACCTAGGTGACTCAATGCCCACCTAGAGATCCTACTCCAGTTCAGACTGCTTGGCACCATGGTCACAACAAAGCATATTACACATTATAAGTATAAACATCCCACAATGGTTCGATAACTAACTAGGTACAATGGTCACAATATTAATCACCTGTTCAAGAAATGAGCAGACTGACAGAAACAATAGAACAATGGGAATGACCTACTTAAAAATAAACACATAACAAATAGTGATCTTATCCCACCTCAGACTATCCGTCAACCGTATTCAAGAAGACCCAGGGCTGTCCAAATTTCATTAACCAGCTTTCTTTTCACATACATCTGCTTACTGAGTTTTCAAGTAGGCAGAGACCCTTATGGCTTCCTTGACTGTTAAATGTAATAATGTCCTTTTGAATTATATAACACAGGACTTCTTCCTAAATGCTTGTAGCTCCCTTAAATGCCAGGGTCCATAGTCATGTATATGTGTCCTACAGTTCCCAGAGTCTGTGTGTTTTGGGGAGACATGGACTTGAATTCAAACAAGAAAACTCCAAGGGCCCCTCAGGCACACACCTCCCAAAGAGTAGTGCAAGGGCCCATAGTCAGTAGGCAAGAGGCTAGCCTGCAGTCCCCTCCAAAAGCCTCTGTCCTGGTTGAGTCTGTCACAGTCTGCACCTAGTGAGGACTACACCCCCTTAGTACACCACTGAGATCTTATGTTTATTCTCCTTCAGAAATGTAATTTGGCCAATTCTGCTGCTTCCCATCATAGAATAGGCATGTTTGGTATCAAACTTATTGTTGTTCAAAGTCAAAGTATCTGGCTTTCCAGGCCCTTTTAAGTACTGTTTATAACAGTTTTTTTGTGATTCTAAACTGAAATTATATTGCTTTGCTTGTGTTAAAGGTATCTCAAAACCAAGCTGTGCTCTGGTGTTTAGTTTAGCCTGTGGTATTTGAAAATTGTCATCTTTCTGTAGTTCAAAGTTTAGATTATATTTAAAGTGGTTGTAAACCTCTGTCATGAAATATGAACAAAGCACATACTTCTATAGTATTTATTTGCCTCTGTGCAGTGAGTGTCATTTCTCCCTGCTGTCTCGTTCCTCTGGTATCAGGAAAAGCTGTCAGAAGTGATCCTTGCTAACAACAAGGTAATGGGGAGGAGAGCTCCAACACACAACCTCTGATTCATATCCTCAGCTGTGCATCGTTCCTGTGTACTGTGAGGAGGGGGGGTGTTACCCTTCCCTCCAATCAGCTCTCAGAGCTCTTGTACACTGTGTAACTGCAACTCACTACCCCTGCTTTGCGGGTCTGTGAAAAATGCTTTTGAGCTCTGAATTTTACAAGGCTGTAGAGAACAAATGGCTGCAGATAAACAGGTCCAACATATGATTCTTTCTGTGTATCACCTGAGGCCAGTCACTTCACTTCGTATATGTAAGGGTTTACAACCTCAGTAAATCCTAATGTTTTGCTGCAGACTTGTGGATTTTGGAGAAATGAGGATTGCCTTTCTCCTACTCACCACTGAAGTAATGTCTGGATAAAAAGATTGAAGGACTGAGTTGGTATGGCATATTAGAGCGTCATTTTTAGTTTAGATTGGAGTGCACCTTGAACAGAATTATCAACTAACAACAAATGTCTCTCTCATATTTTATTTGCAGGGAACCCAAGTGATTCCATTACTGTATTCTGTCCTACGAGACAAAGAGCACTTTGAGAAACCAGAAGAGTTTTACCCTCAACATTTTCTGGATTCTAAGGGAAACTTTGCTAATAATGAAGCTTTTATACCATTTTCTGCAGGTGAGAAAACTCTAAATTGCCACAAATGTAATGAGGGTCACTCTATGGTTGTGTAGTGCTATCCCAGTAGGAGCTGCTGGATAGGATGGGTTCTCTGTTCTTTGTCTCAACCTTTTCAAGAACCTCAGACCCTCTGGCACACCATATTGAGTGTACTATGCCCAATAGTGTTGCTATATCAAACAAAACAGGCACCAAACCAAGTAGTCAGGCTCGGTTCACACTGGAACCGGCTGCGGATCGCACAGGAAAGCTGTGCGTCCCCGTTCTCCGTTTCAGGAATGAATCAGGGCCGAATCTGTGCCTGAATTCGACCCTGAAATGGAGCCAAAAACGCACAGCATTTCTGTGCAGTGCACTTCGCACCCGCCCGGAGATATGTGAGCTGGCTCCATAGAGAGCCGGTCACATTATCCTGCTATGCAAATTGGATGTTGGGCAACACAAGAAAACTGTCTTCATGCAGCAGCAGTACAGGTGCTGTGACATAGGCAGTACTGGTGTCCTCACTCCCAACCTCAGTCTTGGATCTCCACTGGTATGGTCACCTGGTGGCAAGCGAATATGCAGACAGAGGTGCTCTCTCTCGAACTCCCAAGGTGCTAAGAGGAAGAACTTTCCCTGGCAGTTTAATAAAAAATATCTCTACACTACTCCTACTGAACAGTGCCTATTGGGATTTGTAGTGTAAGGTATCTATTTGTCCCGTTACATGGCTGCCGTCCCAAGTTACAACTTCCAGGAGTCTTATGCCACGTACACACGAGCGGAATTTCTGTCATAAAAATCTTGGATGGTTTTTCCGACGGAATTCTGCTCAAGCTTAGCTTGCATACACACGGTCACACAAAAGTTCTCTGAACTTTTGACTGTCAAGAACGCGGTGACATACAACACTACGATGAGCCGAGAAAATGAAGTTCAATGCTTCCGCGCATGCCTCGAATTGTTTCCGAGCATGCGTAGGAATTTTGCACATCGGAATTTGTACAGACGATCGGAATTTCCGATCTGAACTTTTTCTGACCGAAAAATAGAGAACATGCTCTCAATTTTTTGCTGGCTGGAATTCCGCCAGCAAAAGTCCGATGGAGCATACACACGGTCGCATTTTCCGACCAAAAGCTCTCATCAGAGTTTTGCTGGCAGAAGTTCCGATTGTGTGTAGGGCATTAGAGCTCTGCATAGATGTCTATGAGCTTGCTTGGCTTTTTCTCTCTCCCTGCTGGTGGGAAGAGAATGGTGCAGCATAATATAAGTATCTCAGTAGAGGGAGAAAATAATAAAATGCAATGGAGTCAATTTACTAAAACTGGAGAGTGCAAAATCTGGTACAGCCGTGCATGGTAGCCAATCAGCTTCTAACTTCACCTTGTTCAATTAAGCTTTGACAAAAAAAGAGCTGCACCAGATTTTGCGAACTCCAGTTTTAGTAAATCAACTCCAATGCATCCTTCTCCATATTGCTGTAGCCCAGCACCTCGCTATAGCTGTGACCAAAACATAGACAGACCAGTCCGCAGAGGGCACCAATGCAATAATTACAAACAGGGCTGGTGCAAGGAATTTTGACACCCCAGGTAAAACCTAATTTTGCCGCCCCCCCCCAATTGGCTCCACCCCTGACTGACTCCACCCCCTTTGTCCTGCCCATGTATACCCTACCTTTTTAATGAAGCGCCCATCAAATGCAGCCTACCAGGGCCCATCAATGAATGTTTGCTTGCTTCCATTCATTCTGAAGTTGGGACACAGACACAGTCCTCTATCGCTGCTGCGCCTCTGACACTCTGTGCGAGCGGGGGCTGCCTGCTGATGCTGAGACTTAGTTGCTTGCTGCAGAGAAAAGAGTGTAGGAACAACAGAGACCGGGCGCCCTAGGCAGCAGTGCGCCTTAGGCGGCTTCCTAGTTTGCCTAGTGGTAGCACCGGCCCTGATTACAAATGGGGCCACAGTTAGTAATTTCTTACTTCTCATTTTAAAGATGTAAAGATTGAAAATGTACAGGCCAAAAAAAAGATTTGTAAATACCAGCTTGGGGAGCCATTAACGCTTAATCAAACCCCCACATTGCAAAGGGTAAAAAAGATGGTGTATGCAGGAGTTACTCAACAAACTACTTACAGTATGTCCCCAAATGGACCTAGATAGATACAAAGCTGCAAATATGTCTGTCCTACAAACATAAACAATATTCTTCCTCAGTATTTTTTTTACGTTATACTTTATTTCTTTTTTTAAGGCAAGAGAAGTTGTGCTGGGGAGACTCTGGCTAAAATGGAACTGTTCCTCTTCTTTACAACACTGCTGCAAAACTTCACCTTTCAGGCTCCACCTGGAGCAAAACTGGACCTCACAGGCGCTGTTGGCTTCACAACCCCTCCACTGAAACATGATATTTGTGCGATTTCTCGCAGTTAAAGTGAACTGGCAGTAAATATGTCAATAATTATGGACTAGATTTAATCTTTCCAGAAGGAATGTTTTTGATTAATAGAAATGTAGTTACAAAATGGAAATCAAAGGCACCTCCAGATTGGTGAAGATTGTATATTGTAAAAATTAACAAGATGAAATAATGAACCATGAAGATAAATTTCCCAAATTCACTGTATTGCTCAAAACCTGTGCCTCCCGCTGTCTGCTCAGTATGCCTGCTCAAAAGATACTGATGAAAATTCACCTTCACAAGATACTGATGAATAAGAGCGTACTCCAATATCCGTTCTTCCAGACAAATTTATTCAGGCTGTCAACAGTGCCACTGCATCCAGTGTCCCCACCTAGGGACCACCCTTCTTAATGCATTTCATCACTACTGGCTTATGATCAAGCCAGAAGTGGTGAAACGTGTTAAGGAGGGGTGGTCCCTGCATTGGCACACTATAGATGGAGTTGTACTGTTGATGGGCGAATAAAAGTGTCTGTAAGAACAGATATTGGAGTACGGCACTTATTTATCAGTATCTAATGAAGGTGAATGGTTACAATATATGCTAAAGGCTCATAAGTATTAGTACAGGAGATGGATTTTAGCACACCCCTGACCCCCAGGGTAGGGGTTGACAGTGTAGGCTGGCATTTCACCTCTGGGGCAATGTCTATTAGTCATAGTGGTATGGGTACCAGTCACTTTTTGATAAAACAGAGAGGATTTTATTACTCACTGTTAAATGGGACATAGGGTTAGGGTTGCAGATGCTCAGGACTACAGTGGAACTCCGGTACTCCACAAAGCACATCACAAGTAAAAGAGCCCTTAAGTCTGGACCGACCTTCCTGTGGCAGGATTCTCTGACAATCTGCACCAATTACAAAAGCTTTCATCTTCTGCAGAAGAGTCAACTAGCTTCCATGGGACTTCATCCTGCTTCCTGTAAAGATCAGCAGCTCCAGGCTTCATCGCTTCCCAGGCCCCCTTCTGGCTAGGTAGGCCTAAAACAGTAGCTCAATTACATATGTACTCACCCTCCCCTGGCTGCAGCTGGGAAGGAAGAGAGCTTACATTAGCCAGCCCTGAATATTTATACATTTTCCAACAATGTACCACTGGCAGAGGAAAACTCCTAGTGGTGGACTGGAAAAAGTTATGAATGTTCATAATTCATACCTACTGTAAAATCTCTCACCAATACCAAAGGCAACAGTGCCACCTACTGACAGAAGGGATAACTGCCAGACAGACTGAACTTAAAATGATACTAGTCTTGTTTTTTTTTTATCTTTAAAAATAACAAAAATGTTATACTTACCTGCTCTGTGGTGGTCCCTACGTTTTGCACAGGGCAGCCCAGATCCTCTTTTTCTCGTTGCTCCTGGCCCCTCCCTTCTGTTGAGTCCCCCAAAAACAAGCAGCTTGCTCTGGGGTCACCCGAGCCGAGCCACAGCTCCATATGTCCATTCAGACACAGAGCCATGGTTCGGCCCTGCCCCATTTCTCTCCTGATTGGCTAACTGACTTTGATTGATAGCAGTGGGAGCCAATGGCACCGCTGCTGTGTCTAAGCCAGTCAGAAGGCAGAGTCCCAGATGGCTAAGGCACTCCTGAACATCGCCAGATAGAGATGGGGCTCAGGTAAGTATTAGAGGGGCTGAGAGGGGCTGCTACACACAGAAGGCTTTTTATCTTAATGCATAGAATGCATTAAGATTAAAACCTTCTGACTTTACAACCACTTTAAAGTGTTACTAAAGTGTTACAACCACTTTAAAGTGATCAAACAGCCTTTTTACACAATGCAGAGGAATAACCCCTTAAGGCCCATACACACGATACGAAAATCTGATGGAAAATTCGTAGGACGAGCTGTCTGAGGATTTTCGGATTGTTAGTACGGTGCTTTCGACAGCCAATTTCACTTTTTCATCAGACAAAAGCTGGATGTGCAGACTATAACATTTTTGACGGATGTGAAGTCAACATCCGATTTTTGTTTCATTAGTACGGTTTTGGTGCGACTAAGACTACGCATGCTCAGAAACGACAGAAGACATATAAAACTATTCAACACATTACCTGAATTACATTATATTTAGGGTTGAGCGAACCAGAACTGTAAAGTTCAGGTCCGTACCGGACTTTTGGGTGTTGACTGTATGTTCGGGTTTGGGTCCAGTGTTCGGCGATGCAATGACGCCTTTTTAAAAGCTGCAGGGCAACCAATCAACTGTAGTTTCACTAGTGTGCCCTTAGAAGCCATCACAGCCATTCCTACTAATGGCATGGCTGTGATTGGCCAGTGCAGCATGTGACCCAGCCTCTATATAAGCTAGAGGCACACAGCACAGCACGTCACTCTGCTTTACACAGTGTAGGGAAAGGTACCTGGCTGCTGTGAGGGAGAGAATTACATGCTAGGATTCAGTCCAGATTCATGAAATATCTTCTAATTAGTCAGCGATCTATATAGCTAGAGAGTGTAGGTCAAGGTTCCTGTGTCTGCTTTGAGGAAGAGAGAATTATCCAGATTCAGAAATCAATTCTAATACCTGGTTGGGTTGCAGTGCACAGTCTTTTTACACTGCCATGAGCCCAGTGCCAGACAAAATATACCTTTTATCTGCAAGCTCAGTGCACCAGCACTGCATATGTTACTGTGAGATACACCCTGTACATACTGTGGGTGAATTCTGCTATTGCAAAAAAATAAAATTTTGCAGTGTTTTCTGCATGTGTACAGGATTGACATATTCAATTGATCTATTTTTCTTCTATTGTTCTATTCAAAAAAAAAAAATTTGCAGACCCAGACTGATTTTACTGTTGTGGGTTTAGTAACACTTTAAGGGAGACTGAACAAACTACAGATTACAGAATAACATTGGCTGACTACAGTCCTGCAGGACAAAATGTAGACACTCCTGCATAAGGCAGGGTGGCTACAGGATCATGAAGGGAAGCTAAATACATGATTTACTGATCACCTGTTTATATATATGTTGTGACCTGTTAGGAACGTACCTATGCAGACTTGCAAAGTTACTAATAGGACTTGTGCCTAGCTTTGTTGGCATCCTAGGTTGTTAGCAAACAAAACAAAGTTCTCATATACACTTGCATCTCCCATAGCAAGGATATAGGTACACTATATTGTCAAAGTATTGGGACACCTGCCTTTACAAGCACATAAACTTTAATGGCATCCCAGTCTTAGTCCGTAGGGTTCAGTATTGAGCTGGCCCACCCTTTGCATCTATAACAGCTTCAACTCTTCTGGGAAGGCTGTCCACAAGGTTTAGGAGTGTGTCTATGGGAATGTTTGACCATTCTTCCAGAAGAGCATTG
Organism: Lithobates sylvaticus; assembly: GCA_028564925.1. Classification (NCBI taxonomy): domain Eukaryota; kingdom Metazoa; phylum Chordata; class Amphibia; order Anura; family Ranidae; genus Lithobates; species Lithobates sylvaticus. The sequence goes on along the minus strand of CM053028.1, from coordinate 505,914,997 downwards.
TTTTTACAAAGGATACTTTTATTCATTTGAATATATGCTTCTTGCATTTTACTACTTGTCCACAGAGATTAACTTAAATGCCCAGAGAGAATTAAAGAAGAACTCTTATGATCCTTTAAAAAAAACAATTAAAAAAAAATTGAAAAATGTCCTTGTATAAAATCTTGTATTTCATTTGTTAATTCTTTCAACTCCCCGTCTCCCTTGTTTGTGGGCATGAAGCTGACCAGACACTGTGCAAATCTGCTTTCGCCCAACATCCTTTTATTGAAAGACTGATGAAGCCAGGCAGAAGATTGTTGTCCAAATGGAAACTGCATCCGATTAGATGCCATTTTCCGGGTGTTCGAAAAGTGGTGGTTTTCAGACTACAATGACCTAGAAGAGGGATTCTTCCATCCATGCTGTATATGCTGTGGGCTAAACGGAAAAAAAATATATCAGTTTACGGTCAGCCTCTCTTAAAAAGCAGTGGCACTGCCCACTTTTGTACTGAGTGTGTCTATTGGGTGCTCCTGTGTCATGTGCTGATGCCATGAAAAGAGAGAGGAAATTTGTTTAAAAAAAATGCTATAATAGTATTTAAATTCTGAGACTTCAGATTTTTTTGTGCCTTTGAGCTGTTTCTCAGAGGGCTGATTCACACTTAGACCCTTTTCACACTGAGGCAGTTTTTAGACGATTTAGCGCTAGAAATAGTGCCTGTAAAGCACCTGAAAAATGCCTCCCATTCATAGCAATAGGTGCTTTCACACCCGGGCGGTGCGCTTGCGGGACATTAAAAAAAGTCCTGCAAGCAGCATCTTTAGGGTGGTTTGGGAGCGGTCTATACAGTGCTCCCAAAATACCCCTGCCTATTGCAATGAATGGGCAGCACTTCCGAAGCACCTGAAAAGATTTTAATGAAAGTGGGGTCTCTGTTGCAAGGGTAAATGCTGGGAACCTTGATGTAAGGGGGGGACTCTGAGGACCCTGATGTAAGGAGCGGTGACTCTTCTTGGAACCCTGATGTAAGGGGGGGCTTATATTTCCCCCGTGTTTACCAGACTTTACTAACACAGATCAATTCAGACCTACGCTATATTGTCAAAAGTATTGGGACACCTGCCTTTACACACACACAAAATGTAATGGCATCCCAGTCTTAGTCAGTAGAGTTCAATATTGAGTTAGCCCACCCTTTGCAGCTATAACAGCTTCAACTATTCTGGGAAGGCTGTCCACAAGGTTTAAGAGTGTGTCTATGGGAATTTTTGACCATTCTTCCAGAAGAGCATTTGTGAGGTCAGGCACTGATGTTGAACGAGAAGGCCTGGCTCATAGTCTCCGCTCCAATTAATCCCAAAGGTGATCTATTGGGTTGAGGTCAGAACTCTGTGCAGGCCAGTCAAGTTTCTCCACCCCAAACTTGCTCATCCATGTCTTTATGGATCTTGCTTTTGTGCACTGGTGCGCAGTCATGTTGGAATAGGAAGGGGCCATCCCCACACTTTTCTCACAAAGTTGGGAGCATGAAATTGTCCAAAATGTCTTGGTATGCTGACACCTGAACCCCTGAAATTCAACCACACACCATAATCCCCCCTCCACCAAATGATTTGGACCAGTGCACAAAGCAAGATCCATAAAGACATGGATAAGCGGGTTTGGGGTGGGGGAAACTTGACTGGCCTTCTCAGAGTCCTGACCTCAACCCGATAGAACACCTTTGGGATGAATTAGAGTGGAGACTGCCAGCCAGGCCATCTTGTCCAACATCAGTGCCTGACCTCACAAATGCTCTTCTGGAAGAATGGTCAAGCATTCCCATAGACACACTCCTAAACCTTGTGGACAGCTTTCCCAGAAGAGTTGAAGCTGTTATAGCTGCAAAGGGTGTGCCAACTCAATATTGAACCCTACGGACTAAGACTGGCATGCCATTAAAGTTCATGTGCGTGTATAGGCAGGAGACACAATACTTTTGACAATATAGTGTAGGTCTGAATCGATCTATGGTAGTAAAGTCTGGTACACACAGCCAAATATCAGCCGGAATTGGTTGGTTCAACAGAAACCGGCCGACACTCAGCCCATGTGTTTGTCAGCCTGTTCAACAGAAGCTGGTAGAATGTCTAAACTCATTCAGGTGAATGAACCAACCCAACCTTTCTACCCCTATAACATCTGTACAAGAACGAGCAGGTGTGGACATCAGAAATACAGGAATGCCTGTACAGCAATAAGAAAACACTGAAGCTTGGATGTATTAGATCAGCCTTTTTCAACCAGGGTGCCTTCTGGGCTCTTCAGGAGTGCCTTGTCAAAAATGACTAAAAAAAATTGTCAACAAGCCAGTGAGTGGATGAAGCCTGTCTTTTTGTTACACACAACTACAGGATTACAGCATTAAAACTTTGGGCACCGTGTGGGCCTGCCACTGGCATCCTAACAACAAGTGACGCCATTGGTAGATAATGGGGCTGTTGGGCGCCTGCACAGCAAGCTTGCGTGTTCCTTGTCAGCACTGGGGTAATTTTTACAGAGAGGAAGATAAACTGAAGGAGAAGAGGAATTCTAGAGTAGTACTAGTCAGTACCAGTGTGCAAAGGTTGAGGAATAAATCACCTCAAATGTTGGGCAGTCTACGTGCTATGTGTAGATGCTGTTGCGATATCTAAAAATATTACTTTAGATGTCTACATTTTAGAATGGGGTGCCTCAAAATTGTGCATTATAAAGGATGCCTTGGCTGAAAAAAGGTTGAGAAACACTGCATTAGATTCATTTTAGGGAAGTATTATATTTCTGTGTGTTCAGCCTCTTGTACTTTGGCTCACCATACAAACTCCTGGCAAGCTGTGGGTATAGTTACACTATTGTTTATTCATTCTATAGCATGCATACAGATTAAAAAATAAGTCATGGTATACATTACTATGAATTTAGGTGAAAGGTGTGCGGTTTTAGGTATGTTTATACAGATCTCTCATGAGTCTAGTTTTTGCAAACCATTACATAATGTTTTTAAACTTTTTTTCAATACATGTGGGCAAGGCTTTCCTAGATTGTAAAATATATAAATGCATACCAAAAGGGTATTCTCCATTACTTCATCGGAAGACTGAGAACAAGGACTGCAATACAATCCAAATGTAAAAGGTAAGAAATAAATCAGGTCTGTATGGTGTTAAAATAATTTTTCTAAGGTGCACAATTCTTGGGTAGAGAGCTTCTGAAATTTACTGCGCTGTTAAACAAATATGGCTAATACATACAGTTAATACTTGCCAAATATTTCATAAATTTTCATGTCACTGGGAATTCAGTACAAATGGGACTGCAGTCGCTGACCACCTTCTAAAAAAATATGTTTTCTGTCACTTTGGCTTCAATCAGTCCCTGATAAAATGGAATATAATGTCAAAGTGAAGTTAGAACTCCTGAAAGTATTGAAACCACTGGATCAATATGACAGCCAGGCAACTATCATGTTCCCATGGAGAGGTCAGCAACTGCAACTTCTACATTTTTAAACTATAAGTTTTCTTTAACAAGTTTTAACTAGTTTATTTTTTATTTTTTAAAGCACACTTCACCCTGGGTCTTGGAGTGCTAAATCGAGATCTTGATGGGAATGCTAGATGTAGCTTTAAACAAGATTTAAGCGTTCTTAAATATGCTTCGGTATTGAAGCTTACATTTTTAGATGAACATCTCAGCCTACGTGCTTTCTTAGTGTAGGCTCTATTTAACACAATTTTACAGCATTTTTGAAGCCCCTAAAGTCCCCTTCGGCTCAATTCTTGGAGTTCTGAGTAGAGATGTTCATAAATTAAGTCTGTGGTTTTTACCATTTTTCTGTTTCGCTTGAATCTTTCTGAAGCATGTTTGAAGCTCCTGTAAAGCTATGGCTAACACTTCCAATAAGATCTGTATTTTTAAGGTGGGTACACACTATAAGAAATTTGGAAGAACAATCGTCTGGCTTTCCTAGCAAGTCGGAACTAAGGATGGAAATAATTTATGAAAATTCTCGTACGACAAAGGCTTTTTTGTTCTTGTTTATTGTTTCTAATCATGCGCAGTCTTTCCTGTCTAATTTTTCTAATACAAAAACAGTACACTTTAAAGAAAATCACTTGTTCTGTTCACGTAAGAGGAAAAAAAATTGGAGTTTGTCACTTCTGAAATTTTCATTTGAAAAGTCTGAATCAGAATCAAAATTGAATGATCGTGCCATGTACAGAATTTTTCTTCTGATTTTCTCATAGTGTGTACCCAGCTTTAGAGTGGAACTCAAGGATGCTTTAAGCCCCCGTACACACGGTCGGAAATTCCGACCACAAAATCCATCAGATTTTTTCAGACGGATTTTGTCCGAAACTGGTGTTGCATACACACGGTCAGACAAAGTTGTCGGAAAATCCGATCATTCCGAACGTGGTGACGTTCTTTGCGTACGACGAAACTACGTAGAGGCTAGTAGCCAATAGCTTTGGTCTCGTAATTTGATCTGAGCATGCGTGGCACTTTGTCCGTCGGAATTCTCTACACACGATCGGAAAAGGTCTGATTGGATTTTGTTGTCGGAAAATTTGAGAGCAGGATCGGAAATTCCGATGGAAAAAGTCAGACGGAGCCCACACACGGGCAGATTTTCCGACAACATGGTCCGATCGGACATTTTCCGTCTGAATTTCCGACCGTGTGTACGGGGGCTAAGGGCTTCCAGTCACTCAGAGCTTGTTAAATGCTTGCTGATGTTGATATAATTTAGACAAGATTTTACAGGATAAGCTTAAAGTACACCCATCATAACAAAAATACATAGCCTGCCATTGCTGACCTCCTTATAAAATTTCTACTTGCTTGATGGTGCCTGGCTTTTACTGTATACTTCTAAATCTTTGACTACCTAACAGCAAACAAAAGTCAGAGGAAAAACATAAAACCTCAATCCTATACAGCTAGACAGCTGGTAAACTGGCATTTACAGAAATAGGTTAGTAAAATACGTTCATAAAAGTATTTTAAGGTGGCTGTATTTGAAGTAAACATGTGCCTATGCTATGAAAATTAAATTATTTACATATTTTTCACAAGTAAATATGCTTACTGGTTGTTAATAATACATCAGTATTTGAACATCCATAGCTTGGCCCCAGGTTTACTTTAAGCAATGGCTGAATGTTTAGTGTTTGAGTCCTTAAAGCACTTTGCCCACAGTAGGAAAGAGATCTTATAAAAGATGTACTGCTTGTTTGCCCTGAAGTCGTGGCAAATGACTTCTAGATGGCATATTAAACCACCTTGTGATATCTCAGCTCCCTTACTTAGCTGTAACGTTCCAGGTCTGTTTCTTCTTTGTCGGTATGATGGGACTATGTGAGGCCAAAAACGATGCACTTAGGTTCTCAAGGGGGGGCGAAAGAACCAGACAGAGGCAAGATCCAACCCCGAATATTTTTTCTTAGAGTCTAGCAATAGCTTAGCAACTCATTTTCAAACTTGCAGCTCAATTACTTACTATCTGGAATTGACCCCGAGGTATGTCTGGGTTAAGTGATGGTCACAAACATCCCCATATAGCAAAACCTAAGCAGTCTTGGATACTGGAGAAGCAAGATCTTCTGAAATCTCCTGAAGATGTCATGAGGAGAACATCTGTGCCGGCATTCTCAGTCATCCCTTCGCCTGTCTAAAATGTAGCTAGCTCTCATTATTGTCTTCTGATTCCACTGCTTCATCTTGAACAAAATGCATCAACCAGAGTTGAGGAGAGGAGTCATTACAGCAATTATTTGGCTGGTTATGCTTTACTGTGATAGTGCTGGATGTGATATTTATGGTTTTTTGTCTGTTTGTATTGTTAAATACTTTAATATTTCAAGCTATTCACTCACTTTATTTCACCATGTATTTGAGAATCCTGGAAAACGGCTATCTTTGCTGGTTGAAGGCGTCAAGGGTCCTATTGGATTTCTAATTAGAAGAAAATTTAGTGCTTTTTGATTAACCTTTATTAGGAGGCCATAACAATTTGATGAGTGTAAGTCTGAAGAGGTGGCGGAATCAGGACATTAATATGAAATATCATGGTGTGATGGCTTGTATGATTTATTTTGGCTTACCATAACACAGAATTTGGATTATTGGCTTGCACACACACTAAAATGTTGTTTTTAGTTTTGCCTTTGTTTTGTGCATTTGTTCATTTGATATCGAAATCCAAGTTGTTTTTTTTTTTTTAAATAGAGTAAGGAAGGCTTAGAACGTTTCTTAGTATTTTTATGGCTGTTAGTGTACCACTCACCCTCGTTATTTGTCTTACGAGTGCTGTTGCCCGTAAACACACTGTCTGCCTTTTGGGCCATACACTTGTGCCCGCACCCTCAGGGCCATTAAACTGGGGCCTGGAGCTGTGTCCATACAGCCACTGCATCTCCATAGAGTAACGTAGGCTGTGTGCATGCAGCACATGCAGCTCCAGGCAGCTGCAATAACATAAACAAGGGTCTTAAAGGTGAATAAATTATTACAGTTGTCACCACAACAAGAAATGAGGGCAACTCTTCCTATAGGAACACCTTTTCTGAAGACAGCTGCCTATTAGGGGATCTTTTCTCATTTTGGAGAAATTTCCTTTCACTTCCTGTTGCATCTATATCACAGAAAGAGAAGAGAAATCTCCCCAATGGGAAATATATGGAAAAGAGGCAGGGGCTTTGACCCTTTCCTCCTCTATTTTGGTGTACAGTTATTTACAGTTCCAAGCCTTGAAGCGGAGTTCCAGGCTTTTTTTGTTTATTAAAAGTCAGCAGCTACAAAAAGTTTAGCAGCTGACATTTAATAAACAGACGCTCACCTGTTCCACGGTCCAGCGATGCAGCTGCATGGAGCCTCACTCCTCTCCCCTCCTCTCCTCGGCGCCTCCATTGAAACTGTGGGCACCCGGCCGTAACAGCTTGCAGCTTCACGACCAGGTGCGCACTGCGCTCTCCCAGTGCACAGGCAATCTTCTGGGACCTGTAACGTGTCCCAGAAGATTGCCGAGAGGGAGGAGTTGGCTAGGCGGCCTGTAGGCGGAAGCAGGAAGTGGGACAGGAAGTCCCACTCAAAACCAAACACCCACTCCCCCCCCAAAAAACAAAAAAAATGACATGCCAAATGTGTCATGTAAGGGGGTGAGGAGTGCTTAAAGTGGAAGTTCAACTTTTGGGTGAAACTCCGCTTTAAAGTGGTTGTAAACCTCAAACATGAAAAATGAACAAAGCATCCCACTATAGTGTGTACAGGGCCGGATTCCCCACAAGGCCACCGAGGCCAGGCCTCGGGGCGGCAGTGGTGCAGGGGCGGCGCCGCTTCTGCGGCGACTTCTTTGCTTTCGCTGGCATCGCTGCTTATTTCAAAGGGGACCGATCGGGCTTGTGTATTCCCACTTCCTGGTTATTGGAACGCACCATAGGGCGGACGTGATGTCATCCACCGGAAATGATGGGCGCGTTGCCGCCCATGTCTTGCATCATTTCCGGCGGATGACATCACGTCCGCCTTATCGTGCGTTCCACCGCTACCAGGAAGTGGAAGTAAACAAGCCTGATCGGTCCCCGTGAAAAAAGCAGCGGTACCGACGAAACGGGCTTGCTAGCGAGCGGGAGTTTGCCGCCCCCCTGAATGTGCCCCTGAATGTCCCCTGTCCACAGAGTCCCTTCCTCGTCCAGACACAACAGCCCACAGACAGTGGGCATCAGGGCTTCTAGAAATCATGGGGCCCCGTACATCCTACCTGACGGGGCCCCCTCGACCTGGTGGCAGGCGACGTGGCAAGTGACACCCTGCATCTGCTGACAAGTGACATGGCAAGTGACACCCTGCATCTGCTGACAAGTGACGTGGCAAGTGACACCCTGCATCTGCTGACAAGTGACATGGCAAGTGACACCCTGCATCTGCTGACAAGTGACGTGGCAAGTGACACCCTGCATCCGCTGACAAGTGACATGGCAAGTGACACCCTGCATCTGCTGACAAGTGACGTGGCAAGTGACACCCTGCATCTGCTGACAAGTGACGTGGCAAGTGACACCCTGCATCCGCTGACAAGTGACACCCTGCATCTGCTGACAAGTGACGTGGCAAGTGACACCCTGCATCCGCTGACAAGTGACATGGCAAGTGACACCCTGCATCTGCTGACAAGTGACGTGGCAAGTGACACCCTGCATCCGCTGACAAGTGACGTGGCAAGTGACACCCTGCATCTGCTGACAAGTGACATGGCAAGTGACACCCTGCATCTGCTGACAAGTGATGTGGCAAGTGACACCCTGCATCCGCTGACAAGTGACGTGGCAAGTGACACCCTGCATCTGCTGACAAGTGACGTGGCAAGTGACACCCTGCATCCGCTGACAAGTGACATGGCAAGTGACACCCTGCATCCGCTGACAAGTGATGTGGCAAGTGACACCCTGCATCTGCTGACAAGTGACGTGGCAAGTGACACCCTGCATCTGCTGACAAGTGACATGGCAAGTGACACCCTGCATCTGCTGACAAGTGACGTGGCAAGTGACACCCTGCATCCGCTGACAAGTGACATGGCAAGTGACACCCTGCATCCGATGACAAGTGACGTGGCAAGTGACACCCTGCATCTGCTGACAAGTGACGTGGCAAGTGACACCCTGCATCTGCTGACAAGTGACGTGGCAAGTGACACCCTGCATCCGCTGACAAGTGACATGGCAAGTGACACCCTGCATCTGCTGACAAGTGACGTGGCAAGTGACACCCTGCATCTGCTGACAAGTGACGTGGCAAGTGACACCCTGCATCCGCTGACAAGTGACACCCTGCATCTGCTGACAAGTGACGTGGCAAGTGACACCCTGCATCCGCTGACAAGTGACATGGCAAGTGACACCCTGCATCTGCTGACAAGTGACTTGGCAAGTGACACCCTGCATCCGCTGACAAGTGACGTGGCAAGTGACACCCTGCATCTGCTGACAAGTGACATGGCAAGTGACACCCTGCATCTGCTGACAAGTGATGTGGCAAGTGACACCCTGCATCCGCTGACAAGTGACGTGGCAAGTGACACCCTGCATCTGCTGACAAGTGACGTGGCAAGTGACACCCTGCATCCGCTGACAAGTGACATGGCAAGTGACACCCTGCATCCGCTGACAAGTGACGTGGCAAGTGACACCCTGCATCTGCTGACAAGTGACGTGGCAAGTGACACCCTGCATCTGCTGACAAGTGACATGGCAAGTGACACCCTGCATCTGCTGACAAGTGACGTGGCAAGTGACACCCTGCATCTGCTGACAAGTGACTTGGCAAGTGACACCCTGCATCTGCTGACAAGTGACGTGGCAAGTGACACCCTGCATCCGCTGACAAGTGACATGGCAAGTGACACCCTGCATCCGATGACAAGTGACGTGGCAAGTGACACCCTGCATCCGATGACAAGTGACGTGGCAAGTGACACCCTGCATCTGCTGACAAGTGACGTGGCAAGTGACACCCTGCATCTGCTGACAAGTGACGTGGCAATTGCGCAAATGTGATCTATTGTAGCAGTCATCGATAAAGGACGCGAATTGGGGTGTGTGTGTAGGGGGGGGGGGGTGGCATTGAAGGACCCGGCCTTGGGGCGGCAAAGGGAGTAAATCCGGGCCTGAGTGTGTACTAACCTGAATCCAAAGCATCAACTCTGGTTCCTCTCTGATCTTTCCCCTCTCTGCTATCTGCGATGCTCGCTCCTAATAGACTAAGCCTTAACCTCAGCCTATCGGGAGACAGCCTGCCCCTCTACAGCACAGAGCAAATGACTCATACCCTCAGCTCTTTTTTTTCTCTGTTTAGAGGGGGGTGTGTTCCCCTACCCTCCAATCAGATTTCATGGAGCTGTGTGCTTTAGCTCCGCAGTGTGTGTGACATCAGATGCCCCCCCCCCCCCTTCCCTTGCTTTTTGCTGCTTAGAAAATTCCTTTTATCTGTTTGTTGTAGAAGGCTGTACTGGACAGATGGTTGCAGACAAACAGATACAACTTATGTAGGAAGATTTGTTGAATTTATGTGTATCTGAGGCTAGTCACTTTACTGGGTGTATGTGAGGTTTTACAACCACTTTAAAGCTGTTCTTCACCCTAGGTACACTACATTTAAAGTCAGCAGCTACAAATACTGTAACTGATGACTTTTAAAAAAGGACACTCGCCTGTCAAAAGAACCAGTGCCAATAATTCACTGATAAGTAATTTACTGGTCTTCAGTCCCCGGCACTGGCATGTTAACTGTGGGCAGCCGGCTGTGACTCCTTGCGGCTTTGCAGCCAGCTTCCCAATGCATATACGTGAGCTGAGAGGCACTTTGTGAATGGTCTCGTAGCCTCCTCAGACCTCTGACGTGGGGAGGGAAGGAGGAGAACTTCCGGTGGATCTGCCGCCGCAATCCAACCAGAAGTGGGAGAGGGTGCCTGTCAATACCAGGTACCTGTTGTGCCCCTCCCCCAAAACTGTCCAAAAGTAGTAGAGGAAGGGGGAGGCAGAAAAGCAGAACTTCCCTTTTTGGGTTTCGCTTTAAGTCCAAAAGAAGGGGTCAAACCCCCAAAACATATTGGCTATGTTACATACACATGTTTTCAAATAAACTAAAGACTGGAGGTTAGAGACCTTTCTTTACAGCACTCCTCAACCAATGCCATCAGCCAGCAGCCATTGTGCCTTAAAGGGGCCAAATCTAAGGTCCCTCCATTAGTAGAGTAGCTACAAAAAACTCTTTCCTACAAGATACAACACTACCTCACACATCCACAACAACAAAGTTACATAATGGGGACATTTCCCCAAGGCATGTCAATGATGACACAGAGAGAGGTGTGGAGAAAGTGTAATATCTGTGTCATCCTTGGAATTTTTTCCAGAATGACACTTGTGATTGCAGGTGACCCAAGGAACACATCCACTGTTATGCCCCATACACACGGTCGGAAATTCCGACCACAAAATCCGTCAGATTTTTTCCGACGGATTTTGTCCGACACTGGTGTTGCATACACACGGTCGGACAAAGTTGTTGGAAAATCCGATCATTCTGAACGTGGTGACGTTCATTGCGTACGACGGAACTATGTAGAGGCCAGTAGCCAATAGCTTTGGTCTTGTAATTTGATCTGAGCATGCGTGGCACTTTATCCGTCGGAATTCGCTACACACGATCTGAAAAAGTCTGATCGGACTTTGTTGTCGGAAAATTTGAGAGCAGGAGATAAAACTTTGTCCGTCGGAAAATCCGACTGAAAAAGTCCGATGGAGCCTACACACGGTCGGAATTTCCGACAACATGGTCCGATAGGATATTTTCCGTCGGAAAATCCGACCATGTGTACGGGGCATTAGGCCCCTTTTACACGGGACGGAATCTTTCCAAGCTGATCTGCCTGCTTAGTGAGTGATGTCTCCGCCGATCCCCACTGAGCAGGTGGATGACAGGTCCACTTCCTCTCCACTATGCAGAACGTACACGTACGTACGAAAAGACTGCATGTCCGGTTTCAATTTTATTGTCATCCGATCTGCCAGATGGATGGCGAACGTATCCCCATCCGTTCACTGTTTTCAACAGACCAGATCAGATCAGTTACTGGTGGGTGACAACGGGCACATGGCATCTGACATGCCGCTGACATCCGCTGCCCCATAAAGAACAATGGGTGGTCCGATCCGGTCCGCCTGAAAAACGGCTAGGCCGATCCGATCAGTAAGCTGTGTGAAAAAGGCCTAATAACTAATGCAAAGCTCATCTCCCCAGCCTCTATTCGTTCTTTCTTGGCTTTATTTTTGTTTAGTTAATTTTCTGAATGCAATTTCTATTTTTGTTTCCAGGTTTTGCTGCAAACATGTATTTAACTGATCCGGTTACAATTGTCCTCTCCATTTTCACCTGTGTTTTTTTGGCAATTTTTTCATTTGGTCAGAAGAAAAAAGTTCATCCAAATTATCCTCCTGGACCACCACGTTTGCCTTTTATTGGAAATTTGCACATTATAAATATGAATAAACCTTATCTAACATTTCATAAGGTAAGATTTTTAACTTTAAATTAAATGTGTAGAGAGAGAAGAATTGGCCATGGGACTTTGAGTGAGGTGGGAGAGATATAGGCACCAGTTCACATAACATAACATAACAATACATTACATTTCATATATATCCATAGAGTAGCAAAATTCATCGCGAATAGCTGAGTCAATTGATACATTTACATAATACGAAGTGAAAAGTTGTACATATATGATGAAAACAATATGTGAGCCAAAATCCACACAACAGAGATACCCAACAAACATCAGCATGTAAGGAGCATTCGTAGTGCCCCAACGGGAAATTTCCAGCCATGTAAGTATATAAAGAGCATCGATGGTTCCCTACGCGTTTCGCGAGTCTGTGCTCGCTCTTCAGGGGCAGATGCATAATTGTTTGGTCTGAAATAAAAGATAGTAAATAAATGGGTGTGTGTTGGTGTTGGGAATAATAAGGACAAGAGGGAAGATAGTATATGGCAGACGGGGTCAACAAAACAGAGACCCCATACTCACCAAGTACCTGAGCTGAGTCACCAACCGTTGATGTCGTGATAGCGGCAGTAGATGTCCAGCTCGGGAGCTGAGGGGACACGGTGAATGGTTACCGCAACGGGGGGACATCGGACAGAATGGCATGGACTGGAGCAAGCACTCGGTTAGAGGTCTGGAATATTTTCAGGGATACATCTGAGAAAATTAATATGGAAAAACACAGGACTTAACAAGGAAGATGGAAAACACCTAGGAGCCAGCGATGATATATATATATATAGCAATACTAGTTGGAATGTTGAAATAGCAACCTATTGTGTTCCCCATCCATCCATATGTAAAGGAGTGGCAGATGTATACCATATGCAAAAAAATGTATCCGGGAAGAGTAATTGGTGTATGCTGGGGGGGGGCTATAGGGTGTAGGAAGAGGTAATAATAGTAAGTTTAAATAAACAAACTCAAATGTGTGTGCATGAATAATAGCACCCACACACTAGATGTAGATGGATTACTATGTTGTCTAAAGTTATAATAGTCACACCCCCAAGCATGATAAATGAGATCCCATACAAAGCATAGGGCTTCAAAAGGGAGTGGAAAACACCTAGGAAGCATAGATGGTAAGTATGTATAAAGGTATAGCTTGGCATATAAGATGTAAACCTATTGTGTACCATATTAATCTGTGTATAAGGAAATAACGGATGTATACCATGTACAATAAACAAAGAGTATATATGGCCAGGGAGGATGGTTGGTGTGTGCTCGGGGGCTAGAAGGGGGAGGGAAAACAATAATAAGTTGGAGTGAAACTCCATTGTGTGTGCACGAATAATAGCATACACACAGTGAATGTAGATAAGTTGATATATTACTTCCGATCGTACTGAGCCTCCCCAAGCATGGTAGATAAACTCCCCTACCTGTGACCACAGTGCAGACCAGAAGGAACCGAGTGTCAGCTACAGCCACGCCAAACCACCGGATATACCCGCGGCGGCTTCAGACACCCTGCCCCCAGTGTCATGTACGGAGATTGACGAGCTGGCGTCAGGGACGTCAAACGTCAGAGGGGAGGTGTGTATACGAAACACACACCAAACCCACTCCGGGATGTTCCACACAGCCCACAAGGGCGAAACACCGCCACAATGTGGGCGTGGAAAACATGACGCCGAAATGCAGATGGCAACGCCCATTCCAAAAGACGGGCGGAGACAGCAGGAGGTCAAGGAAACCTCCCTGGTGCATAACGCAACCCCCGAGCTGGGCAAGAAAGCCACCACCAGAGCATAAAGCGGAGGGGAGCAGGCAGCCAGGGGTAGACTCCCTAATAGAGCGTGAATCAAAGACAGCTGAATAACAAGGGGTGACAAATATGGATGTGATGATGAGAACTGACCAACAGTCATGACAGGCCAAATAAAGGCTCGATTGGGTGTCTTCCACCCGGGTCGTATACAGAAAAGAAAAATAAGGACTGTCATAACCACTCTACCACCTCCATCCCTGAAATACATAGAGAGAGAAGAATTGGCCATGGGACTTTGAGTGAGGTGGGAGAGATATAGGCACCAGTTCACAAAGAAATGTGATAAAGTCAATTTATTAATAACATACTGCTGTATGAACAATTGGGAACAGCAATAAATGTGCGTTACCAGGCATAGGTGTTTTCCACTCCCTTTTGAAGCCCTATGCTTTGTATGGGATCTCATTTATCATGCTTGGGGGTGTGACTATTATAACTTTAGACAACATAGTAATCCATCTACATCTAGTGTGTGGGTGCTATTATTCATGCACACACATTTGAGTTTGTTTATTTAAACTTACTATTATTACCTCTTCCTACACCCTATAGCCCCCCCCAGCATACACCAATTACTCTTCCCGGATACATTTTTTTGCATATGGTATACATCTGCCACTCCTTTACATATGGATGGATGGGGAACACAATAGGTTGCTATTTCAACATTCCAACTAGTATTGCTATATATATATATATATCATCGCTGGCTCCTAGGTGTTTTCCATCTTCCTTGTTAAGTCCTGTGTTTTTCCATATTAATTTTCTCAGATGTATCCCTGAAAATATTCCAGACCTCTAACCGAGTGCTTGCTCCAGTCCATGCCATTCTGTCCGATGTCCCCCCGTTGCGGTAACCATTCACCGTGTCCCCTCAGCTCCCGAGCTGGACATCTACTGCCGCTATCACGACATCAACGGTTGGTGACTCAGCTCAGGTACTTGGTGAGTATGGGGTCTCTGTTTTGTTGACCCCGTCTGCCATATACTATCTTCCCTCTTGTCCTTATTATTCCCAACACCAACACACACCCATTTATTTACTATCTTTTATTTCAGACCAAACAATTATGCATCTGCCCCTGAAGAGCGAGCACAGACTCGCGAAACGCGTAGGGCACCATCGATGCTCTTTATATACTTACATGGCTGGAAATTTCCCGTTGGGGCACTACGAATGCTCCTTACATGCTGATGTTTGTTGGGTATCTCTGTTGTGTGGATTTTGGCTCACATATTGTTTTCATCATATATGTACAACTTTTCACTTCGTATTATGTAAATGTATCAATTGACTCAGCTATTCGCGATGAATTTTGCTACTCTATGGATATATATGAAATGTAATGTATTGTTATTTTTTACTGGTACTTCTGCTGTTGACTCGGCTATTATGCCTGGTAACGCACATTTATTGCTGTTCCCAATTGTTCATACAGCAGTATGTTATTAATAAATTGACGTTATCACATTTCTTTGTGAACTGGTGCCTATATCTCTCCCACCTCACTCAAAGTCCCATGGCCAATTCTTCTCTCTCTATGTATTTCAGGGATGGAGGTGGTAGAGTGGTTATGACAGTCCTTATTTTTCTTTTCTTAAATTAAATGTGTGGTTGAAGTGCATGTAAATACAGTAGATTCCTAGTCACCAATAACATTTTTATCATCAGGAATACATGAAATAATAATAAATCTAGTATAAGTCTGGCAATAATTTAATAGAAGTTTTTTGTTCAGCCTATAAAAAAATCTAACAAGGTCCTCCAACCATTCTAGCAGCCTAGATGAGCAAATTCCCCTACTGGGCTATTGTATTCTGGCAGCCACTGCACCGCACAGGGAAAGTAAAGTTTATGTACTTTGGGATCCATGGTGAACTAGAAAGGGCAGGGGTACTGTATGTACTACATGCCATGTTCCTGGGGCTGAGTCACAGTCTCCACATCTGCAACATTGTTCTTACCTGCCCAGTCCAGAAAGGAGAGTTGACAGATCACCAGTCATTTGCAGAACTATAACCATAGTAGGGTATGAGTGGCAGTGCCCATGAAGCTAATAATCTTCCTATCCATCCCTTGGAGCCAGCCAGCATCTCTACTGTAGATTATTCCCAGCTGATTGACTCCCGTCCCGAAAGTGCCCACATAGTTCCAGTGCATTTTAATGGCAAAGTCAGTGCTGGGACAATCTTCTTCTTCTTTCTCCCAAGAAAGCAACCAGCAGCATTTTTTCTCCCACTGACTAGAAAAAGCCTTTTATCTCCCACTGACCACCAACTCAAAATATCACTGATTCCCTGAGGTAAGGGAGTATTGCCAGGGCTGGTGCAAGGATTTTTGACACCCTAGGCGAAACCTCATTTTGCCACCCCCCCCCCCCTGGCTGACTCTGCCCCCTTTTCCCTGCCCATGTAAATCCCACCTTTTTAATAAAGCGCCCATCAAATGCAGCCTCACCAGCACCCATTAAATGCAGCCTCACCAACGCCCATCAAATGTAGCCTCACCAACGCCCATCAAATGCAGCCTCACCAGCGCCCATCAAATGCAGCCTCACCAGCGCCCATCAAATGCAGCCTCACCAGTGCCCATCAAATGCAGCCTCACCAGCACCCATCAAATGCAGCCTCACCAGCGCCCATCAAATGCAGGCTACCAGCGCCCTTCAATGCAGCCTCACTAGCACCCCTCAAATGCAGCCTCACTAGCACCCATCAAATGTAGCCTCACCAGCACCCCTCAAATGTAGCCTCACCAGTGCCTATTAAATGTAGCCTCACCAGCACCCATCAAATGCAGGCTACCAGCGCCCTTCAATGCAGGCTACCAGTGCCCATCAATGAATGTTTGCTTGCTGCGGGAGTCGGAACACAGACACAGTCCTCCACCACTTCTGCGCCTCTGACACTATGTGTGAACGGAGAGGCGGCTGCCTGCTGATACTGAGAGTTAGTTGCTTGCTGCAGAGAGAAGAGAGTAGGAAAACCAGTGGCCAAGGGCCCTAGGAAGCAGTGCACCCTAGGCGGCCGCCTAGTTTGCCTAGTGGTAGCACCGGCCCTGAGTATTGCTGCACTGACCTACATTATTACATTACATTACAAGGAAGCACTGCCACAGTGATCGCCAATGTAAGGTGTTATTTACACCACTAATGTAATGGATGTGTTTGTGTTAACTACCATTGTGAAAAGGGGTGCTATCAGGGAGTGTTGTCCTGTCTTCTGGTGTACATGAGGCATTATGAATGGGTCTATCCACTGACCATCAGTGTAAAAAAGATGGAAATAGAAGGGGGCGTAGACCCTCACAGAACACCTGTATATAGGAAATAAAAATATGTGGCAAATGTCAGGTGCTTGAAAGATTTAATTGGAGGGGAATTTTGAATTGCAGACCCATGATTTTGTAGCTATGTCCCTGGCACTGGTGATTCTGATCTCAACTTGCTCCGTAGGCTGGCTGCAACAACATGGCAGCAGTATAGCTACACTTAGGTGCTCGCTAATTATACAGTGAAAAAAATAGCTGGCTGCTGGAGTTAGGCTTTAAATATTAGATTTTTTAGTGAACAAGCAGTTTATAAGCATTGTCTTTTTTTTCAGCTGGCTGAGAAATTTGGCTCAATTTACAGCCTACAGATAGGACCTCAGAAGATGGTTGTGCTGTGTGGCTATGAGACAGTGAAAGACGCGCTGGTCAACCATGCTGAGGAGTTTTCTGCAAGACCCTATGTGCCGGTGTTTTTTGATATGTTTAAGGAACATGGTAAATATGTATATACATTTTATTGTGTTTTATTGTATGACCAAATGAACATACAGAGAATTATAGCACTAATGCACTGGCCATGTGAACAGATTAAAGAATATAAAGTGTAGCGCTAAATGTTGTGTCTAATTCACACCGGCATGTCAGAATGTAAATCTGAATACTATGTGTGTTTTAGATATTAATGAAAACACTCCATGGGAGGAAGTGTAACAACTGATCACTCAAGGTGTATGTTAAACATAAACGTACACTTAAATGTGTAAGAAAGGTATATTTCTAACTCCAACATTAATTGAACAGTGATTCTATATCAGTAAAATTCTATACTATATATGAAAAACAGTGTAGTATGAAGCCACATACATCCAACTACACAGCCTGCCTGTAAAGTCTGAATAAAACTATAGAGGTCAGACTGAATACCATGCGTGGTTTTCACACCAAAACATAAAATAAAAGAAAGTGATGGCTATAAAGACTGACGTGTCTATAGCCTAGATGTAGACACACATGTATCATCCCAAGTGTACATCGAAAAACAGTGAGTGATATTGAACAAATGACCTATACGTAGTGGTGTTCAAATGGTGTCAAACTGACATAACTCAAAATATATACAAAAATTGATATATATGTTAAATGGAGTGCAGAAAAATCTATCTCCAAAAAAATTACTATACAGAATATGAAGTCCTTATTGTTGGAACTACAAAGTTTGTATGTTGAAACATATGAAAATTATTCCCTCTGGGTTGCTGTGTAATCTTCAAAATATCAGGTCATCACTCAACATAAGGTAATCATATATGTAGAAAATGAAGGTAAGACTAGGTACCCTTACTGACTGTGGTGGACTCACAAGCCAGAAGCTGTGAGTCAAACAGGCTTATTCAAAAGTGCGGTGTGCACGGATCCACATCTCGGATGGTGAAAATCTTTGGACTGTAGTGATGTATCAGTCAGTACTCACCCCATCTATATATGTTAGCAGCACAGGAATTGGGTACCTTGGATGGCCACTGCAATCCTCTCATGCATAGCGGGGATATCCAAAGTATATGATAAAACAAAAAGAGAATCTCCTCATAGTGTAAAACCCAGTGACCAGATAAAAATGTCTTTATTTAGGAATGTTTCAGCATCCCAAACAAATGCGAATAAAACTGGATTTGCGCAGTAAAAAAGTGGCATAGCTGGCGTATTCACCCTATGTGTTTCGTCCTCATAGACTTCTGCTGGGGTGAACAGATTGTAGGATGAGTTGACAAGGTTTCAGATCAAAAAGTCAGACCCTTATTTTTCATAGTGCTGTTCCGGTGCAGTAATAAAATATCCTAGGAGGACAATAATAATTTTACCATAAATCAAGTCCACCAAGACTGCCACATACAGAAGTCTGAACACACCACAGCTCTTTATTTGAGTTGAGAATAGCTCCATTGTTTATTGTGGTCAGGAAATGTAAGGTAAAAGGTAAGACAACAAAAATGCTTAGATATACTGTATGCAATCAACACAACAATGGCTTCAGAAGGCAGAAACTTCCAAATAACGTAAATAGTTCTGCAA
Organism: Lithobates sylvaticus; assembly: GCA_028564925.1. Taxonomy (NCBI): domain Eukaryota; kingdom Metazoa; phylum Chordata; class Amphibia; order Anura; family Ranidae; genus Lithobates; species Lithobates sylvaticus. The sequence continues at coordinate 505,895,767 of CM053028.1, read as the reverse complement.
ATTCAGGCTGCAATAGATTGTACAAAGCACAAATCAAGGTAAACTGGGAAGTTAACGGCCAACTTAAAACCTAATTGTAGTTAAATAAAAGAAAACAGGACAAAGGGCGTTAATTACTTTCAGTAAGATGTATCCCTTGTGCTACTGTGTTGTCCTTTGGATGAAATATTCCTCCTCTGATGCCTCCCACCCCTCACCCTGCTGCCATAATCTTCTAGTGCGGCAGTGGTTAATACAGCTAAGGGGTTGTCATAGGCTTTCATCAAGAGAGCCCAAATACGCCCACCCTTTCCGACCAGCTGTTCCATTCGCAGAAGTCATACTACTGCTTCTATGAATGAAATGTGATCTATGGATGGAGGGGCAGACCTATCAATTATCTGCCTGTCCTCCATTCATAGATAATGTTTCATTCATAGAAACTGTAGTATAGCTCCTATGAAGCAGCTGGACAGAAAGGGTGGGCATAGTCGGGCTCTTGATTAGAGCCTGTGGCAGACCCTTACCTGTATAAACCCCTGCCGCACTGGAAGATTTCAGCAGTGGGTGTGTGGGGGGCATCGGATGAGGAACATTTAATTTAGGAGGACACAGCAGCATAAGGGACATATTTAGCTAAGTAAGGTAAGTAACGTCCCTTGTGCAATTTTTTTTTTTTAGCTAAATTTAGGCTTTAAACTTCTTTTTTTTTCTTACCGCAATGCAAATAGGCTGCATGATCAGTAATACATGTTGGTGTCTTTTTGGTCCTTGTTTTTGATTGTTATATTTTACTGCAGCACAATAAAAATAACAAAAAGCGTGGCTGCAGCATATAAAGTCTCCAACATTTTTGTGGTATATTTTAACACTTACAGTGCAATGGTGCAGTAAAAAAACGTGATTCTGCCCGCGATTCTAAATCACAGCAAAATGTGGGATGCATTTACGATGCCATTACTTTTTAATGGCACCTCAATCGCAGTTCGATTTTCCCACAATTTGCGGCCCCGTCTGCGATTTACATTGCCTAGGTGTGAATGGAGTCTTAGACTGATAAAACGTATGTGTTATTTTCTTTTTTCTTTAGGTCTTATATTTTCTAATGGTAACAACTGGAAAGCCATGAGAAGATTCACTCTTTCTACACTGCGAGATTTCGGAATGGGGAAGAGAACAATAGAAGATACGATCACTAAAGAATCCCAATGTTTGATAAATGTTTTTAAAGCCTACAAAGGTCAGTAGTAGTGTAGCCTGATTGACAGTTCTGAGACTGCAGAATACCATATACTGTACTTCACATCATCTGTTCTCACTAGCTGTACAGATGTTTACATCTGTATCCAGGAGACGGGGCCACTCTACACCTATTATTAGTAACACCTAGGGTTATAAGGCAGACCCAAGCTCCTTATTAGAATCTTGTGTTATTAGCTGGTGTCTAGTTCCTGGTAGCAAGTAGTCACAGTCCACCATCAGGCTAATACAGTTTGAAAAACTTAATATGAAAATTCAAATTATAATTGTTCATTTAATTACTGGCTAGCAGGGCATATCTATATGCAACAATCTAATTTTACAATGGTTCCTTGATTGTGGCATAAATATCTAGCGGCACCTTACGCTCTCATGGTACTTCCATGCCCCTCCTGTGCCCAGACAACCCCTTGCTAGGAGGGGGGTGTACATGACATGTACATAAGTGTTATTGCAAGGCCCCTGGAGAAAACTGACTACTCACAAAACCCTCCCCAACCCAATGAAACACTTGAACCATTAGAAGTTCCTCTTATCAACTTTGGCCCTTTTGCAAACCTTTGGTTAACTGGCAGAAGTTTGTTGCATGCAGCACTGACTGCCCAAGTACATCCCCCAATGTGTGGCAAGTCACGATATGTTTCCAAAACTCTGATTTTGCAAAACAAAAAATGTGTTAACCCCTTGCACTTCTTGTTCCTCTTTGATCCTTGTTGCTTAGATTTAAGTTTATTATTACTAAACTATGAGTTGTTAATAATATCTTTGCTTGTATTCCAGGAAAACCATTTGAAAACACCATGATCATGAATGCTGCTGTGGCCAATATCATTGTGTCCATATTGCTTGGTCATCGCTTTGACTATGATGATCCAAAACTTTTAAGGCTTTTAACAATAGTCAATGATAATGCCAGAAATGTTGGTACACCAATGGTTTTGGTAAGGTTATTTTTACTGCAACATTTTACCATGATGCTGTTGGCTAACGTTGCCTTCTGAAGCTGCTCCAGGTGTCTTTTTACTAGCTCAGGTTTTCTTCAAACCACCAGGGGATCCCCAAAACTCCAACATTAAAATTAAGCTGATTCAAGCAGATTTCCAGAAAAAAAAATCCCTTGCAGTGCCCCTAACCCCAGAAAACAAGTTAATCTAAACATGTCAAGCAATGGTCTTCAGGTCTTCAAGGTTGACTAAAATATCACAATGTAGGGATTGCATATAAACTTTGCCAATTTGAGGATTTCATGTATGGCTGTCAGAGGCGTAAGGCATGTTTTAGTGTGTTAAGCAAACAAGATAACCACAAATGGCCATAAAATTTAATTCGGTTCTGGTTATTTGATAGCTTGAGTGCCTTATACCATGCTTGCAGAATAAACTCTTGGGTAATAAAGGAAACATGGAGGAAAGTTCACATATTAGACACTGCTGCAAACCTTTCCCTGAGGCACTTATGGCGAGCATCCTCGAAGGCAGCATGTGTCCTTAGGTTTTCCAGGTCAACTCACCAGGAGGAGGAGAGTCTATATCCATCCTGCTGTGGAGGATCATAAAATTAGATCACCTAAAAACTTCAAGCAATGGTCTTCAAGGTCTTCCTGGTCTACTCACTTACATGAAGAAGGACAGCTCTATTGTAGGCATTGCACCTAAACTCTACCTGATAGTTGCAGATCAGTATGATAAAATTCTCATATTTAAAGAAGTGCTGCACAACCCTGCCCAATGACATCCATCTGGGACAATTAAGATCTAGATCTTAGATCTAGAGGGCTAGGGGAGCTGCCCTGATTCTTCCATTGGTTAGCTGGCATCACTTTTTGGCATCCATATTGCATCTTCCCTTTCCAAGTAGAACTCCAGCCCAAAATAACAGGTTACAATGGAATGCCCATTTAAAGATAAAATAACAAAACCAACTTTTGCTGCAATATTTATCTTTCCCTGGCAGTACTTTTGTCTGCCGCTAGATGTCTTCAGTATGATGGCCAGACACTTCTTCTTAGTACAGGCCATTCTGGATCCACCCCAGCCTATGACTGGACAGTGAAGGGAGAAGCACCAGTGTCTCAAGCTCATCTCATTGTCAGTCTGCTTTCTCTTCCTATCATCATGCCTCTTGTCAGCACAGGAACTGATTGGCTCATTGTACTGTTTATTCTTTTCACACTCCAATACTGTTGTAGATGGGGTGCAAGGGGCTGGTACTAAGGCAAATTCAGGTACTTACATTGCTTGCAATAAAAAAAACATGTATCCTTCATAAGCCTATAATTTATGTTTATTCTGTTTACAGAATATGATTACTTATCATTATCAGGAAACAAACTGCATGTTTCTTCTTTTAGTTGTACAATGCATTTCCATCTGTGGTCCGATGGCTGCCCGGGAATCACAGAGATATCATTCCAAGCATGGAGGAATTACACACTTTTATCAGAGAAACCTTCACCAATCAGAGGAATCATCTTGATGTCAATGATCAGAGGAATTTCATTGATGTTTTCCTTGTCAAACAAAAGGAGGTATATGCCATGTCTAAGCAACCTACTTGCTTCTACTTGCTCATTTTTGTTAAAGGTGTAAAGGAGACAGGCCCAACTAGTAGTGGCAGCAGTAAACCTTTCACAAAACAGAGACTTCCAGGAATTATCCATGCACTCCTGAACTTTTATTCAGCAAGTTTGTAAACCTTGTATAATACAATGGACTCAAGACTTGAATTGGTTCACCCTTATGAAAGCTTGGGTGCTAAGCCCCAGCAAGGGCTGGTTTTATGCCTCAGAGACTGCACGGATCCAAAGCTAAAATAGGCTGCTATCCAAAGAAAATTTGAATGCTGGTAACGGTATTCATCCAAACAACATGAAGACAATCCCCACCACCTGGGACCTCCTCCTATGACTTGTTTCGCCCTCAAGGCTGGGCTTATGATTAAGCCCAGCCTTTTAGGTGAAATGTGCTGTGTCAGAGGAGTGTGTCTCAAGCAGGGACTCTCTGTATAAGTAGTGTTAACAGTGATTGAATTTTCTTCGAAGTGCAGCTGGTCTTTCTTTTTGGATTTGTACATTTACAGTGCAGTAAGGCTTACTAACTAGAAAGGAGCTTTGATTCGGTCCGAACCAAGTTTTATGTTAACCCAGAAGTTAGCTGTTATTTCTGGGCATTGAGCTGCACACAGGACGTAACCCATCCTACAGCTGCACATATACAAAGGGATGGGGATGCTTGTAACATATTTGACCTAATATGGCCTTGTGTCCATAGTAGGCCAATGATGTCAAGAACATCCCCGTCCCTTCTGTGTACGTCAGCTGCAGGGCGGGGGATCTTCTGCTTGAACCCATTGGCCGGGCAATGACAGCTAACTTCTGAGTTTGGATCAATCCTGCTTCAAACTTAATCAAAGTTCATCATGTCGCATAATAGATTCCCCAAAAGAAACAGGCAGCACATGTACCATCTTAGAGTTTTTTCAGCAGTCCACCTTTTTACACAGCAGCAGGATTTCACATAAGAGAGAAAGAGAAAGAGAGACCCTTGAGCCTCTTTTAGCTCACATATAAAGAGGTCTGTGCACAGCTAAGAGTACTTAATGATGTCTGGCTAACAGGTATGATGTGGAACAAGGAATATAAGCTTTATCCCTACAGGTTCCAGACCCAAGATAAGGACTTATTAGGATCTGAGAAAAAGGGTTTGTTTTATTCATAACAGACACATACCCTGGGGCCCCTGACCGTGTGTATGTGAGAAACCCAGGTGATATACGGTATATATATTGTGGCATGGGGGATTGTTTAGCTCAGTGGTAGATGCGTTTTCATGTAGTGAGTCCACATCAGACAGGCGTTTATAGTTACAGTGGTGTGAAAAAGTGTTTGCCCCCTTCCTCATTTCCTGTTCCTTTGCATGTTTGTCACACTTAAGTGTTTCGGAACATCAAACCAATTTAAACAATAGTCAAGGACAACACAAGTAAACACAAAATGCAATTTGTAAATGAAGGTGTTTATTATTAAAGGTGAAAAAAAAATCCAAACCATCATGGCCCTGTGTGAAAAAGTGATTGCCCCCTAAACCTAATAACTGGTTGGGCCACCCTTAGCAGCAACAACTGCAACCAAGCTTTGCGATAACGTGCAATGAGGCTTTTACAGCATCCTGGAGGAATTTTGGCCCACTCATCTTTGCAGAATTGTCCTAATTCAGTTACATTAGAGGGTTTTCGAGCATGAACGGCCTTTTTAAGGTCATACCACAACATCTCAATAGGATTCAGGTCAGGACTTTGGCTAGGCCACTCCAAAGTCTTCATTTTGTTTTTCTTCAGCCATTCGGTGGTGGACTTGCTGGTGTGTTTAGGATCATTGTCCTGCTGCAGAACCCAAGTTCGTTTCAGCTTGAGTACACGAACAGATGGTCGGACATTCTCCTTCAGGATCTCTTGGTAGACAGCAGAATTCATAGTTCCTTTTATCACGGCAAGTCTTTATCACGGCAACCTGGGTCCTGAAGCAGCAAAACAGCCCCAGACCATCACACTACCACCACCATATTTTACTGTTGGTATAATGTTATTTTTCTGAAATGCAGTGTTCCTTCTACGCCAGATATACTTGGACACACACCTTCCAAAGAGTTCCACTTTTGTCTCATCGGTCCACAGAATGTTGTCCCAAAAGTCTTGGGGATCATCAAGATGTGTTGTGGAGAAATTGAGACGAGCTTTGATGTTCTTTTTGCTCAGCAGTGGTTTTCTCCTTGGAACTCTGCCATGCAGGCCATTTTTGCCCAGTCTTTTCCTGATGGTGGAGGCATGAACGCTGACCTTAACTGAGGCAAGTGAGGCCTGCAGTTCCTGGGACGTTGTTGTGGGGTCTTTTGTGACCTCTTGGATGAGTCGTCGCTGCGCTCTTGGGGTAATTTTGGGCGGCCGGCCACTCCTGGGAAGGTTCACCACTGTTCCATGTCTTCACCATTTGTGGATAATGGCTCTCACTGTGGTTCGCTGGATTCCCAAAGCTTTGGAAATGGCTTTATAACCCTTTCCAGACTGATAGATCTCAATTACTTTCTTTCTCAATTGTTCCTGAATTTCTTTGGGTCTCGGCATGATGTGTAGCTTTTAAGGATCTTCTGGTGGACCTTACTGTATCAAGCAGCTCTTATTTAAGTGATGCCTTGATTGTGAACAGGTGTGGCAATAATCAGGCCTGGGTGTGGCTAGAGAAATTGAACTCAGGTGTGGACAACCACAGTTATAGTATGTTTTAACAAGGGGGGCAATCACTTTTTCACACAGGGCCATGATGGTTTGGATTTTTTTCACCTTTAATAATAAACACCTTCATTTACAAATTGCATTTTGTGTTTACTTGTGTTGTCCTTGACTATTGTTTAAATTGGTTTGATGTTCCGAAACACTTAAGTGTGACAAACATGCAAAGGAACAGGAAATGAGGAAGGGGGCAAACACTTTTTCACACCACTGTAAGGGCCTGGTAGCTCACGTTTATTAAATGATAAAAACAAAACAAAAGTCCACTCAGGAATCCCACGCAGGGGTTTAAACGTCATTCAGACACAACTGAAAAAGAAGCCCACCTGGCTACTCTTCAACAGCACTGCTGCTACAGGTACTGGTCCCTCAAACCACCAGGCTCACAGTATTAGATGCACACAGCTTCTGGCTTCTTAAATGCACACAGGCTTCAAGCCCCTCAATGCACACAGCTTCTGTCTTCACACAGAGATACTCAATAGGAGCCACTTCTCCAACTCCACCTTCCTTCCTACCTTCTGCTCTCACCAGCCCCTCGTTATATGGGCTGTGTGCAGCTGGGCACACACCCTGCTTGCTATCATCAAGACCCGGACACAGGGTTGGAGATCCTGTCCCACCCATGACTCTCAGGGATCTCCAAACTATAGAATCCCATCCGGAACTAGCAAAACCTGGAGAAAACTGACAGAGCAGTTTTCTCCATTTAACTACTTCCCACCCGGCCACTGTAGATATACGGCCGGGTGGGAGCCGTCTACTTCTGATAGGACGTTCCGGAACGTCCTTCAGAAGTAGCGGGATCGCGCGCGTGCGCGTGCCCGCGCAGCGGCGCGATCCCGATGCGCTCGTGTCACCCGGACACGGCGCATCTCGGATCGGCAGGAGGGCTCGCTGATTGGCCCTCCTGATCACATGACAGCCGTGTCGAATCACAGCTGTCATGTGATGTAAGCAAACAGCCGGTTGCTAGGCAATCGGCTCTCCTCTCCTCACACGGAAGTCGTTGGTGAGGAGAGGAGAGCGGATCGCTGCAGCCGGCTGGTGATCAGTGAGTATTAGCTGTTTTTTTACAGCTTTTTACTCACTGATCACCAGTCTAGTGTCCCCACAGTAAAACACACATGTCCCCACAGTGTAAACACACATGTCCCCACACATGTCCCCAAAACACATGTCCCCAAATAAAAACACTTGTCCCCCACATATGTCCCAGTAAAATAACATGTGCCAATGATTATCTGCACACATATGTCCGTGATCACCTGCACACATCTGTACATGATCATTTGCGTACATATGTCCGTGATCACGCGAACCAATTATTATACACTTAACGGAATTTTTTTTACTAAAAACATGTAGCAGAATACATTTTGGCTTAAATTTATGACAAAATTTGATTTTATTGGATTTCTTTTAAAAAAGAAAGGAGAAAATATTGTTTTCTTTCAAAATTTCCGCTATGTTTTCGCTTATATCGCAAAAAATAAAAAACGGAGTCGCGAAAAAATACCACCAAACTAAAGCTCTATTTGTGCGAACAAATAACATTTGGTTACAGCGTTGCATGACCGCGCAATTGTCACTGAAAGTGCGAGAGCGCTGAAAGCTGAAAATTGGTCTGGGAAGGAAGGGGGCGAAAGTGCCCAGTATTGTAGTGGTTAAACTCTACACTCTGTAGTCTTGCAGTCTGCAGATATGCAAACTCTGTGTGTATATTACCTCCAACTTCATAGGGACAGAGCCTCGTTCTGCCACAATATATACCAATTTTTTATTTATTTTTTGCCATCTGTGTCCTATGGCAGAGATTTCCCTTCACTTGCTGTCCCATAGCCAAACAGGAAGTGAGAGGATATCCCTGCAAATTAAGGGAATTCCTTGGGGACCCTCAGGTCACCAGAACTAGTGTCCCAATTGAAAGATTTCCCCTCTATTACTTTTCTGGGGACAACCCAAAATTTGTGATTTTCTTTTACTTTCAATGATAATGATAAACAGGACAAATAGAGAGGGGGAATCTCCCTAAAGGGGGCACAGACAGCAATAAAAACTGATGTGTTCTAATCCCTTTGCATTCTATCCAAAACTAAAAAAAAAAAAAACGTTTTGCCTTTAGTTATACTTTAATTGTGTTTGAGGAGTACACTGAAAAATGTATCTTTTGTCATAAATTCCTCCTGATAAATAGCAGTGCCTTTATTGTGCCTTAAAGTGGTTGTAAAGGCAGAATGTTTTTTCTCTTATTGCATTCTATGCATTAAGATAAAAAGCCTTCTGTGTGCAGCAGCAGCCCCCCCCCCCCCCAATACCTGAGCCCCATCTCAATCCAGTGATGTGCACAAGTGCCTTGGCCATCTGGGACTCTCCTTCCTGATTGGCTGAGATACAGCAATGGCACCATTAGCTCTTGCTGCTGTCAATCAAAGCCAGTTAGCCAATCAGGAGAGAGGGGGCAGGGCCAAACCGCAGCTCAGTGTCAGAATGGACACACAGAGCTGCAGCTTGGCTCGGGTGACCCCATAGCAATCTGCTTGCTGGGGCCAGGAGCACCAAAGAGGGACACGAGAAGAGGAGGATCGGGACTGCTCTGTGCAAAACCATTTCACAGAGCAGGTAAGGTAAGTATAATATGTTTGTTATTTTTAAAGAAAAAAAAAACAAGATTTTAGTATCACTTTAAGCCTCATAGCTGTATATACAGTATGCAGTGTAAGATCATCCAAGGTACTGCTGCCTCTGACTGCTACTGTGCTGGGTCACTGTCCTCCATGTTATACATGTTCTGCTTCATACATTCTGTGCATCTGTGCTTCCTATGCCTTATCTGAATTTCCCCCGCCAATCATCAGAGCAGCAGTTCTGTCTCTACCAACATGGTCCCTTCCACACAAATGCATGGTGCAGAACAAGATATGGTAAGCCAGTAATGGGGAAAAGATCAGCTGCAGGGTAACCACAGGCAATACTTGTGACTGGCCTTTTTCCCTCAGCTTCCTTTTTATGGCACAGCTTGCACAATTCAGGTTCTATTTACCAAAATGAGTAGTTATTGGTCACATTATTTCTCATTAACAGCAAAAAATAGTCATCTCTTATAATCGTATAGTCAGGTTTGGACCAGCAAACAAGAAAATGTTGTTTCAGAGGTGATCCTAGTACATTGATGTGAGGGGTACAACTTGGAAATCACATGCCCTAGTAATGGAAATACCACCCTAGATATTAGAACTAAATCAAATATGGTATACGGTACTCTGAATTGATTGAATTTCAGGAAAAGCCAAATCCAGAGCTATACTTCAATGATACAAATCTGACAATGCTGGTGACGGATTTGTTCGCTGCTGGAATGGAGACAACCTCCACCACCCTCCGATGGGGCCTCCTGCTGATGATGAAATACCCAGAAATACAAAGTAAGTGATGTCATTTGTGTGCTGTTTTCTTTGGTATTATCCATTCACCTCAATCTTCCCATTTATGTGACAACTCCCTAAAACCCTGCTTAGACCATATAACTGGTTTAAAGATCATTTGTCCACCTTATCATGAATATGGAACATTACTGTCAATGCTTACAGCTCTAGAGCTAACACTTTTAACTTGTTCAGATCTGCGCTATAGCCGAATGACGGCTACAGCGTGGACCTGCTTCGCCGGGAGTACGTCTCCTGCAGGGCCCGCGCGGGGCGCTCTGTGATCAGCGAGTCTATGAGATTCCGACCCCTTACCACGTGATTAGCTGTCAGCCAATGACAGCTGATCATGTGATGTAAACAGAGCCAGTAATCAGCTATTTTTTCTCCTCGCGCTGACAGCGTGAGGAGAAAAAAAAAGCCGATCGCCGGTGGCTGTGAGAGGGAAATCAGTCAAGATCACAGAGAGCTGCTGCCATCTCCTCAGTGCCCACCTGTGCCACCTGCCAATGCCACCTAGAAGTACACAACAGTGCCGCCTACCAGTGCCCACCAGCGCCACCCATCAGTGCCCACAGTGCCACCCATCAGTGCCCACAGTGCCACCTATCAGTGCCTCATCAACAGTGCTGCACATTAGTGCCCATCAGTGTCACCTACCAGTGCCGCCCATCAGTGCCCATCAATGCCATCTATCAGTGGTATCTATCAGTGCCCATCAGTGCCGCCTTATCTGTGCCCAACAGTGCCGCCTTATCTGTGCCTATAAGTGCCGCCTTATCTGTGCCTATAAGTGCCGCCTTATCTGTCCCCATCAGTGCCGCCTTATCTGTGCCTATCAGTGCCGCCTTATCTGTGCCTATCAGTGCCGCCTTAACTGTGCCTACATTGCCCATCAGTGCAGCCTATCAGCGCCCAACAGTGCCGCCTCATCAGTGCATATCAATGAAGGAGAAAACTTACCGGTTTACAAAATTTTATAACAAACTATGAAACATGTTTTTTTTTTTTTTTCATTTTTTTTTTGTTTGTTTAGCAAAAAATTAAAATCCCAGCTGTGATTAAATACCACCAAAAAAAGCTCTATTTGTGTGAAAAAAATTATAAAAAAATGATTTGGGTACAGTGTTGTATGACCGCGCAATTGTCATTCAAATTGCGTCAGCGCTGAAAATTGCGAACATAGCGAACATATTACAGCGCACACATTCAAGAATGACATTTCTGAAAAGCGCTGAAAATTGGTCTGGGCAGGAGGGGGGTTTAGGTGCCCAGTAAGCAAGTGGTTAAACACAAATTAAAAGGGACAGCTTCCATGTTTTTATTTGGACAGGTAGAAGACAGAGGAATCCATTTATAAATACCTGTCCACCAAAATGTACCTGAAATAATAAAAATCTTATCTTTTAACTAACAAGAGGATTGGGAATGTCTGGGTATACTGTATATCTTAGGAGAAAGCAGAAATTCCTTTAAATAAGCCAGTGTGCCTTTCCTTCAATGCCAGAAAATGTTCAGAAGGAAATTGAAAAAGTAATTGGTTCTGGAGAGCCTCGACCGATACATCGAAAACAAATGCCGTATACTGATGCTGTAATCCATGAAATCCAAAGGTTTGCCAATATCGTGCCAACAAATGTTCCACATGCCACTACCCAGGATGTGACTTTCAAAGGATTCTTTATACCCAAAGTAAGTGTTACATTTTACCTTTCATTCATTACTAATACCGTATATAAAATTATGAAATGCATTTGGTACGAATTCAAACAACTTCAATACTACATTCAAGTGTTGCTTGTATGACACAAAACGAAGTGAGGGGAAGTGAGCTCTAGGCCCTTCCAAGTCCATGTGTTTAGAAGTGGATCAGCAGACTCCAAAGTGGAATCCGTATTACGGACAAGCCCGTGTGAAAGGGCCCTGAGAAGTGCTGCTGGACACTTCCTCTGGGGTAATATCTGAGAAGGCAATTTAAAACCTGCTCAGTGCATTTGCGAATTGTCTGCACAAAAACCTTTCCAAGTATCTGTTCCCAAGCTATCATACCTGCGATCTCTGTTCCAGTTCCAATACTGATTTATAATCACTGTGTGTTTCTCCATGATCTGTGTTATTCGCTTGCCCTGACCTTTTACTTATTATACCACTACCTTGCTTGCCTGTAAGTGACCTAGATTGGACAGGTTAATATATCGAAGAAATTGATGCGGAATGGAGTCTATGTCCACAATTTATCCAGGGATAAAATGACTCAGGGTATCATCCCAGTACTATATATGGTAAAAGAGGAATAAGAGAGGATCTGGGACTTTAAATATACCCCTATTGTCACTTATTTTTTATAATCGAACAAAACATATATGTTGTACATAAAAAAACTTAATTTTATTAAATACTATTTAAAAGCATATTGCAACCATCAATGTCTTTGACTACATCACAGAAACAAGCCATCTGTAGCCTTCAAAAAGGTCTACGCTTTTCACGGATATACCGCTTCTTCAGGACTCACAAGGATTTGTACATTCAGAAAGCTTATTCACAATCATAAAAACAAGTTTACAAGGTAGAATGAAAAAAAAAAAAAAAATGGATTATAATAATGAAATATCACATTAACATAATAGGTACAGGTCTGAAATCATTTTACTTGATTACATAGATATCAATCTAAGACCCATATAATTAATACATTCCTCATGTATGATATTGGCTATACAAACAAAAAAGGGAGGGAATATATATATATATATATATATATATATATATATATATATATATATATATATTCCCTCCCTTTTTTGTTGGCCACCATTATTTTCCAGCACTGCCTTAACCCTCTTGGGCATGGAGTTCACCAGAGCTTCACAGATCGCCACTGGAGTCCTCTTCCACTCCTCCACGACAACATCACAGAGCTGGTGTATCTTAGAGACCTTGCGCTCCTCCACCTCCTGTTTGAGGATGCCCCACAGATGCGCAATAGGGTTTAGGTCTGGAGACATGCTTGGCCAGTCCATTACCTTTACCCTCAGCTTCTTTAGCAGTGGTCGTCTGGGAGGTGTGTTTGGGGTGTATATGTTGAAATACTGCCCTACGGCCTAGTCTCCAAAGGGAGGGGATCATGCTCTGCTTCAGTATGTCACAGTACATGTTGGCATTCATGGTTCCCTCAATGAACTGTAGCACTCACAGCCCCAGACTATGAAACTCCCACCACAATGCTTGACTGTAAGCAAGACACACTTGTCTTTGTTCTCTTCACCTAGTTGCCGCCACACACGCTTGACACCATCTGAATCAAATAGGTTTATCTTGGTCTCATTAGACCACAGGACATGGTTCCAGTAATCCATGTCCTTAATCTGCTTGCCTTCAGCAAATTGTTTGCATATTCCATTATTATCATTCTTCCTTGTAGACTTGTTTTTACAGTATGATTGTGAAAAAGCTTTCTGAATGTACAAATACTTATGGTTCCTGAAGAAGCTGTATATCTGTGTCCCACCTGCTTCTTCTTGGATGGGATAGATACCTACCTGTTGTTTTGGAGATACTCTGCCATTTTTTGCCGCACTCTCCTGGCCCGAGGCCCGGCCACTCACATATTTCCAGCCCCAGGCCTGTTAACCAGAATAAAGAATGTCCAGCCCAAAAGCATTTTCAAAGCTTTACTGCACACTGGTCAAATAATCAATCTGGAATAATGACATTTTGTCTTCACCATCCCAACACAACAGTCATTATCACGACCTCCTGACAGTAGTCTCTAATACAGAGCACTATACCTCCATTTTATGACTTCCTGTCACAGTACCATTGCAGCCATCTTCCCAGATGTTATCAGACTCTTTCTACAGGTAGCTTACTCTTATACGGCGTACACACGGTCGGAATTTCCGATGGAAACAGTCCGATGGGAGCTGTTCATCGGATTTTCCGACCGTGTGTATGCCCAGCGGTCTTTTTCTGTCGGAATTTCCGACGGACTTTGAATTGAGAACCTGTTCTCAATTTTTCCGACGGAAAACCTTTCTATCGGATTTTCCGATCGTGTGTATGCAATTCCGACACGCAAATATCCGACGCATGCTCGGAAACAATTCGACGCATGCTCGGAAGCATTAAACTTCCCTTTTATAGTGCTGTCGAACGTGTGTTATGCCGCTGTGTTATTGATTCCGTTGGGAAAGCTGTCAGAGTTTTTTCCGACGAGAATTCCGATCGTGTGTACGCGGCATTAGGATGTTCCCTCCTCACACCATGGCGAGCTTCTCCTAAGAGGCTCCGAGGCCATCCTATACCTTTCACCCATGTGTCTTTTTTTTAGGTCTCCTTGGCGGAAAGCCCAGCAGAGGGCTCTTTCTGTGTCCTCAAAGCACAGCACTACATTTGCTGATCAGGGGTGTCCTGCTCCCATACTCCAACTCCACTGGGTCCACCCACAGCTGGCATACCAAGGAGAACTAACTCCACCTACTACATCAACACGGGGGGGCTTGAAATAAAGATGCACTAACACCTGCCAACATGCCTATTTTGTGCCATGCTTCATTTCTGCCTACTAGCAGCTGTTGTCACTCTGAGTGTAACCAAGAGATGCAACCTGGAGTCATCTTCAGCAAAGCCTATCATCCTTTATGAGGTGCACTTGTGAACACTGGGTCATTGCTTAGACCATGTGACTCAATCCTTTTAAGGGCCTATATTCTCCAGACAGCACAGTGGGTCCAGTACATTCATGACAGTTCCCTGAAATCAAGTGTTCACAGGGATTCTAATAAGGGGCTTTCATTACCATGTGATTGAGGGCTTCCTCACTTTCTGTATGTTGTGTCACGAATTATACTTCTTCTAAACTTCCAAGGCAGGTTTATTATTGGCATTGGTGACTGTCAGCAATATCTTTGTATTGATTCTTTAAAACAACAGACATTCTCTATGTGAGAGACAGCTAGGATTCTATGGTGGATATACCTGGACATAGATCTCTTGCATTACAGGTGAGAAAAAAGGTTTCCCAGATCTCTAGATTACCCATAAAAGGGAGTGGGTGGACTGGGTGTTGATGACAGCAGACTAAGATCTCATTGCTGCTTCCAGAATGAAACAGTGGCTGTCTCAGATACTGCCACTGCCATCACAATATGGCAAATGAATGCAAAGTCTCACCCTCTGCAGAGGTTTTCTAGCTCAATCTAAGCAGAAACAGACTGAGAGTGATCTTCATTGAAATCAGTTATCTCCTCGGTTAAACCTTTACATTTACACACATAAAATGTAGCCACCACTACATGTTTTAAGAGAAACAAGCTCCATTCGCAGTACCTTCTGTAGTGTTTCTGAACTTTAAAAAATGTCTGCTAACATTTGCTGCCACGCCCAGACAGGAATGTAGAGAAATTAACATATAATAGCCCTCTTAGAGGTAAGAATTCTTTCATTTCTGGGTAGAGAATCTAGAGATTCAGTTTATTGATTTGTTTATTTCGTAATGAATAAAAAGTAAAAAAATGTGCAAGAAAAGTATTTACAGAAAAGATATTACAAAATAGACAAAAACAATAGTAAAATAAATAGATTAAACATAAAAGGTACCTAGAAAGGTTTAGCTTTTTGTGCAGAATCCAGAAAGTTCAATTCTGACAGAGACACTGGTCCTCAGAAATGACCAGTAGTATTCTGGCATTATTTTGGTAAAAAGTAAAAGCCCCAAACTGCAGATGCAGCCATCTATTCTGGTCCCTGAAGATGGTATTTTCAGATAGGACATGTAGCGGCCATAACCCACAGAGGGGCGACTTTTGAGCTTACCAGTTACCTCCTCTTGGCTTGTCGGTGAATGTCCAGGGGTTCCCAGGGTTGATACCCAACAACTTTGGATGCTGACACAATAAAAGTCCTTTTGAAGGTTTTTATTCTTGCAGTAGTAACATCCAATATAACACAGTCTCAGATAGGAATAGAAGGCAAGGGTGAAGAAACTCAAGCACCTTGAACTGCTGACATCCACAGAATGTCTCTAACAAACCCAGAGAGTAGCCACTCGCAGCTGGGTACTTCAATGCTGGACAAACCTCTAACCAGAGGTTATGGCAGCCAACAATGTGATCCGGAAACTTGCAAAAGTCTCTGACACAGAATAAACTTTCAACCGAAGGTGAAGAGGAACCTTTCCCCAGTACCTGGAACTTTCTCTGTCTCCTTGGCAGTACTGTGGAAGTGTGGATTCTTTAGTGTCCATACAACTCAGCTTCCAGGCTCTTACTGAGATGCCAGCTTGTTAGCCCTCCTCCGAAGAGTCCTCCCCTGGTTGCTTACACAAGCTGCTGTGCCCCTCCAAGACTGAGAGCACACCGGGACGCCTTGAATCCTCCTTCAGTTACTGTGCCTTGGACCAACCGGTTCCGAGACTCGGGAACAGACGGATCCTTGCCCCAGACCATGCGGGTCTATGGGGCTAGTTAATAGTCAAACTGACCATGTTGCGGGATGGCAAACGCTCCCAGGCCCCTTCGCGGGGAAACCCCAGTCCTGACCAGGAAACAGGACTGCGGCCAATCCCCGAACACGTGACTTAATCAGCACCTTAAGTACCCTTCCCCACACTACACAGCGGGGCCAGACGCACCCACTGATTGGCTCCAGGGAAGATTGATACCTCAAACGTCCAACCAGGCCTGGTTCTAGGCCTGTCATGGGTACCTCACTGCACCTATGACCAGGCAGAACCCTAGTACAGCCCAGCCAAACTGATGTCAAAGTTAACCTGTACAATTAACCCTCAGAACCCCATTACTGTTCTGAGGGAAAAAACTAAATTTCCACGCATAGCGCACACTTGTCCAAGTGTGACTGCTACAGACATAACCAATCATAAGGGTCTGAGGAGTGTGTTGAGGGATGTTGAAGTGTTTTATGATACATCAGCAGACAGTCACTTAATGTCAGGTATTCAAAAGACACCAAACATCATACGGATATGCATTGTCCTTAGGAAATGCATTGTTGTGGCCAATTTGGCTGCTGCACATAATAACATAGGCATGCTTGGTATCAAACTGATTTGTCTTCTTTTATACATTGGTGTAGTCATGTTTTAAAATTTTATTTCCATTGCATTACAAATTACTACATATTCCTAGAGTTGAGTGCTGGATATGTAGGAAAGGGTGGTTTTAGATCATGTCAGTCCAAACTCACCAATTTGTATTTCAGGTAGACTATTTTACTATCAGGTTGTATTCAACTTTTCTGGTTTTCCAGGTCCATTTGGGAACTGTTTACAACAGCTATCTGTGACCTTGGGCTAAGCAGAAATGATGGTTCTCTGCTTATGTTAGAGGTATGCTTTGGTTGGCCTGTGTTCAGGTGCGGGGGTGTTTTGTCTGGTCTGTCTAAAATTTGTAATTTCTGCAGCACGACATCAGGTTAAAATCTAAATGTTTTGTCGCAGATTTGTGTATTTTAGAGAAATAATTATTACACTGTGTGCAACTTGGCCTCTCCCACTCCCCACTAAAGCAATGTCTGGATAAAAAGATTGAAGGACTGAGTTGGTAATCTGTGCTTTTTGAATGCATTGAATTTTTAGTTTTGACTGGAGTGCACCTTAAACAGATCCATCATCAAATGACAACTGTTACTTATGTCTCCAAATGGTTCTCATCTATTCTTTGCAGGGGACTCAAGTGATTCCATTACTGTATTCTGTCCTACGAGACAAAAAGCATTTTAAGAAGCCAGAAGAGTTTTACCCTCAGCATTTTCTGGACCCGGAGGGAAACCTTATTAACAATGAAGCCTTTATACCATTTTCTGCAGGTGAGTAAACCAAAGAAGGCAAACTCTAGATGGCCAATAATGTATCAAGGCTTACTCTGTGGCTGTGACCAAAACAGGGTCAGCAGAAATCACCAATGCAAAATTACAAATAGTGCTACAATTAGTCATTTCATACAGCCAACACATACATACAGCTTTTTCTCAGATAAAAAGATAGACCAAAATGTAATAGGTCAGTGTAACCAAATCATTTTGCCATCTCATATATCACATCTACATAAATAATAATAAAATAAAAAAATAGATATGAGGTAGTGCTGTGAAATAAAATTATACAATCACCTTAAATATACAGTATCTCACAAAAAGTGAGTACACCCCTCACATTTTTGTAAATATTTTATTATAAATTTTCATGTGACAACACTGAAGAAATGACACTTTGCTACAATGTAAAGTAGTGAGTGTACAGCTTGTATAACAGTGTAAATTTGCTGTCTCCTCAAAATAACTCAACACACAGCCAATAATATCTAAACCGCTGGCAACAAAAGTGAGTACAGCCCTAAGTAAAAATGTCCAAATTGGGCCCAAAGTGTCAATATTTTGTGTGGCCACCATTATTTTCCAGCACTGCCTTAACCCTCTTGAGCATGGAGTTCACCAGAGCTTCACAGGTTGCCACTGGAGTCCTCTTCCACTCATCCATGACGACATCACAGAGCTGGTGTATTTTAGAGACCTTGCGATCCTCCTCCTTCTGTTTGAGGATGCCCCACAGAGTTAGACATTAGTGGCTGTGTGTTGAGTTATTTTGAGGGGACAGAAAATTTACACTGTTATACAAGCTGTACACTCACTACTTTACATTGTAGCAAAGTGTAATTTCTTCAGTGTTGTCACATGAAAATATATAATAAAATATTTACAAAAATGTGAAGGGTGTACTCACTTTTGTGAGATACTGTATATACAGTATACACATTAATTGTGCAAAAATCAAAGTCCATAAATCACACTGAAAAAGTGTCCATTCAACCACTTCAGCCCCAGAAGAATTTACCCCCTTCCTGACCAGAGCACTTTTTGCGATTCGGCACTGCGTCGCTTTAACTGACAATTGCGCGGTCGTGCGACGTGGCTCCCAAACAAAATTGACATTCTTTTTTCCCCACAAATAGAGCTTTCTTTTGGTGGTATTTGATCACCTCTGCGGTTTTTATTTTTTGCGCTATAAACAAAGAGAGACAATTTTGAAAAAAACACATAATTTGTTACCTTTTGCTATAATAAATATCCCCTAAAAATATATAAAAAAAACATTTTTTTTTCCTCAGTTTAGGCCAATACGTATTCTTCTACATATTTTTGGTAAAAAAAAAATCACAATAAGCGATTATTGATTGGTTTGCGCAAAAGTTATAGCGTTTATAAAATAGGGCATCGTTTTATGGCATTTTTATTAATCATTTTTTTTTACTAGTAATGACAATGATCAGCGATTTTTATCGTGACTTCGACATTATGACGGACACATCAAACATTTTTGACACATTTTTGGGACCATTGTCATTTATACAGCAGTCAGTGCTATACAAATGTACTGATTCCTGTGTAAATGACACTGGCAGTGAATGGGTTAACCACTAGGTGGCAGTGTAGGGGTTAAGTGTGTCCCAGGGGCGTGTTTCTAACTGTGGGGGGCGTGGTGGTGTGTGACACGTCACTGATCTCTGCTCTGATCACAGGGAGCAGAGATCAGTGACACTGTCACTAGGCAGAACAGGGGGAGATGCTTGTTTACATTAGCATCTCCCCGTTCTTGCTCCCCGTGAGACGATTGCGGGTATCTCCGTGGCGATCGAGTCCGTGGGACCCGCAACCCGACTCACTGAGCTTGCCGCGGGCTTGCCGAGTGCGCGCGCCCGCAGGCCGCCTCTTAAAGGGCAACGTACAGGTACGTGATTCTGCCTGTACGTGCCCCTCTGCAGCAGTATATCTGCGTGAGGCGGTCGGCAAGTGGTTAAGATACAAAATCCAATAGCACCCATGACAATTGCAAATGATATTTCACACCAAGCTTAAATTGACCTGTGTGTTTAATACTTTCTGTGAATCAA
Organism: Lithobates sylvaticus; assembly: GCA_028564925.1. NCBI lineage: Eukaryota > Metazoa > Chordata > Amphibia > Anura > Ranidae > Lithobates > Lithobates sylvaticus. The sequence goes on along the minus strand of CM053028.1, from coordinate 505,875,912 downwards.
CTCCTCAAGTTCACCATGTGAAATGTGCTCAACCTCTTCCCAACATCCACTCTTACTCACCAGTAGGGATGGGTGAACTTTCGCTGTTCGGACATTCGACGAACAGCCAAACAATGCGTTCGACCGTTTGTTCGCCCCCCCCCCCCCCCGAACCGACCACAATGCATTGCGGCACTGAACAGTGCATTGCAAGCCCTGATTGGCTGAAGCAGTGAAAGCTTCAGCCAATCAGGGCACAGAGCACTGTCAGAATCATGATTGGACACTGTCATCATGATTTTATCCAATCATAGCTCATTCTCGCCCCACAGTATAAAAGTATCCTTTCAATGGCAGCCATTTTCAGTGTGATTTCGGCGTAGAGAGAGATAGAACAGGCTCTGTTCAGTGCTAGTTAGTTAGTGTGCTATTTTGCTTCAATTGTCAGTGTAGAATATTAGTTTAGTGTCAGTCTTGGAATAGTGTGAGTGTAGTGAGGAGGATCATCATTCAGTTTTGCATAGTGTGCAGCTAGAGTAGGGACAGTTCAGATAGCGTCAGTGTAGTGACGGTTGAACACCGTCTATTGTGTTACTGCCAGTTTAAGCAATTTACTTCTGTGTGCGTTACTGTCAGTTTAACGCCATATAGTTTTGTACGTTACTGCCAGTTTAACACCATTTACTTCTGTGCGCATTACTGCCAGTTTAATGCCATATAGTTCTGTGTGCGTTACCGCCAGTTTAACGCCATATAGCTTTATGTGGGTTACTGCCAGCTTAACGCCATATAGTTCTATATGCGTTACTGCCAGTTTAACGCCATATAGTTTTGTGTATTACTGCCAGTTTAACGCCATTTAGTTTTGTGTTCGTTACTACCAGCTTAACGCCATATAGTTTTGTGGGCGTTACTACCAGTTTAACGCCATATAGTGCTGTGTGTTACTGCCAGTTTAACGCCATTTACTTCTGTGTGCGTTACTGCCAGTTTAACGCCATATCGTTTTGTGTGCGTTACTGCCAGTTTAACACCATATAGTTCTGTGTGTCACTGTTGCTGAGCAAAATAAAGGCAGCTTGCAGGGAAAATTTCATTTTTTTGGCTTTACAAATGCAATTATTGCTGCAGCAGATTCTAGACATGGTACAGATCTGCCACTTTACAGGTAGACTAAGGGGACCCCCCCCCCCCCCAGGCACTATATTGGAAGGAATTTTTCATTTTTAGGCTTTAAAGATCAAAAAAATCACTTCTCATTTAAAAATGACTATTACACAAACTTTTGTTTTTAGTGATACATGTCCCCCAGGGCAGGACCCGGACCCTATAACCTTTGTATGCCAAATTACTTGCATATAAGCCTTCAAAATGGGCTATTTCGATTTTTGACATTCGGGTCCCATTGTCTTTAATGGGGTTCGTTATTCGGGTCCAAACTTTAACGGTGTTCGGCAGTTCCGTTCGGCCCATCCCTACTCACCAGATCATATTGCCTCATATTAAATGATTGGCAAATACAACTCAGAAGATGTCACTTCCACTCAGTAATGGGCTTTCCAGGATCCATTCCCCTCGAAGGGGTCCACATCAAAAAGAAAGAAGACTTGGATAGTGTAATACCATCATGCAATCAAATTTTGTTCATACCCATTTAAAAACATGTTCACAAGCAATGTAAAATATAGCGTCCATCAATTACCCACAACATAAGTGTTACTTTGTTACGACAGGCTCTCTTTCCCGCCATAGTGCCATACACTCTGTGTCTGACCCGGTCCCCCGACTTCGAGAGCTCTGGTACGTCACTTCCGGGATGGGGTCTGAAGTCACTTCCAGTTGCTGTGTGGTCCGACCCTTTAGGTTTTTTGGTCTGTGGCTTGGTAGTTTTGAGACATTATATAATTAGCCATGCCATGGGTCTTGAATATTCCATTAATGAGATCACCCTGACATAATTCCCCTATTTTTTGGGTGATCCCGATTTTTATTGTGTTGGGTATTCATCTTAACTGTACCTTACTCTCACAATGTCTTGTCTATGGCCAACATGACATAAAAGAGATTGTTCTACCAGTTATATGTACTATATATTAATTTGTATAAGATTTTGGAGACTGTGGAACCACAAAGATGTATGGTGACAGAAAAAGCCCCGTAAACCTCGACTGGGGAGCTCAAACCCCATTGGGCTCTAACAAAGTGACACACAAACACCCACAATGCACCTACATTGCAAATGGTAAAATGATGTCTTATGCAGGGTTGCGAAACAAACTACATGTGTCGCAATGGGACCTAGAGGGACACAAAGATAGACAGATATCTATCCAACAGCTGTAAAAGCCAACATTATTCCTTAGTCGTTAGTTTTATAATAGATTTATACTTTATCATTTTTCAAGGTAAGAGAAGTTGTGCTGGAGAGACTCTGGCTAGAATGGAACTGTTCCTCTTCTTTACAACACTGCTGCAAAACTTCACCTTTCAGGCTCCACCTGGAGTGAAACTGGACCTCACAGGTGCAGTTGGCTTCACAACCCCTCCACTGAAACATGAGATCTGTGCAATTCCTCGTAGTTAAAATGAAATGGCAGTAAATACAGTATATGAATAATAATTGTGGACTGAGTGTAATCTTTTCTGAAAGAGAACCTGTTTATGATTTGTAGAATTGTAGTTGAAAGTTCCTATATGGTACAAAAGGTCCTTCCAGATTTTTAATAAATGTATCTTTATAAGTAAAATGAAAGATGAAATAAATTAACTATGAAGGCGAATAATTACATAGTATGCTAAAGGCTGGTAAGTATTAGTAGAGTAACTGGATCATGAACAGTAAATCATTGATGGCCACCTGTTTACATGTAAATTATGACCTTCCGGGAATGTATCTGCAGACTTGCAAAGCTACTAATAGGACTGCTGTAAAAAAGGAGTCCAGTCAGGTAAACAAAAACCAGCACAATAGTTTTGTGGTTTGCACTAGCTTTGTTGGCATCCCAGGTTATTAGTGTGGTGTCCTCATATTTGCTTGAGTTTCCTCCATGTGTTAAAATCTTCTACCACAACAAGGTTAAAGGAAACAAAACAGGTATTACAATGTGCCAGGGTATACTACCAATATAATTGTGAAACCTGCAGAGCTTGTGACAGGTCTTTTCACAGGGTGTTGTAGTTGTAGGGTATAACAATCTTCCAGCACTTCTACCATGCTCCTCCAATCCCTGTGCAATTATCAACTTGCTTAAACCAACTTCTTCCACCCCATTTTACCTCTGCACGCAATATTTGAAAGCTCAATTCCCTAATAAGCAACCCCTATTACAGGTATGCACACCCACCTCCTACACAGCAACATCTACAGTAGACCTGAATACAGGTCACACGGCATTAGAGACAGGTGAATTTATGAAAGCTTTAAGCAATTGGGGTTTCAGCGCAACCTCCAAACATTCAGAACTTCTAGACCAGAAGTCAATGGAAATGGTCTAGAGTCAATGGCAATCCAGACCTGTCTCCAAAATGTGTGTATCACAGAACATCAAATGATTTTAAGTCATGCAGAATGGCATGGGAAGCTCTTGGCAGCCTTCGTTATTGAGATGATTGAGTAAAAAAAACTGTTTGAGTCACTTCCATTAAACATTCTACAAAGCAAACTAAGATAGAAGGGACCTGGTGGCATTGACAATAAAGCTAAGGGGACTCACGCAAGAGTAGAAGCACATGAGGCAGAAACAGCCTTTGGTCCCTTTCTTTGAGAAGGCTTTTGAAAATCAGAGCCACCAAAATAACACTAAAGATTTAAAAAAAATTTATCCGAATCTGTAAAATTACCGGTACATCAAAATTTCACATGATGTAAAATTCAGCATTAAATCAACACTAATTCATGTAATAAAGCTGCTTATGCAATAAAGACCTTCTTCATATACTGATAGTGAAACCATATTTTGTCCATATGCAACTGCTCCAGTTTCATTTACACAGTCCTTTTGTTAGAAAATTATTTAGGAAAATATTCTATTTTCTTTACATATTTTGTAATAAGTAGATCCTCTTTAAAGTATCAGTTCACTGAAAAGTGATATTTTAGTTTTAAATAGAGCCTGGTGGGCTGAGTCAGCCCCTGGTATTTATATGAACAATTGCAACGTTATTCTCCTACGCATTGGTGTGTTGGGAGAGGATATAACAGTCAGAAGTGGATATTACTGCATAGCCTTGCTGCCCTCTATGAGTTGGGATGTCCTCAGAACACTGGCAAAAATAAAAACAGAGGGTGCACCAGCCTAATGAATTATCCAACATAAATGTATTAAATATAATTAAAATAAAATAAAACTACTTACAAGTGTAGGTAGTAAGCTCGCACATCAAGCCACTGCAAGTGGCTGCAAATTCCCAACTTTCCCAAAACCTCTAGTTCAAGAAGCACCTCACCAGGGCCCCTGACGGTAAAAGTGTTTTAAAGGTAACCCTTCTTCATCAGAGCCCCGGGCTTTACAGAAAGCACCAACTGTTGGAATCCTTGATGCCTTGTTGCTACTGTGTACCTGTTGTCCCCTGCTTGGAGTTAGCCTTCTTCAGTAGTGGTGACACCCTCTCTCACTTTGCTTGATCCTCCCTCTTATTCCCTTTGCTACTGTCAGTCCCCCCTTTGAGATGAATGAAATACCTGTACATTTCATTCTTTGCTCACACCTTCTCCTGCAGCAAGCCAGAGATTTGGCACTTGAATAATTAGTGAGGTGCCTAGGTAAAGTTTTGGTGTGTTCTAAACTCCGCCGAGTTCCACTCTCCAGTTCATGAGAGTGGGAGTTTTTGTCCAGGCTTCCAGATGTGTGTGGCTGTGTAGTAGGGCTGAATGCATCATCCCAATTAAGCCAACAGATGTCCATGGGATGGAATGGCAACATTTAGCAAAGTTTGGTTTGTTACAGTGCCTGCAGCATTTGCCTTGTGCAGGACACATCTTCAGGTCTCACTTATGGTGGTTACCTCCACAGTTAAACCAATGTGCATCTTCTGTGCTGTCAGTGAGTTTTTTTACTTGAACAGGATTTTCATTACTATTTGTGGGGCTCATTACTGGCTTCCTGGACAGCCATAAGCACTTCTATCAGTATTTTATCATGCAAGGGTTCAGCAGGGTGCTGTTAAGGCTTCATGCCCAATCAGCAGGGAGAGCTGAAGAGCTCTGAAGAGGGAGAGGGGAGTAATTCCCCTCTCTCTCTTCACAGCAAATACACATAGACATATACATCTCATAATAGGTTGCTCCCAAGGCAGACAGACACAATAGAACAATGGGATACAACCACACCTAACAAACACATAGCAACCCACACCTCACCTCAAACCATCTAGCAATGGTCTCTGATGAACGGTGGACTTTATCTTCATATATTCTTGAGGTCAGACTGGGGTTCTCGTCAACCTGTAACCCTAATAGACACATGGTAACTTACACATAGGAGGGGCTGGGGGAGCTGGACAAGGAGCTTCCAGTGCTCTCCAAGGTAACCTGGGTTCCCCAAACCCCCCACCCAAAGTGACTCCCGTCACACTTGTGTTTAGGTGCTTTTGGCGTTTTTTGCTAAACTCAACTCAATAAAAGCCTATGTGTCAATGCACACAGCTGCTGGGGTTAGGGGAGCTTCAACCTCCCTCTCCTGAACATGGAAGAATCGCGCTCAGGATAGGAACGCTTGACCGTCGGCCGCAAAATGAAACGTGGCGCGATTTTGAAGCGTTTTGCATTTTCCCATGTTCAGCGGTCAAAGTAGGCTATGTGTACATCAAGCGTAACTGTTTCAGCTCAGCAACATAGTGGTGAATAGATTCTCTGTCACACTGACAGCATCTGCAAAAATAAACTCTGGCAACTAAAGTATTTGTGGCTGGTTTAACCACTTGCCGACTGCGCTATAGCCGAAAGAGACGGCTACAGCACGGTCGTCCAGTTCTGCGAGGATGTCTAGTGACGTCCTTCCCAAACCCCACCCCCCTGCGTTCCCCTTGGGCGTACTCTGTGATTGCTGTGTCCTTTGGAAACAGCTGATCCCAGATCGAGGTAAAGGGCCAATTACAGTGGCCCTTTACCATGTGATCAGCTGTGTCCAATCACAGCTGATCCGATGTAAACAAATGGCAATTATCTGCATTTCCTTTCCTCAGTGCTGTCATTGTGCGAGGGAAGGAAAGCCGTTAACCGGTAATCCTGTGACAAAACACATTTACACTGATAATCAGTGCCTTGATTATCAGTGCAGCTCCATCAGTGTCTCCTCATCAGTGCCCATCAGTGCAGCTTATGAATGTCTATCAGTGCCGCCTCATTAGTGCCCATCAGTGCAGCCTCATTAGTACCCATCAGTGCAGCTTATCAATGCTGCCTCATTAGTGCTCATCAGTGTAGCCTCATAAGTGCCGCCTCATCGGTGCCCATCAGCGCAGCCTCATCGATGCCTTATGCAGAGGATGTACCATGTCCACAACCACCACGGTTGACTGTAGACACAGAGACTGCTTGCCCTCTTTTAGTGGCCTGTGAGCGTCTGCCTCTTCTTGGTAGCCTTCCGGACATGTAGTATTTTTTGTTTTGCAACACCATACAACACTGTATTATATACTGTGTACACCGCCTAAAGTAAATTAGAAACTATACACCACCACCTGAAGTGTATATGTGGGCTAAACTGCATGCAGAGAGTGTGTGTATATATACATATATATATATATATATATATATATATATATATATATATACTGTATATATATATATATATATATATATGTAGCGCCGGGCTCCTGATGAGCACGTGCTATATGGTTTTGTAAATTTAAATGTTCCTAAAACCACAGTTGGGTTTTAGGGTTAATTGTTGTTCGAAATTATGGTCTCAGTATCAGTTTGGCTGGATTGCATTATGTTCTGCTTGGCCATGGGTGTCGGTGTCACCTCTGGCAGGCATAAGAACGTGGTCCGGTTGGACTCATTGGGTGCCAATCTCTCTCGGAACCAACCAGTGAGTGTGTCGTCTTGCTGGGAATTCTGGGAGGGGGTACTTAAGGTGCTGAGGTCACGTTCTAAGGGGTTCCGGTCCAGAAGATCTTTCTGTCTACTTGGTCCTGGTCCTCCTGACCAGCCCTCAAGGACCCTTATGGCATGGGGTGCGGATCCATCCATTTCCGAGTCTCGGGGCTGGCTAGCCCGAGGCACAGTAACTGGAAGGAGGATTCCAAGGTGGTCCGGTGCCGTATCATCTTTGGAGAGGCCCATCAACTAAGAACGCAACCAGGGGAGGACTCTTCAGAAGAGGGCCATGCAACAAGGCTGGTGCCTCGGTAAGAGCCTGGAAGCCAAGTTGAAAGACACCAGGTGAATCCACACTCGTACTGTATCGCCTAAACGGCTGAAAGATACTGGTAGCGTATGAGGGTTCTCTAACTTCATATATCCTTCAGTTACAAACCAAGTCTGTGGCAGAGACTTTTCATTTACAAGTTCTACAACCAAGTCTGTGGCAGAGACTTTTCATTTACAAGTTCTACAGCCAAGTCTGTGGCAGAGGCTTTGCTATATTCAGATCATCTATCGGTTGCTAAATCTGCTGAGAGGAGATTTATCCGATAGCTGTATTATCCAGTTGCTAATGGCTATTCCCTGGATTTCATAGTGAGAGACATTCAGTGTCAAGCAGTTCAAAGAGTACCTGAGCTTCCTACCTATGCCCTCTATCCTTTATTGAGAGACTGTGTTTTGTCTACCGTTTTGCAAATAAAAATCCCTAAAGTGGATCCAGTGTCAGTTTCTACAGTTCTTTGGGCCATCTACCTCGGGAAACCCCTAGACGCATACGAGGTCAAGAAGGTAACGGTAAGCCCAAATTAAACCAGCAGCTTCTTCGGGGGTTAGTGCTATATATATATATTTTTTTTTTTAATACACCACCTGAAGTGTATTAGAAACTGTGCACACTGTATTAGATACTGTGTACAACGCCTGCACTATATTAGAAACTGTACAACGGCTGCATGGTATTGTATACTGTGTACACCACCAGAAAAGTAGTAGAAACTGAACACACTGTATTACATACTGTGTACACCGCCTGCACTGTATTATAAACTGTACAATGGCTGCACTGTATTGTATACTGTGTACACCAACAGAAGTGTAGTAGAAACTGTACACACTGTATTAGATACTGTGTACACTGCCTGAAGTGTACACACTGTATTAGATACTGTGTACACCACCAGAAAAGTAGTAGAAACTGTACACACTATATTAGATACTGTGTACACTGCCTGAAGTGTATTAGAAACTGTACACACTGTATTAGATATTGTGTACACCGTCTGAAGTGTATTATAAACTGTACACACTGTATTAGATACTGTGTACACCACCAGAAGTGTAGTAAAAACTGTACACACTGTATTAGATACTGTGTACACCACCTAAAGTGTATTAGAAACTGTACACCACCGCCTGAAGGTTTATATGTGGGCTACACTGAATGCAGAATGTGTATATATATATATATATATATATATATATATATATATATATATACTATACTGTATATATATATATATATATATATATATATATAGTAATACACCGCCTGCACTGTATTAGAAACTGTACAATGGCTGCATGGTATTGTATACTATGTACACCACCAGAAAAGTAGTAGAAACTGTACACACTGTATTAGATACTGTGTACACCGCCTGCACTGTATCAGAAACTGCACAACGGCTGCAATGTATTGTATAATGTGTACACGACCAGAAGTGTACTAGAAACTATACACACTGTATTAGATACTGTGTACACTCCCTGGAGTGTATTAGAAACTGTACACACTGTATTAGATACTGTCAGTGTTGTAACTAACGCCGCTAAAGTAAACGGCGTTACGTAACGCCGTTACTTTAGAGGGTAACGAGTAATCTAACTGATTACTCGTCCCCTCGCGGTAACGCCGTTCCCATTACTGGGGCGGCGTTACCGCAATTACCCGACGCGATCTGCGGAGCCGTCCGCGGCCTCGGCCTTAGGAAAGGCCGCGGCTTCGGCCTAGCTCCGGAGCGGCGGCCATCTTGGTGCACCCGATGGCCGCAGCTCCGGCCTAGCTCCGGAGCAGCGGCCATCTTGGTGCACCCGTCGGCCGTTTACAATGTGATTGCTCCGTCAAATGACGGAGCGATCACTTGTAAACAAACCGGCGTCAGGATGACGCCGGTCTCCCCTCTGTGTACAGATCTGTACAGTGGAGGGGAGAGATCGGATGGCAGCAGCCATCCCTCCCTACTCTGCAACACCCTGCCAATACTCTGCCATACCCTGCCAATACTCTGCCAATACCCTGCAAATACCCTGCAAATACCCTGCAAATACTCTGCCAATACCCTGCCAATACCCTGCCAATACTCTGCCAATACCCTGCAAATACTCTGCCAATACCCTGCAAATACCCTGCAAATACCCTGCAAATACTCTGCCAATACCCTGCCAATACCCTGCCAATACTCTGCCAATACCCTGCAAATACTCTGCCAATACCCTGCCAATACCCTGCCAATACCCTGCCATACCCTGCCAATACTCTGCCAATACTCTGCCATACCCTGCCAATACTCTGCCATACCCTGCCAATACTCTGCCAATACTCTGCCATACTTTGCCATACCCTGCCAATACTCTGCCAATACTCTGCCAATACCCTGCCAATACTCTGCCAATACTCTGCCAATACCCTGCCAATACCCTGCCAATACTCTGCCAATACCCTGCCATACCCTGCCATACCCTTCCAATACTCTGCCAATACTCTGCCATACCCTGCCAATACTCTGCCATACTTTGCCATACCCTGCCAATACTCTGCCAATACCCTGCCAATACTCTGCCAATACCCTGCCAATACTCTGCCAATACCCTGCCAATACTCTGCCAATACTCTGCCATACCCTGCCAATACTCTGCCAATACTCTGCCATACCCTGCCAATACTCTGCCAATACCCTGCCAATACTTTGCCAATACTCTGCCATACCCTGCCAATACTCTGCCATACCCTGCCAATACTCTGCCATACCCTGCCAATACTCTGCCAATACCCTGCCAATACTCTGCCAATACCCTGCCAATACTCTGCCAATACCCTGCCAATACCCTGCCAATACCCTGCCAATACTCTGCCATACCCTGCCAATACTCTGCCAATACTCTGCCAATACTCTGCCATACCCTGCCAATACTCTGCCAATACTCTGCCATACTTTGCCATACCCTGCCAATACTCTGCCAATACCCTGCCAATACTCTGCCAATACTCTGCCACTACCCTGCCAATACTCTGCCAATACCCTGCCATACTCTGCCATACCCTGCCAATACTCTGCCAATACTCTGCCATACCCTGCCATACTCTGCCATACCCTGCCAATACTCTGCCATACCCTGCCAATACTCTGCCATACCCTGCCAATACTCTGCCAATACTCTGCCAATACTCTGCCATACTTTGCCATACCCTGCCAATACTCTGCCAATACCCTGCCAATACTCTGCCAATACTCTGCCAATACTCTGCCATACCCTGCCATACCCTGCCAATACTCTGCCATACCCTGCCAATACTCTGCCAATACCCTGCCAATACTTTGCCAATACTCTGCCATACCCTGCCAATACTCTGCCAATACCCTGCCAATACTCTGCCAATACCCTGCCAATACTCTGCCAATACCCTGCCAATACTCTGCCAATACTCTGCCAATACCCTGCCAATACTCTGCCAATACCCTGCCAATATTCTGCCATACCCTGCCAATACCCTGCCAATACTCTGCCAATACTCTGCCATACCCTGCCAATACTCTGCCAATACCCAGCCATACTCGGTGATACCCAGCTGTACCCAGCCATGCTCAGCCGTACCCAGCTATACTCAGCCAATATTACAGTTGGGGAGATGACGTGGATATTACAGTGGGGGCTTTATGGTGGTGGAATTTTCAAAGGTTTTTGCAAATTCAATTATTTGCTGATCCGAAAAATGAACCGATCCGTGACTCTGATCCGAGCAACGATCCAATCCGTGAGTTTGGGGGGGACAGATTTACAGAGGGGGAACAGATATATATGTGTGTGGGGGGGGCAGACGTGTAGTGGGGTACAGAGGGGGAACAGATATATGTGTGTGTGGGGGGGGGGACAGATGTGTAGTGGGGTACAGAGGGGAAACAGATATATGTGTTGGGGGGGAACAGACGTGCAGGGGGGTGCAGAGGGGAAATAGACGTGCAGGGGGGAACGCGCCCCTTGCTTACAGTAATACTAGACCCGCCCCTAAGAATATTAAAAAAAAAAAGTCAGTTACTTTGCTGAGTAACTAATTACTTTTCCAATGCAGTAACTGAGTTACTAACGCAATTACTTTTTTGGGAGAAGTAATTTGTAACGTAACTAATTACTTTTTTAAAGTAAGATGACCAACACTGGATACTGTGTACAATGGCTGCACTGTATTAGAAACTGTACAATGGCTGCACTGTATTGAATACTGTGTACACCACCAGAAGTGTAGTAGAAACTGTACACACTGTATTAGATACTGTGTACACCACCTGAAGTGTAGTAGAAACTATATATATATATATATATATATATATATATATATATACACAATATCTCACAAAAGTGAGTACACCCCTCACATTTTCGTAAATATTTTATTATATCTTTTCATGTGACAACACTAAATGACACTTTGCTACAATGTAAAGTAGTGAGTGTACAGCTTGTATAACAGTGTAAATTTGCTGTCCCCTCAAAATAACTCAACACACAGCCATTAATGTCTAAACCGTTGGCAACAAAAGTGAGTACACCCCTAAGTGAAAATGTCCAAATTGGGCCCAATTAGCCCGATATTTTCCCTCCCCGGTGTCGTGTAACTCGTTAGTGTTACAAGGTCTCAAAAGATAGCCTAGGATAGCCTAGGCTATAAGAAGATTGCCAAGACCCTAAAACTGAGCTGCAGCACGGTGGCCAAGACCAAACGGCGGTTTAACAGGACAGGTTCCACTCAGAACAGGCCTCGCCATGGTCGACCAAAGAAGTTGAGTGCACGTGCTCAGCATCATATCCAGAGGTTGTCTTTGGGAAATAGATATATGAGTGCTGCCAGCATTGCTGTAGAGGTTGAAGGGGTGGCGGGTCAGTAAATCAGTGCTCAGACCATACATCGCACACTGCATCAAATTGGCCTGCATGGCTGTCGTCTCAGAAGGAAGCCTCTTCTGATGATAATGCACAAGAAAGCCCGCAAACGGTTTGCTGAAGACAAGCAGACTAAGGACATGGATTACTGGAACCATGTCCTGTGGTCTGATGAGACCAATATAAACTTGTTTGGTTCAGATGATGTCAAACTTGTGTGGCGGAAACCAGGTGAGGAGTACAAAGACAAGTGTGTCTTGCCTACAGTCAAGCATGGTGGTGGGAGTGTCATGGTCTGGGGCTGCATTAATACTGCCGGGAAACTGGTGAGCTACAGTTCATTGAGGGAACCATGAATGCCAACATGTACTGTGACATACTGAAGCAGAGCATGATCCCCTCCCTTCGCAGACTGGGCCGCAGGGCAGTATTCCAACATGATAACGACCCCAAACACACCTCCAAGACGACCACTGCCTTGCTAAAGAAGCCGAGGGTAAAGGTGATGCACTGGCCAATCATGTCTCCAGACATAAAACCCTATCGAGCATCTGTGGGGCATCCTCAAATGGAAGGTGGAGGAGCGGAAGGTCTCTAACATCCACCAGCTGCATGCTGTCATTATGGAGGAGTGGAAGAGGACTTGTGAACCTGTGAAGCTCTGGTGAACTCCATGCTCAAGAGGGTTAAGGCAGTGCTGGAAAATAATGGTGGCCACACAAAATATTGACACTTTGGGCCTAATTTGGGTGTGTTGAGTTATTTTGAGGGGACAACACATTTACACTGTTATACAAGCTTTTGTGAGATACTGTATATTAATACACTGCCTGCACTGACTGAATATTTAGTAAACACTAAATATATAGTCTATGCTAAATGCAGAGTATATATATATATATATATATATATATATATATATATATATATATACATACACACACTAGTGAGTGATTTTATATATATATATATATATATATATATATCAAATACACTGCCACTAACTGAATAACCTGTCTGCTTAATCTAACTTAAGCTATCTCTCTGTCCACGCCAACAACACTACACATAGCCGCAATGTAAGCAGTCTTATATATTGTGGGGCGTCGACTTAGTCCCCCTGAGCCATGATTGGCTAAAGGTAGAGCCCACTGTGATTGGCCAAAACATGCAATCATCATACAACAATGCACTACGTCCTCACAGTGCATTGTGGGGTGTTCCGCGGCACTCTAATTTCCCACGAACGCCCCATAATGTTTGCTGTTCTGCGAACGGGCGAACAACCGATGTTCGAGTCGAACTTATGTTCGACCCGAACATTGAGCTCACACACAATACTGTACACAAATACAATTTATATCCTTTTTTCCCCACAAATAGCGCTTTCTTTTGGTGGTATTTGATCACCTCTGCGGTTTTAATCTTTTGCACGATAAACAAAAAAATCCCCAACAATTTTGAATAAAAAACTAAATTTTTTACTCTCTGCATTAAAACATTCCCAATTAGGGATTAAGCATGAGCTAAGGCATGTTCGCAGCCCACCTGTGCAGAGCCCGCCAGAAAGTCGGCACTGCACAGTGCTAATCAAAGGCAGTGAGACATTTTCCCAATCTGCGGCTGCAGAGATCGAGAAATGTCTCACTGCCTGTGATTAGTGCTGTGCAGTGCTGACTTTCTGGCGGGCTCTGCACAGGTGGGTTGCGAACACGCCTGAGCTTATCCTTATACCCTAAGGCCCCTTTCACACTGGGGCGTTTTTCAGGCGCTACAGCGCTAAAAATAGCGCCTGTATAGCGCCTAAAAAAATCCGGCCCCTTTCACTCCAGTGTGAAAGCCGGAGGGCTTTCACACTGGAGCGGTGCGCTAGCAGGACGGTCAAAAAAGTCCTGCTAGCAGCATCTTTGGAGTGGTAAAGGAGCGGTGTATTCACAGCTCCTATACCGCTCCTACCCATTGCAATCAATGGGACACCGCGGCAATACCGCCGGCAAAGCTCCGCTGCAGCGGGCGGTTTTAAACCTTTTTAGGCCGTTAGCGGGGGTTAAAACTGCACCACTAGCGGCTGAAAACCGCCACTAAAACGACGGTAAAGCTGCGCTAAATATATCGCTGCTTTACTGCCGACGCCGCTCCCGCCCCAGTGTGAAAGGGGCCTATTGGGAATGTTTTAATGCAGAAAGTTAAAAAATCTTTTTTTATTCAAAATTGTTGTTTTTTTTTTTTTGTTTATCATGCAAAAAATAAAAACTGCATAGGTGATCAAATACCACCAAAAGAAAGCTCTATTTGTGGGAAAAAAAGGACATAAATTGTATTTGTGCACAGCGTCACACGACCGTGCAATTGTCAGTTAAAGTAACGCAGTATCCCAGAAAATGGCCTGGTCATGAAGAGGGTAAATCCTTCCAGAGCTGAAGTAGTTAAAATTCAACATTAAAACAGTGTCACGGATTTCAAAATACTGTATGTCACTATATAAAGTCAGTTTACTGGTAAAAATAAGTGTCAAATGCAAGACTTGGCTGGGTGTAAAAAGATGTCCCCTGCCGCCTTCTGACTGCAGGCTTACTGCGGCCGAATGCAGGGTGTACCAAGATGGCCGTTTCGGTGTAGTGACAGAACGTCACTTCCGTTACCTATTCTGATGGGACACAGATTCTAATGGAACACCGGTGTTCTGACGAGAAAGGTTCCCTCATCGCATAGTGTCTGCCCTGTACTGCGCAGGCGCAGTGCTTGCGGAAAAAGGAGGCCAAAGGAGACGCCGAAAGTCTCCGAACATGAACAGCTGTTCATGAGCTGTAAACGGTGCCTGTGCAATTAATAGTACATTCTGTCACACGCTCCCAATGCTCGTGGGGGTGGATTTCTCAAATGGGCGGATCTTTGTGGGGCATGTTAAGATATAAGCATAATAAAAATGAAATCAGTACAGTATTGAAATTTCTTGTGTTATGTATGTAACATTGAACTACCCGCCCTTATGAGCGCTGGCCATCGTTGTAAAACTCCTTCAGTTGTGTAATCAGCTCTGCCCATTCTGTAGGCACACCGCCCCTTGCAGAGTTGTATGAGCATTGGGAGTGTGTGGCAGAATGTACTATTAATTGCGCATGTTCGGAGACTTTTGGCGTCTCCTTTGTCCTCCATACTGCGCCTGCAAAGTATAGGGCGGACACTATCCGATGGGGGGACATTTCTTGACAGGACACCGTCTCATTTGCACATTTTTTTTCTGCAACTTATTGGTGTGTTTATTCCATTTAGCCTTTATTTACAGGAGTAGTGAAATTGCAGCTAGATACATCATTAAAGGAATGAAATAAATGGTGATCACTATATAAAATGTAATCATAAGATGATAATTAGGTATTTATAGAGATTCAAGCTTCTTCCAGATCCACTCTACCTCCCAAGACCTCAGCCTCCATACAATAACTTGTATTGATCCCAATCAGTAATACATGATCAATGTGTGTGGAGTCTGAGCTCATCATAGACTGTAATACAAGGCAAAGGTGCACCACGTGACCCGCCCACAGCACCGCTGACAGCTTGTCACACTCTACCGCTGGGCGCCCTATCATGTGACACAACAATCCTTCCCGCCATCCAATAGCAGACTCAGTTTGTCGGGGGGGTGGTGCATGTGGGCTGGTCACCGGAAGTGCCTACAGAACAGAGCACGCTGGGAAGTGTAGTCCAGGCTGTGTTCCTGGCTGTCCAGACCTTGCAGGACATTGGAGCTAAGGTGAGCGAGCGTATGGAAAGAGCAGAGCCTGCTGAGTGGTGTTATATAGGGGGTGGGGGAGTGCAATGCCTCTGTATTAGTAATGTCATGTCTGTTCTACACACACAGGGGGCTGAGGGTGCAGGAGCAGTAAGTGTGGAAGTGGAGGGACGTGGTGCTTTTATAGCTCCAGACTTTTATTTTCATTTATGGAGCGTTTTATCGAGGTGTTTGTGACCCCTGGGGGGGATTTTCTCTTACTTCCTGTTCTTGTGACACCATGATGAGAAATAGAGGATGCAACTTCATTTGAGTGGGCTGCAAATATTAGTGCATGCGTTTACAGGTTGTCAGTTTAGTGATCATGTTCCTTTTTGCGTGTATAAGGGGGGGACGCTTTAAAATTTGTTGGGGGGGATAAGTCACTGGAGTCAAGCCATCAGACAGTTGCAAATCAGTGGTCTTGCTATCAGACAAGTTTTTTTTGGTAGAACATTCAACACAGAAAAACTAAATATAACAATGTAATATATAAAACAATGATTACACAGAGTTGTCACACATACATCACCATCTCATTTACAATACGGTATGATTTTACTGTGGAAATTTAAAGATACAGAGCCCCAAATATCAACCCATTGGTTACAAACTGACATTTTCGCAATTCTTCAAAATGAGTCAAAAACAAAATCTCCCATTGGACCAACAAGTTTACAATGCAGATGTGTCATACACACCCCCTCTATGATATCTTACAATACGGTATGATTTTACTGTGGACATTTAAAGATACAGAGCCCCAAATATCAACCTATTGGTTAAACAGTGACATTTTTCCAATACTTCTAAATGGGTCAGAAACAAAATGTCTGCACTGTAAACGTGTTGGTCCAATGGGAGATTTTGTTTTTGACTCATTTTGAAGAATTGCGAAAATGTCAGTTTGTAGCCAATGGGTTGATATTAGAGGCTCTGTATCTTTAACCACCTGATTACTTTGCACTTAAACCCCCCTCGTGACCAGACAAATTTTCAGCTTTTGGCGCTGACGCATTTGGAATGACAATTGCGCGGTCATACGACACTGTACCCAAATGAAATTGTTATCATTTTTTCCCCACAAATAGAGCTTTCTTTTGGTGGTAGGGGTGCAACGGATCGTCGCCGATCCGTGATCCGAACGGGCCACCCCGTTCGGATCGGCACACCCCGCGATCCGCGGAGCGCTCCGCGGCCTCGGCCTTAGGAAAGGCCGCGGCTTCGGCCTAGCTCCGGAGCGGCGGCGGCCATCTTTGTACACCCGGCGGCCTTAGGAAAGGCCGCGGCTTCGGCCTAGCTCCGGAGCGGCGGCCATCTTGGTACACCCGGCCACTGTTTACAATGTGATCGCTCCGTCAAATTTGACGGAGCGATCACTTGTAAACATACCCTGCATTACCCAGCCAATATCCTGCATTAACCCTGCATATACTCTGCATTAACCCTGCATATACTCTGCATTAACCCTGCATATACTCTGCATTAACCCTGCATATACTCTGCATTAACCCTGCATATACTCTGCATTAACCCTGCATATACTCTGCATTAACCCTGCATATACTCTGCATTACCCAGCCAATACTCTGCGATACTCTGCATTACCCAGCCAATACTCTGCGATACTCTGCATTAACCCTGCATATACTCTGCGATACCCAGCCAATACTCTGCGATACCCAGCCAATACTACAGTGGGGGAGATGACGTGGATATTACAGTGGGGGAGATGACGTGGATATTACAGTGGGGGAGATGACGTGGATATTACAGTGGGGGAGATGGCGTGGATATTACAGTGGGGGAGATGACGTGGATATTACAGTGGGGACTATATGGTGGCGGAATTTTCACAGGTTTTTGCAAATTCAATTAATATTTGCTGATCCGAAAAATTATCCGATCCGTGACTCCTGATCCGAGGATCGATCCGATCCGTGAGTTTTTTGATCCGTTGCACCCCTATTTGGTGGTATTTGATCACCTCTGCGTTTTTTATTTTTTGCGCAATAAACAAAAGAAAGCGACAAATTTAAAAAAAAAAAACACTATTTTTTACTTTTTGCTATAATAAATATCCCCAAAAAATATATAAAAAAACTTTTTTTCCTCAGTTTAGACCGAAACGTATTCTACATATTTTTGGTAAAAAAAAAAATCGCAATTAGCGATTATTGATTAGTTTGCGCAAAAGTTATAGCATATACAAAATAGGGGATAGTTTTATAGCATTTTTATTAATATTTTTTTTTTACTAGTAATGGCGGCAAACAGCGATTTTTTTTTTTTTTTTTTTTTTTTTTTTTTTTTTTTTTTTTTTTTTTTTTTTTATTGTGACTGCGACATTATGGCGGACACATCGGACATTTTTGACACATTTTTGGCACCGTTGTCATTTATACAGCAATCAATGCTATTTAAATGCATTGATTGCTGTATAAATGACACTGGCAGTGAAGGGGTTAACCACTAGAGGGCGGGGAGGGGTTAATTATGTTCCCTGTTAGTGATTCTTACTGTGGGGGGAGGGGACTCACAAGGGGAGGAGACCGATCGGTGTGTCTCTGTACAGAGAACACACCATCGGCTCCTCTCCTCTGACAGGACCGTTGATCTGTGTGTTTACACACACATATCCACGGTCCCGCTGTGTTACCGGGCAATCGCGGGTGCCCAGCGGACATCGCGGCCGTTGGGCACGCGTATCGGGTGCCCAGTGACACGGCGAGAGCGCGCGCGCTCCCTGGAGTGCACAGAAGGGGAGGACGTCATATGACGTGCTCCCGGCACAACAGATCCGCGCTGTAGCCGTCATTTGGCTATAGCGCGGATCTCAGCTAGTTAAATGTGTACAGTAAAATCATACCGTATTGTAAATGTTAGAGATGGTGATGTATGTGTGACAACTCTGTGTAATCATTATTTTATATATTACATTGTTATATTTAGTTTTTCTGTGTTGAATGTTCTACCAAAAAAACTTGTCTGATAGCAAGACCACTGATTTGCAACTGTCTGATGGCTTGACTCCAGTGATAAGTTTGGTGTAACTTTAAATTTTTTTTTAAATTTTTTTTACACTTTTTTTTACACTTTTTTTTTTTTTAAATTATTTTTTAGTACAATTGGATCCAGTGACGTGCACTAGAGGCACTCTCCGCTGTCTCCCTCTTCATTGGGTAGATTGATAGCAGCGGGAGCCATCCTGTCAATTAACTCCGGTGATGAGGGAGCTGGGGGGAGGGGCCGAGTCCTGTAGTTTGTGTCAATGGATGCAGCAGCAGGGCCGCGCGGGTGCCCCCCATGGGAATCGGTTTTCTATTGGGGGCACCAGCAAGAGAGGAGGAGCCAGTGGGGGACACGATAAAAGGAGGATCGGGGGGCTGTTCTGTGAAATTATATTGCACAGAGCAGCTAAGTATAGAGATGTTTGTTAAAAAAAAAAAAAAAAATTATAATAATTGTTCCTTCACAAACGCTATTGCTATTATATAGTACAAGCCCCTTATGTGATAGCAATTGCTTGGCATGGACTGGCATGCAAATGTGATAACACGTGTACATTAGAGGTGCACCGAATGCAAATTTTGGTACCGAAAATTCTAGGCGTTGTAAAGGCTTTTATCTTAATTCTATACAATATGATAAAAAAAAAAAAAAAAATCTTGTGCAGTAGCTTCTCTACTACTTACCTGAAGTTCCTCTCTGTCCATCGAGGTCCACGAGTGTCTCAGCCGTCCGAGATTCTCCTTCCTGATTGGCTGAGACACAGCAGCTGCGTCATTGGCTCCCGCTGCTGTCAATCAAAGTCAGCTAGCCAATCGGGCGAGAGAGGGGCCAGGGCTCCGTGTATGAATGTGACTCGGCTCAGGTGCCCCCATAGCAAGCTGCTTGCTGTGGGGGCACTCAACAGAAGGGAGTGGCCAGGGTTACAGAAGAGGGACTCGGGTAGAGGAGAATCGGGGCTGCTCTGTGCAAAACTATTGCAGAGAGCTGGTAAGTATACAGTAACATGTTTGTTATTTTTAAAGGGGGAAATAAAACAGCTTTTAAGCCCCTTTCACACTGCTGCGACTTGAAAATCATGCCATTTTGTCGTGATTTTGATACAATTTCAGGGAATGCCTGTGTAAACTTGAGGTCTATGGACCTCAACTCGCATCAAAGTCGGACCAAAGTAGTACAGGGACTACTTAGAAGTCGGTGTGACTTGAAGTTGCACAGATATGACTGGTTATCATTGGGAATCATGGGGTATGACTTGTCATGTGACTCTGATGTCCAAAGTCGCAGGAAAAGTCGCACAAGTGTGAAAGAGGCCTAACGATCACTTCCAGGATGCACTTGACTGAAACCGAAACTTACAGTTTTTAAAATATATTTATATATAATTGTATTGTATTTGACTTTTTAATTAATATCATGAATTTAAATGAATTTGAATTTATTGTCGGTCATTATCAGCATCTTTAGCACAAGAAAAATGCATCTTTTTAAATTCTCTGTCTGTCTTCACACTGGTATGTTGTGCTTCCATTGTGGGGTTAAAAATCTTGCTTGCTGTATTTTTTGGTCAGTTAAAATAAATAAAAAAATAAATAAATGCACCTCCCTGTTGAAATGCTTTGAAAACGCATCAATAACGCACCCATGTTACATTTTTTTTTTTTTTATGTGGTTTTTGAGTTGCATGACCTATGAAAAACACACAATAAGCACAGTTAAAGCGGAGTCCCACCCAAAGGGGGAACTTCTGCTTGTTTGTCTCCTCTCCCCCTCCGGTGCCACAATTGGCACCTTTCGGGTGGGGACAGGATACCTTTGACAGGTATCCTGTTCCCACTTCCGGGAGTCCGGGCCGCGACCCATGACATCACCGCAGGGCTCCCTCCTCCTCTCCCTGTCATTGGGCCAGTAGGAGAGAGGAGCGGGGCCTTGCGAATGCGCAGTAGGGTTCCCGGTATGAAGCCGTAAGGCTACACTGCCAGGTACCCTTACCCGCAATGGCGGCGGCAGCACCTGACAGCTGATGGAAACATCTGCGGTGCCGACATCGCTGGACTCCAGGACAGGTAAGTGTCCTATTATTAAAAGCCAGAAGCTGCAGTATGTGTAACTGCTGGCTTTACATTTATTTTTTTCGGGTGGAGCACCGCTTTAAATCACGGCAAAATGACATGCATTTTCGGCACCTTTTATTCTATCAGCAAAATGCTGATAACACCATTTTCGGCCACCGAAATTTCAGTGCATCTCTAATGTACATTGTCATATTTTTTACACAATACTAGAGCCAATAATCCTACCTACCAGCATGTCCCTTGAGTGTGGGAGGAAACTGGAATACCCAAAGGAAACCCGCACAGGGAGAACATGAAAACTCCATGAAAGCTTGACTGGAATTCCACTTTTATATTCTTCTTTTTTATTTTAATCTTTGTCATTCTTCCAGGTCTAACTGGTAGCCTCTCGATCATGTTGAGGGTGAAGGTGAAGCATCTGGTGCTGGGGAACATAAAGCCAATCCCTGCGCCAAGCAGACTGCCGGCCTTCCTCAGACTCAGCAGCTGCCCCTCCATACGAAACCATCAGACCTTACACCCGGAATGGGCGGCTTTAGCCAAGAAACAGCTGAAGGGGAAGGACCCAGAGAGTCTGAGGTGGCATACACCAGAGGGCATTGTGATAAAGCCTCTATACACCAAGAGAGACACAGTGGATACACCCGAGGAGCTGCCTGGAGTAAAACCCTTCACCCGTGGTCCATACCCCACTATGTACACACACAGACCCTGGACTATACGACAGTACGCCGGGTTCAGTACAGTGGAGGAGAGCAACAAGTTCTACAGGGACAACATCAAAGGTAAGAATCGGACTCTTAAAGTGATATTAAAGGCAAGTGTTTTTTTTTTTTTTTTTTTTTTTTTTTTTTTCTTTCTTAAAAAAAACAAAATAACAAACATCTTATACTTACCTGCTCTGTGCAGTGATTTTTGCACAGAGCAGCCCAGATCCTTCTCGTCTCAGGTCCCCAACCAGTGCTCCTGGCCCCTCCCTCCTTCCAAGTTCCCCCAGAGCAAACCTTTTGCTGCAGGGGCACCCGAGCAGAGCCGCTGGTCTGCATGTCCATTCAGACACAGAGCCATGGCTTGGCCCCGCCCCTATCTCTTCTCATTGGCTCACTGGCTATGATTGAGCCAATGGGGTAGAGAGTCCTCGGAGAGCCGAGACTCTTGTGTACATTGCTTGATCATGATGGGGCTCAGGTAAGTATTAGGGGGGCTGCTGCATACAGAAGGTTTTATACCTTCATGCATAGCTAAGACACGTTCAAATCTTTCCCATTTCTGTCCTAGAAACGGAAAAACTTTGGGCGTGAAAGTGTACCTGTCATAAGCAAAGCAGTCACCGCAGCTGCTGGCCTTCCCCTGAACCTTCCTGTTGCCTGTCTGACTTTAGTAGTTCTAAATCTCTGTAACAATAGAGGATTGGAGAAAAGTCATGTTTTTTTATTTTTTTTATTTCTATACTTGTTCCAGGTCAGCACCACAAAGTAGGGATGCACCGATACCACTTTTTTTTTAATTTTTTAAGACCGAGTACAAGTACCGATACTTAATTTTTTTTTTTTTTTATGTCATGGGACAATGGCACTAATATGCAGCTCTTATGACGCGTGGACTGTTTCAGAATTAGTATTTTATTTTTTACCCTGACATCTCCATTTTTAGAAAGGGCAAAGGGACTGAGACTGAGGACAGAAATTCCCCAGTCCCTTTCTCGGCAGCCTCAGCTGCACTGGAGATGAACAGAGACAGAGGCTCCTCTCCATTCGTAAACACAGTTTATGGTTCTCAGTGACGGTTATAAATGAACAGTCTGATCACTGACTCTGTGTATTCAGAAAAGGAAGGTGTCTGTAAATCTGTCGTTTACCGGCTCCCTCCGCTCTCCATCCTGACAGGTTCAGGACGGGGGAGGGGGATGGAGCACAGAGGGGGACAAGAGCCGAAAGAGGACACAGGGGACATTTCGGGACGGTGGTGCGGGCAGATACAGCCACCGATCTCCCTGTATAGTTGCTTCTCTCCTCAACCTCCCGCGGCTCTCAGCTGCTTTACTGAAAGGTACAAGGAGATCGGTTAAAATATAAATAAAGTGATCTTGCGCAAAATAAAATAAGAAAATCACTATAAGACACTGTGAATAAAAATCAATAAATCTCCACGTGAAATAATTTAGCAAATATATGTGTAAAAACAATGTGAATAATAATATTATTATTCACTTATATATTTGCTAAATTATTTCACGTGGAGATTTATTGATTTTTATTCAGTGTCTTATAGTGATTTTTTTTTTTTTTTTTTTTTTTGCGCAAGATCACTTTATTTATATTTTACATATCCTGGTGTGTTGTGATACACTTTAGGTTTTGCTGCAATTTATATCTCTTGATCACTTTATATCTGTCACTAGGCACTTTCACTAGTTACTCAGAGTAGCGCGAAGGACACTTTGAGACACAAGGAGATTGGTGCCTGTAACTACCTGTACCAATCATCTAACGCCTACCCCCCCAGCGCTACGCTGAGGACACCACAAGTATCGGATTAGGCATAATATCGGAAAAATTAGCATGATGGCAAATGCTATGTTTTGGCACAGATACCCACTAGTATCGGTGCAACCCTACCACAAAGTATTGCATACAAAGCATCAACGTGACAGCCAAGCAACTAGCCTTCTCAGAAAGACAGATTAGTGGTGGCCATGCAATGTTTATCCTTCTTTAACCCAGAGGGCTTCTATACATTGCTCCAGCTTCTTATCTGCAGCCTTTACTGTGCTATTTACTATGTCTGGTTTTGTTGCAGCTGGTCAGCAGGGCTTGTCTGTTGCCTTTGATCTGGCCACCCATCGCGGCTATGACTCCGACAACCCTCGAGTTCATGGAGACGTCGGCATGGCGGGGGTGGCGATTGACACAGTAGAAGACACTAAGATGCTGTTTGATGGCATTCCTCTGGAGAAGATGTCTGTCTCTATGACCATGAATGGTGCCGTCATACCCATCCTGGCCATGTTCATAGTCACTGGTCAGGAGCAGGGGGTTCCTCAGGAGAATTTGACTGGAACCATACAGAATGACATCCTAAAGGAGTTCATGGTCAGGAATACATATATATTTCCTCCAGAGCCTTCCATGCAAATCATTGCTGATATCTTCCAGTACACATCTCAGGTAAGATATTCTTACTGCTCTTTCTAGTTTACATCATAGAGACTAAAGGCTACCAGTAACTACTTCTTGCTGGTGATAAAATAATAGCCCATTAAAAGGTTAAAAAAAATATATATTTTGGTGCAATAAAGCTCATCATTCTGCACTTTTCTCCTTGTATTGCTTCTTCCTCTCACACTCGCTTACATTACTAAAGCCAGGACCCGGCATTCACTATATCTGGTCTCCCACACAACATGGAAATGCAATTATTTTAGTAAACTGCTAAATACCATTTCTTATCAGCAGTATATAGCAGTTATGTGACTTCTCTCAGTGTTTGGTTAAAGCTTGTAGGAGGAGTTTTCATTCGCCTGTGATTGTCCTATGAGGCTGCAGGATCCCTGGCCCTCTGTCTAGACACTGCTGATTGGTCCTGTGCTGATCACATGCACTTTTCCAAAAAAATAAAAAACTCTCTAGCAATGCACACCAAACTGAGCATGTGCAGCTTGTCCCCTAGCCTCTGTTCTATCAGGAGACGGTTTGGGGACTGTGGAAGAAGGGGAGGAGGCAGGAATCAAACAGCATTTTTTCACAATACGGAGGATTAACCCCTTAGCTTCGACAGTTAGTATAACCAGCATGCTTTACTGCATATGCAGACTGATTTTACTGTTGTGGGTTTAGTAACAGTTTAAGACTGGGTTTACACTGCTGCTATACAACTTTGATCTGATTTGCAATGTGATTATGTGGTGCTATTTGGATGCAACTTTGATAAGGTTTGTGTATTCTTATTGGCCAAAATAGTACTGGAAATGCACCAAAGTAGTACAGGAACCTTTTTCCAAAACCCTTCTGTGCCGAGTCCGATGTTGGCTGATGTCAAAGAGCCACTCCAGTCTCTGGGTGTATCCCAATAATAATGTTGGGTTCCACCCAGGTCCCCA
Organism: Lithobates sylvaticus; assembly: GCA_028564925.1. Taxonomy (NCBI): domain Eukaryota; kingdom Metazoa; phylum Chordata; class Amphibia; order Anura; family Ranidae; genus Lithobates; species Lithobates sylvaticus. The sequence continues at coordinate 505,850,728 of CM053028.1, read as the reverse complement.
AAAGGCAGCTGGATCAGCCCGTCCGCTTGCCTCTGATAGCCTGAACCAGCTACTCCCACCCCCTCTCCTGCCTGACGCTCCAGTGAGCGCTGGAGGGGCAGTGCTGAGAGCGGTGACTAACAGAGCGAACCCGAGAAATGAGCGATCAGCAGTCACATGATTTCTGTGTTCTCAGGTGCTTGGAGACAGCTGACCGGACCAATTCTGCAGTCATAGGTGAGTATGTTTGTTAGGATCTCCCTAAAGGAGAAAAATGTCACCATGTAGGAATGATCTAGCTAATATGTAGGTCTAATCAGTAACACCTAGTGTACTGTATACATTTTGTTCAATCAATGAAATGTTAAACTTGCAGTGAATCTGTTAGTCTCTCTATAGTAACCTGACCTAGAATGTTTATTAGGCAGCAGTAATGTAATGGATTAACTGGGCCTTAAAGTGAGAGTCAACTCCCATGCATGAATTTTACCTGCAGGTAAGCCTATAATAAGCTTATCTATAGGTACTTTACCTCCAATAACTGTAGCTGCAGCTTGTGGCGACACCGGCGCATGCGCTCCGAAAGGAACAGCCACCCGGGCCGCTCCTTCAGAGTCCTATGCCGTAAACTGCAGCTCCCGCATGCAAGCGCGGGAGTGAGGTCATCGCGACTCCGGCCAGTCGCAAAGCCGCTGTCCGCAAACATCGAAGGAAGAGCCGGTGAAGATGGGAGCGCCTTCAGTGGAGACAGCACGCCACTGGCAGACTTTGTTTTAAGGCAAGTTTCACATAATGTGCTAGTATGCGGTGCCTACTAGCACATTATGACATTGCCTGTCAGGTTTTAAAAAAATAAAAATAAAACACCCTGCGGTTTACTACTGCTTTAAGGAGGTGGGGAGGGGCGTTAAATAATTTTTATATATATATATATATATATATATATATATATATATATATATATATAATGTTATGTTTGTTGGTTTGCTTCTGTATAAAATTAACTTACACCTAGACATGCTAATTGGGACCTGTTCTGTTCTTGGTAGATACTGTTTGTGTCACTAACCACCCTCTCTCTTCCCATCCTCTTGTGTTCTCTTTCTATAGTGCATGCCAAAATTCAACTCCATCTCCATCAGTGGGTACCACATGCAGGAAGCGGGAGCAGACGCTATCTTGGAACTGGCATATACAGTAGCTGATGGGTTGGAGTATTGCAGAACTGGCCTGAAAGCTGGTCTGACCATTGACGAATTTGCACCCAGGTAAGTACAAGTTCCACTGCTCTGCATGTCTATTCACACACAGCAGAGCTGTGCCTCGGTCCAGTCCCCCCTCTTTCTCCTCATTGGTTTACTGGCTGTGATTGACAGGAGCTAATTGCTCCTGCTGCTGCCTCAGACAATGAGGAGTGAGTCTCTTAGGCCCCTTTCACACTGGGGCGGGAGCCGCGGTGACGGTAAAGCAGCACTATATTTAACGCTGCTTTACCGTCGTTTTGCCCGCGGGATTCGGCCGCTTGCGGTGCGGTTTTACCCCCCGCGAGCGGCCGAAAAAAGGTTAAAATCCCCCGCAGAGCACCGCCGTAGCGGCGCTATTACCGCAGTGTCCCATTCACCGCTCCTATACCGCTCCAAAGATGCTGCTAGCAGGACTTTTTTTGCTGTCCTGCTAGCGCACCGCTCCAGTGTGGAAGCCCGCTCCAGTGTGAAAACGGATGGATGAAAAAACGGACATACGGTCCACACGTGTGAAAGGGGCCTTAACTCAAAGGGCTGGCTGGGTAAAATTGGCAATCATTTTGGCCAGTTAAATTCTGGTAATGTAATATGTATTTCATCTAAGTTTTTATCTGTTTTCCTGGAATAAAATGGGGGGTTTGAAGCACACAGAGCTGCCAAAAGTCATTTTCATGCCTTGTTTGATCTAAACTAATAGTAGACCTTGAATGATGAACTGAAAATCAATGTTTTATGATTGCCAACATTTAATTGTCCATTCAAAAATGGCAACCTCTACATATACTTTTTTTGTTTTATTATGACGTGGTTTAAGTGAGGTTTATATGATTACGTTTTTTTTTTTTTTTTTTAGGTTTATTTACTTATTGTTTTACCTCTCATTAGATTATCCTTCTTTTGGGGCATCGGGATGAATTTTTATATGGAAATAGCCAAGATGAGAGCAGGACGACGTCTGTGGGCGTATCTGATAGAGAAGAATTTCCAGCCTAAAGCTCAGAAATCCCTCTTACTGCGAGCTCACTGCCAGACCTCTGGCTGGTCCCTAACTGAACAGGTGAGGGCGCTGTATTACACACCACACCCCAACATGTGGGCTGTGCTATCCAATGGATGTCTTCAGTCAGCTCTGTGGGCTCCATTTGATGAGGCCATACATAAAACAGTTTTGCCAAACAAGGTGTAGGTTGGTACATTTTATATGTACTTGTTGGTTGATGCTTATGACACTTGGGGCCAGTTCACAGCAGAACGTGGCGCAGGAAACAGCGTTCTGTACACATTTCCCACACTGCATTCAAAACTCACTGCAGTTTCGATCTGAAGCCCCCCCTCGTTCCCCCGCTCCGCTTGCAGAGCCGACATTCTTACTGTGGGCACCCACTGCACATGCGCGAGCGGCGCTGCGCGCCGTAATACGACGCTCAGTCATCTGGGACACGTGAAAGGTCCCAGATGACTGCGGCGCAGAGGGAAAGTGATGTCAGTGCCCGTGCACTGAAGGTGGCAGACTACGAGGGACCCCCTAGCAACAGGCATTTAGAGGTGAGTAAAAAAATTATTTTTTTAAGCAATTTTTTATTTTATTTTTTTGGTGGCAACACCACTTTAAGTGCCTCTTAAGGATATTTATTTTGTTAATTTTTATGTATATGTGTTTTAGTGCTGCACTATAAGCTACCTACCAAGCAGGAACGTGAGGTGAGATCAGTGACTGGTGAGGCACTGGCTAGTTTCAGAGCCAGATACACACATGTTACATATGCCACGACGATCGTTGGAGTGAGAACAATAATTCTAGCACTAGACCTCCTATGTAACTAAACATGTAACCTGTAAAAAATGTTAAAGCGTCACCTATGGGGATTTATAAGTACTGGAGTTTGGCGCCATTCCACATGTGTGCGCATTTTTTAGAAAGTGTTACATGTTGGGTATCTATTTACTCAGCGTAACATCAACTTTCACATTATACCAAAATATTGGGCTAACGTTTAGTGGTGTGTGTTTTTCATGAATAATATATATATTATTTTTCCAAAAATAAATAAATAAAAAAAAAAAAGGTGTTCAAAAACCATGTCTGGCAAGGAGTTAATTACCATAAGTAATATACAAATAATTATTTTATATTGTTTTTAAGGTCATTTTACTATATTTTCAAAAACTGTACTCAAGCAGGTGGCTTAACAGACAAATTACTGAAGTTTAAAGTTTAACTTCCAACCAGTAATTTCACAGTAAATGGATAAATAATAAATTATTATGTTATAACATATAGCATATAAATATAGGATTTAACTTAACCACTTCAGCCCCGGAAGGATTTGCCCTCTTCCTGACCAGGCCATTTTTTTGCGATATGGCACTGCGTTGCTTTAAAGTGGTTGTATACCTGCACCCTTTTTTATTTTTATTTATTAAAAAAAAAAAAAAAAAAAAAAAAAAAACCTGTAAGGCAAAGGCATAATGAGCTAGTATGCAGCCCGTACTAGCTCATTATGAAATACTCACTCACCTTAGAACGAGGCCTCGACATGTGATCCTGGTCCACGCTGTGGGAGCTGACATGTTTTTTCCAGGTATCATGGCTCCGGCGCTGTGAGTGGCCGAAGCCGCGATTAGGTCACTCCCGCGCATGCGCGTGAGTCTTTTTCCCGGCAAGGTCCGACAGCGTCTGCCAGACCTTCAGCCGTGCCTTCGCAGCACATGCGCTGCTCAAGTCAGCGGCTGCATGCAAAGTAAATATCTCCTAAACCGTACAGAGGAGATATTCATTTTACTTTCAGGTAAGCCTTACCTGTAGGTAAAAGAAAAAAAGGGGTATACAACTGCTTTAACTGACAATTGTCGTGCGAAATTGTACCCAAACAAAATTTATGTCCTTTTTTTTTTTCTACAAATGGAGCTTTCTTTTGGTGGTATTTGATCGCCTCCTGCGTTTTTTTATTTTTTTGCGCTATAAACAAAAAAAATAGTGGCAATTTTGCAAAAAACACTATTTTGTAGTTTTTGCTATAATAAATATCCCAAATTGTTTTAAACAAAAACACAAATTTTCCTCGGTTTAGCCCGATATGTATTCTTCTACATATTTTTGGTAAAAAAAAATTGCGATAAGCTTATATTGATTGGTTTGTGCAAAAGTTATAGCGTCTACAAAAATAGGGGATAGATTTATATAATATTTTATTATTTTTTTTTTTTTTTTACTAGTAATGGCGGCGATCTGCAATTTTTATCAGGACTGCGCCATACAGATCGGACACTTTTGACACTATTTTGGGACCATTGACATTTACAGCGTTCAGAGCTAAAAATAGCCATTGATTGCTGTATAAATGACACTGGCAGGGAAGGGGTTAACACTAGGGGGTGATCAAGGGGTTAACTGTGTTCCCCAGGTGTGTTCTAACTGTGGGGGGGATGAGACTGACTAGGGAAGGAGAGAGATCAGTGTTCATACTTAGTATGAACACACGATCTGTCTCCTGTCTCCTCTCCCCTGAGAGAACCGGGATTTGTGTGTTTATACACACTGATCTCGGTTCTCGCTCTTTAACGAGTGATCACGGGTGCCCGGCGGTCATCGCTGCGTCCTCTTAAAGGAGCGATGTACAGCTACGGCGATTTGCAGAGCCAACCTGCCACAGTACAACTGCGGCGGCTGGTCGGCTAGTGGTTAAATATAACAGTACCCTGGGCTGGAAGGGAACGTTTGTCTTTTAGACACATACCCCTTCTATGACACTGCAGTGAGAGGCGTGCCTCCACTGCAGCATTTTTATTGGACAGCTGGGACACTCCAACACTCCAAGCTGTTCATTGAGCTCAGTGCCTCTGACAAGAAGTGAGGAGGGGCACTGTGAGCTCATCCTCTCAGTCTGCTGCAAACAGAGTGTGCCAGCTTGTATTTTAAAACCACAGTATTTCATATGATGTCCTTGACTTTGTGAAGGGATATCTGAATGATGGCAGCTACATAGCATCCATTTCTTCAGTGAGTTGGGCCTGACATTTTAAATGTAAATTTAAACAGTAAGGCGCAATTGTTGTGTAGCACTACATGGCAGGAAGTTCAACCTGCATATGTAATGAGGTTGGGCAGACAAACTCCCATCAACTATGGAATGGAGTTGGTCTGCTGGGTGCCAAGGCTAAAGGTTCTTCATCCATCCACTTTGCACATACCCAAAAGAAGTGACACTTCATTCATGTCTCCGCATAGCAGTGCCTTCTGATACGCTGGTAAAATGCTACATGTCTGCGTTCTCTCGCAGCTCACCATGCCGAACTTCCCAGTTGTGTTGCAATGTGAATGGGGCCCAGTTGTTTTCTGTGTACCCTAGCAGTGAACTGCATTGATCCAGTGCAGAGAAAAAAAATGTGGGTCACCATGCTGTGTGTGAATAAGCCCTAAAACATGTATACACGGGGTCCCCGAGTTACGAACTCGTTAGGGACTGTCCTTAAATTGGAAATGTTCGTAAGTCGGCCGCGCATGCGCAGACCAACAATTACGGACATTTCCGATGTTCCGTAGAATGCCGTTCTGCGCATGCGCGGCAAATTACGGACATTTCCGATGTTTGCCGTCATTTTCCGAGGCTCCGTCTGGCCGCGCATGCGCAGAATGGCAGAAGGTCCGCGGAAAATGGCAGAGGGTCCCCGCAGCGCCCGGTTCGTAAGTAGATGTTCGTAGGTCGAGCGTTCATAAGTCGGGGACCCCCTGTATCTGATAAAAAAAGACTAAAGTTCTAATCTTCCTTTACCAGGATCCTTATAACAACGTCGTCCGCACTGTGATTGAAGCCATGGCGGCAGTGTTTGGAGGCACTCAATCGCTGCACACCAACTCCTTTGATGAGGCGCTAGGATTGCCTACTGTGAAGAGTGCCAGGATAGCCCGCAACACCCAGATTATCATCCAGGAAGAGTCTGGTATCCCTAAAGTGGCCGATCCCTGGGGAGGTTCCTACATGATGGAGTGCCTAACGGAGGACGTTTACCAAGCTGCTCTAAAGGTTAGGACCGCGTTCAAAGTGTATCTTTTTTTTTTTTTTTTATAGCGGTCTGTGTCTCCCATGAGGAGATTAACCCTCTCTGTCCTGGTGACTACCGGCATAGGGAAATCCAAAAGTTTTTTTTTGATGTGTCAGCAGAACAGAGTACAGAGGAAATCTTTCAATTGGGACAAGTGCTTTTAGGAAATTTCCTCTTCCTGTTTTATTCCTGACGGGAAGGAAAAAAAATCACGAAAAATTAGCCCACTAACATTTCAAAAGTTTAATGATCAAGTGTTTTGAATGTTTGTTTTTTTTCTACCAATTTTCTAACCAGCATTACTCGCATACACACCTAGGTTATTTGGCTTCTCTCGCACAGGGAGGACATGTAAACTCCATGCAGGTAAGGCCGTGCCTAGACGCATGTAAACGCAGTAAAAAGTCATCTGGATGTCATAAAAGTTGTTTTATACTTCCTAGATAACTTCACTTATGTTTAGAAGAGCTAAACTGGTAATGCCAGTGTCCCTGAGGCCCAAGGCAGGTAAGACCGTATGATTGGTGGCGAGGGCTAGAGTTATTCAGCAGACGAGCTATATTTCATGACCTTTTGTTTTAAATACAAGATTCAAATTTTTGACTGGAATGACCATTTTAATGTTTCAAAGTCCAACTCCGGGCAAATCAAAAATGATCCCTTGCAGTGGGGCTGTGCCTGCACAGCTAAGGTTAAGTGCTTATTTATGCCTAGGGGAAAAATTATTACCTGAATGTCAGCTCTTCCCGGCAGCTAGATTGGTCCCTGCAGTGTCATCCACGGTCCACCGGCCTAAGGGCCTGACATCAAGACCAGAGCACGGTCCATAGCACATGATGATGCAAAGAGGTAGTCCACTGCCAGATGTTGGAGCGCCCCCTGCTGGGGGAGCAGAGAATCAAGTAAACGGTTTCTACTCTCTAATGCCGAGTACACACGACCGGACTTTCCGGGAGAAGAGGTCAGACGGAATCATTCCGTCAGATATTCCGATCGTGTGTGGGATATTCCGATCATTTTTCTTCAAAAAATTCAGACAGACCTAGAAATAGAACATGCTTTGAATTTTTCCGACGGAATCAATTTCTATCGGGAAAACCATTCGTCTGTATGCTGGCCCGACGGACCAAATAAGACGCAAGGGCAGCTGTTGGCTACTTGCTATTGAACTTCCTTTTCTAGTCCCGTCGTACGTCATTGCGTTCAAAACAAATGGACTTTGGTCCGATCGTGTGTGGGCAAGTTCGTTCGCCACTCTGTTTGGAAGACCGTCAGAGTTTATTCTGACGGCAAGTCTGGTCGTGTGTACGCGGCATTAGCCAAAATGAGATATTACCCATGCAGTGTGACCACAGACCCACTGCAAAGTAGAAATTGGGCTTTAATCCTATCTGTTTTTCTGTTTATTTCAATTGTGTTTTTTATACTATTATTGACACTTGTATCCACTCTGTACCTGTTCTCTGCGGAGCAGCTGATTGAGGAGGTAGAAGAAATGGGTGGCATGGCCAGAGCTGTGGCTGAGGGAATCCCCAAGCTCCGCATTGAGGAGTGCGCAGCCCGGAGGCAGGCCAGAATTGACTCAGGTGAGTGTTAGACTGTACTTTTATATATAAGATATTTATTATTATTATTTATTTTATTTTTTTTAATTCATTTGTAATCCAGAAACGTATAAGGAATCTATAGTCTGGTTACTCTATAAATCTGTCCACTTGTGAAGTTCTTGTGTAGCCCCCAGCATAGCAGTAGTATGTGAGGGTCGGCACACAAAGTTATTCAGAGCTCTTCTGCATTGCACAGTTCTGTCAATATAATGCTGTGATCTGGCTGACAGGAGGAGCGAGCAGAGTGTTGACTGATGCTGCTCTCTTCCCACCACCATACCGCAGGAAGTAGGATGGGATTGCAACAACAACAAAAAAAACATGTGTTACTTTAAAATGTGTCTTTTTACCACTATCCCTCTTTGTGTGTAACATGTTGCCTGAGCTGCTGACACTCTCTTGTGATTCCTCTCTTGCATTGCTTGCCCATCCCCTGTTCTGTTTCTGGATAAGTTGCATAAAGGTAAATACAATGGCCTTCTTCAGACAGAGAAGCGATGATGTGCAGATCCCGGAACCTGTAGTTATCAGGTTTCACTTTTCTAGAGTAGGGTCAGGACCTATACCTTAAGCAGTATTGCTTGCTTAGGCCTGGTAATGGTTTTTAATTTCACCACTTCAGACCCGGGAAGGCTTTACCCCCTTAACGACCAGGCCATTTTTTTGCGATATGGCACTGCGTTACCTTAACTGACAATTGTGCGGTCCTGCGACGTGGTACCCAAACAAAATGGATGTTCTTTTTTTATTAATTTTTTTTCCCCACAAATAGAGCTTTCTTTTGGTGGTATTTGATTACCTCTGCGGTTTTTTTATTTTTATTTATTTATTTATTTTTTCTTTGCGCTAGAAACCAAAAACGAGCGGCAATTTTGAAAAAAAAAAAAAAAAAATGTTTTACTTTCTCCTATCAAACATATCCAATAAAAAAAAAAAAAATTGTAAAATCAAATTTCTTCATCAATTTAGGCAAATATGTATTCTGCTACATATTTTTGGTAAAAAATAATCCCAATAAGCTTATATTGATTGGTTTACGCAAAAATTATAGCGTCTACAAACTATGGGATATATTTATGGAATTTTATTTATTCTTTCTTTATTTATTTATTTTAGGACAGCGATCTGTGATTTTTTTTTTTTTTAGCAGGACTGCGACATTGCGGCGGACAAATCAGACACCTAACTGACGCACACTTTTTTGGGAACCAGTGATACCAATACAGTGATCAGTGCTAAAAATATGCACTGCTACTGTACTAATGACACTGGCAGGGAAGGGGTTAAGTGTGTCCCTAGGGGGCGCTTGCTAACTGTGTGGAGGTTGCTCTGACTGGATGAAGACGGAGATCAGTGTTTTTGCTTAGCAGGAGCACAATATCTCTGTGTTCTCTCCTGTCAGAACGGCGATTTTGCCTTGTTTACATAGGCAGATTGCCGTTCTGCCTCTCTGGGGAGCATTTGGCTGGTCCTGGTGGACATCGCATTCACCAGGCCACGATCTTGTGCTCCATTGGCTTTAATGAACGGCAGGTGAGACAGCAAGGGTCCAAAAAAACCTCTGACATCTCGTTAAGGAGAACCTGTCACAAAATAATATCAAATGGGGGGCCTTTTTGTCCCCTATGCAATATAATTCTAAAGGGTGAAAGTTTTTTTATTTTTTTACCTGCATGTACTCTATGTATGCAGGAAAAAAACCTTCAGTGTGCAGCTCCCCCCTCAGCCCCCTTTTAATACTTGTCTGAGCCTGATCACGATCCAGTGATGTGCACAAGAGCAGAAGCTTCCCCGAGTCTCTCCCTCCTCATTGACTGAGTCATTGGCTGCCGCTGTTGTCAATCATAGCTAGTGAGGAGGGGGTGGGGCTGAGCTGCGCTGTTTGTGTGTGTCTCATAGACAAACAGAAGCCGCTCAGGAGCTAGTACCCCCAGTGCAAGCAGCTTATTATGGGGGCACTTGGTGGGGGGGGGGGGGGGAAGTGCCAGCGGGAGACCCAGGAAAAGGAGGATCGGGGCTGCTCTGTGCAAAATCATTGCACAGAGCAAATAAGTATAACATTTTTGTTTATACATGTCTGCTGGGAAAAGACAGTGATTATTGCTAGCAGACACTAGCGATTAATTGCATGTAAATGTGGCAGGCTGGTTGTACCCAAGCTGATTGATCGACTCGTTACATTCAACCTGCCCATACATGGTTCGAATCTCAATCGGTCCTTCTGAACTGGCCGAGATTCGAACCATCTATGGCTGGCCTAAGAGAGAACAGATGGAAAAATTCTAGAGGTCTTGATGGTTCAGTAGTGCTTTATCCTCACCAGATCTTTGTATACAGTAACTGGAGGTTGATGACTCCAGGTGGGTTTATTTTCATCCTCCTCCAGGATTGCTTGACCCATTACTGAAAACTCTGACGTGACATTTATTTATTACTTATAAAAAAAAAATTATTTATTACTATAAAGTATTTGTTTTAATAATTTACGCAGCACATTACATATAATACATTTACACCGCGCCCTGCCCTCAAACGTACAATCTAAGGTCCCTCAATCACATTCATACATACACGGGCCAATTTAGACAGGAGCCAGTTAACCTACCAGCATGTCTTTGGAGTGTAGGAGGAAACCGGAGTACCCGGAGGATACCCAGGCAGGCACAGGAAGAACATGCAAATTCCAGGCAGGTTGGGATTTGAACCTTTGGCCCTAGTGCTGCCAGCTGGACGTGTTAATCACTTGGCCACTGTTTGATTACATGAGTCGGTTCCATGCAGTGTACAGTGACCATACACAGCTGAATTAGGTAAAGTCTGATTTTCAGTATTCCTAACAATGCATTTAATAATCTCAGCAAGGGACAATGCCTGCATGGTCAGCCCTCCTCTGCTATGAGCAAAACAAGCACAGAAACTGACTTTAAATTACAGATTTGCCCAGTAGATGGCAGTATTGTCATAAGTTTTTATCCTTGCTAAAAAAAATTCTATTGGTTAATACTTGTGCACATCACTGTGCTGTACCTGTAATCTATAAGGAACACTTTTACATTTTCCACCTTCTGTTATTTCTTTTACTGAAAACAAATCAATATTATCCTGAAATTGTTCTGCAGTATAGTTGGCATTGATGGCCTTTGTGTATTGGCTTCCTTTGTAAACTGACGGATGTATTATAAAGGGCTTTCTTGCTTATTACTTTTTATTTTCAGTGTGTACTTTCGTCAGTGTGCGACCGTTTGTAGCACAATGGTATGGAATAGAACTATTGCGTGTCATCTGCACATGGAAAACATTTTGAAAAGCATGTTTACCTATTTTAGCATCTTTTTTTTTTTTGTTCTTGCTTTTTTGTGTTTAGCTCGGCTGGTTAAACTACAAAGCTAAAATGTATTACTGTATATACGCGAGTATAAGCCGACCCGAATATAAGCCGAGGCACCTAATTTTACCACAAAAAAATGGGAAAACTTATTGACTCGAGTATAAGCCTAGGGTGAGAAATGTGCAGCTACTGTAAGTGGAAAAGAGGGTCAACAATGCCCATTTGCAGCCTCACTGTGCCCATTTGCAGCCATAGGTCTCCGAACTTCAAACTTGGTAGTTAAGGGTTCCCAGATGGCCCCTAGCTGCAGCCAAATTTGGGGTCTCTAGACCCAAAGGGTCCCGAAATTACATTGCTGCAGATGGACACAGTTGACTGATTTTGGGCCCCTGTATCTTGGGGTCACTTAATGCTAGGAACCTCAAATTTGGATATGTTGTAGTGTTGGTTCCACTGGGTTTGCATTCCTAGCACTAAGTGGCCCAGCGATACGGGGCCCCAAAGTCGGGTCGGAAAATGTAATTCTCTGCTGCAGAAAAGTGCTTGACTCGAGTATAAGCCGAGGGGGGCACTTTCAGCACAAAAAAAATGTGCTGAAAAACTCGGCTTATACTCGAGTATATACGGTATATTGCAGCTTACCAATTCTTAGATGTAATGGCTGTATTGGTTTAATTTCTTCTACTTTCATCTGCTGATCTAGCCAATAAGTCTGTTTTTCAACAGAACAAGCTCTCTTGCAGTTACAGGAACAAGACAAACCATTTACCACTGACAGGGGTGCTTAAAATGATCTGCTTTTATTTATTTATGTAAAAGGGAAGCAAAAGGTACACAGCTCCAGATCAACTCTCTATGAACTCCCCACACACCTTCCATTTGGGTGCGGACCCAGCTTGCAGTTACAGCAAACCTCTTTTAAAGTGCAGCCATCCCGACACTTCTTTTGCTTCTTATTTACAGTGGGAAAAATAATTATTTGATCCCCCTCCAGATTTTGTAAATTTTGCCACTTAAAAAGCAATGAAGGGTCTATAATTGTTATCATAGGTGAATTTTAAAAGATAGAGACCGAATATCAACCAAAATCCAGAAAAAAACATAATACAAATGTTATAAATTGAGTTGCAGTTCAGTGAGTAAAATAAGTATTTGATCCCCAAGCAAAACATGACTTGGTACTTGGTGAAGAAACCCTTGTTGGCAAGCACAGAGGTAAGATGGTTCTGGTTGCTTACCAGGTTTGTACACATCTCAGGAAGGGTTTTTGTTCCCTCTTCTTTACAGATCTTCTCTAAATCCTTAAGGTTTCTTGGCTGTCCCTTGGCAAATTGGCAGATTTGGCAAATTTTCTATATGGTTGAGGTCTGGAGACTGACTAGGCCACTCCATGATCTTAATGTGCCTCTTCTTGAGCCACTCCTTTGTTGCATTGGCGGTATGCTTTGGGTCATTGTGGAAGACCCATCCATGACCCATCTTCATTGTTTTGGCTGAGGGAAGAAGGTTCTCGTCCAAGATTTTACAATACATGGACCTGCCCATTGGCCCCTCAATACAGCAAAGTCGGCCTGTACCTTTAGCAAAGAAGCAGCCCCAAAACATAATGTTTCCACCTTCCGTGGTTGACTGCAGGGATGGTGTGCTTAAGGTCATAGTCAGCATTTTTCTTCCTCCAAACACGGCGAGGCGAGTTAATGCCAAATAGCTCAATTTTGGTGTCATCTGAACACCGCTTTCTCCCAATCCTTCTCTGAATAATTTTGATGTTCATTGGCAAACTTCAGACTGGCCTGTACTTGTGCCTTCTTGATGAGGGGGACCTTGTGGGCACTGCAGGACTTCAATCCATAGCGGCGTATTGTTACCAATGGTTTGTTTGGTGACTATGGTCCAAACTGCCTTGAGATCATTCACAAGCTCCTCCCGTGTAGTTCTGGGCTGATCCCTCACTTTTCTCATGATTATCCTTACCCCATGAGGCGAAATCCTGCATGGAGCTCCAGACCAGAGGGCAATATATGGTTATTTTGTATTTCTTCCATTTGCGAATAATCGCTCCAACAGTTGTCTTCTCACCAAGCTTCTTGCTGATGGTCTTGTAGCCCATTCCAGCCTTGTGCAGGTCTACAATCTTGTCCCTGACGTTCTTTGACAGCTCTTTGGTCTTGCCCATGATGGTGAGGTTTGAATGGAAGAAAGAGAGTCTGTGGACAGCTGTCTTTTTTATACACATAACGAGTTGTCCTTAGAAGCACCTTCCTAAATTGACCGGACTAATCTGTGTACCACATGCGCACCTACTGTAGCCAGTCTGTGGGAGACAGAATTATTGTTGGTTGGTAGGGGATCAAATACTTATTTTACTCACTGAACTGCAACTAAATTTATAACATTTGTATCATGCTTTTTCTGGGGTTTTAATAGATTTTCTGTCTCTATCATTTAAAATGCACCTATGATGATTTTTTTTGTAAGTGGGCAAACTCACAAAATCTGCAGGGGATCAAATAATAATAATGCCCATAGTATATAAAACCTCTATCCCAAAATATATTTTTTTTTTTTTTGCTGTAACAGATTTTAAAGTATTAGCTGGAGTTAAAATCCATTTTGTTAGTGTATTTAAATCTGCTATTACACTTAAAACACCCCTCCCCCCAGAGTGCCAAAGTTGCTGTCCAAATGTGCTCCCTGTGCTGTTTCATGCAGTCTCTCTAAATACAGGTCTTTTTTCACTGTTCACTAAATATGTTCTTAAATTTGGCAGCTTCTGAGGTCATTGTCGGGGTGAATAAGTACCAGCTGGAAAAGGAAGAGTCTGTAGAGGTCCTCGCTATCGATAACACGTCTGTCCGCAACCGGCAAATTGAGAAGCTCAAAAAGGTATGTGAAAAGGGAGCATGGCGGGCAACTGAACTTAAACTTCAGCCTAATAACAAAAATGCATGATGGGTCTAAAACTTGGAGCATTTGAACGAATGAATGAAACCATTTAATGCCCCGTACACACGGTCGGAAATTCTGATGGAAAATGTCCAATCAGACCACGTTGTCGGAAAATCCGTCCGAGTGTGGGCGCCATCAGACTTTTTCCGTTGGAATTTCCGACGGAAAATATTTGAGAGCAGGATCTCAAATTTTGTGACAAGATCCTATCACACTTTTTCTGATCGTGTGTCGAGAATTCCGACGGACAAAGTGCCACGCATGCTCAGATCAAATTACTAGACCAAAGCTATTGGCTACTAACGTGAACGTAGTCCCGTCGTAACGGTCAAACGTCATCACGTTCAGAATGATCGGATTTTCCGATAACTTTGTCCGACCGTGTGTATGCAACACCAGTTTCGAACAAACTCCGTCGGAAAAAATTAGACGGATTTTGTGGTCGGATTTTCCGACCGCGTGCACGGGGGCTTAGACTTTTATCTATTTTAAAATAAACCAAGCATAGGGCAGGGCAAAGCAGCAGGTTTCCTTTAAAGCTAAACTTCAGGAAACGCACTACAAGGGTAAACTGCTCGTTTTGGTCTAGAGGGCATGGAAAAGTAGATTTACTTGCCTGCTGCTATACCAGTTCCTGCAGCATCTTCTCCACTATGTGCTACCTGTCTAGGGTTCTGACATCATTAAGACCGATGCAGGGTCCATATGGTGCTGAGGGACAAATGAATGGGCTGCAAAATCGCAGCACATGGGAACACACAGGAACACGGCACACATTCCTGTGGGATTCAGGTGTCAACCTGCCCTTAGAGTTGCATAGAAACATTTGGGGGTTATTTACTAATAGAAAATCCACTTTGCACTGTAAGTGCACTTGGAAGTAAAGTCGCTGTAGATCGGAGGGGGACATGCAAGGAAAATAAACAGCCTTTTAGCTTGCACATGATTATATAATAAAATCAGCAGAGCTTCTCCTCATTTCAGATCTACCCCACAGATTTAGTGACTGCACTTCCAAGTGCACTTGTAGTGCAAAGTGGATTTGCCTTTCGTAAATAACCCCCATAGTGTTAGAGATTAGAGAAGCAAAAAGATAAAAAAAAAAAATCAACTCAAGTCCTACCTTGGGCGGAAGTGACGTTTTGACGTTGCTTCCGCCCTGCTATGGTATAGAGATGGGTGGCGGCCATCTTAGCCTCACTCGTCTCCATACCCAGCACAGGAAAGGACCCGATCGCCTCCGCCGATACCGATGACTCCGGTAAGAGGCGGAGGGCGCGGGAGGGGTGGGGGCACATATCCCGCCGCCGATAACTTGATCTTGCGGCGAATCCGCCGCGGAGACCACCATTATCGTAAACACGACCGGCGCCTGAAGAGATTGGTATCTCGGTTGTGGCAGCAGCTGCTGCTGTTACCGAGATATCCCTCTTCAAAAAAGGGACGTACATCGTCGTGCGCTGGTCGTAAAGTGGTTAATTTTGTCTGAGAATAGATCCATGTTTGTGCCAAGCTTGTTTAAATTCACCCACTATTTTACTGATGCACTACTTCTGCTGGAAGTGTGTTCAAAGCATTCATTTCTCTTTCTGTAAGATGGTACTTTCTAAGGTTAGTTGAACTCCCCTCCCTGCTAGGTTGAGGTCATGTCCCTGTGTTCTGGATTTTGACTTCATATTGAAAATACTGGTGAGTTGGGAATATGTGACAGTATTAGCACAACTGTTAACTAAGGGTTTCAGGGTGAGGAATGCCCTGGCCACAGTTGATTGGGTGCTGATTTAGTGGAAGTGACGGCTTGCTTTCAGGTTCAGTCCAAGCCTATGTTCAAACCTAACCCCTGCTTATTCCTAGTGATAACTAAGGATCTATGTAGATGAATAAGGACATCCTACCTCCTGCTGGTAACCTCTCTAGTGATATAAAGATGTATATAGAGGAATCGGGTCCTCCTTCGTCTTGGTGGTTTTCTCTCTAGAGATAACTAAAGATCTACAGTATATAGAGGAATCAGGTCCTCCTTCCTCTTAGTGGTGTTCCCTCTAGAGATGACTAAAGATCTATTGTATATAGAGGAATCAGGACCTCCTTCCTGCTTGTTATCCCTCTGGGCATAACTTAAAGCATTTGTTAACCCCAAAAAAAAAAAAAAAATGGATCCTGCTCCTTTAAAGCATCTTATACAGCACATAGCTTGTGCTATGTCATTTGGCCCCTTATATCACCTAAAATACCTGGCTGATCCTGCCAGTTTCCCCTCACCCACCCCCCCCCCCCGTAAACTGACCACAGTGTATCATGGCTGCCGAGCCCTGACACCATGGTCAGTTTTCATGCCTCCGTCATCCGCAGCCCCCCTGTCTCTCCTCTGCCCTCTCCTCCCTCCCATCCCCCCTCCTTCTGCTGAAATACAATTATTTACTTTAAATAATCTGCCTGGGCCCCTAGTGTGTGTGTGTGTGTGTGTGTGTGTGTGTGTGTGTGTGTGTGTGTGTGTGTGTGTGTGTGTGTGTGTGTGTGTGTGTGTGTGTGTGTGTGTGTGTGTGTGTGTGTGTATTTTTGTCTATATAAAAAAAAAGACCCTGTGTATATACCTTTTTTTTATTTGTGAGCGCTGATCGGTGGTTATGTGACCCGCCAGCTCTCTACTGCCCCCCCAGACTGACGTCTGTGGGGGAATCTCAGCCCCTCCTGCTGCATCTGTCAGACAGGGAGAGGAGAGAGGTGACGGGTCATGTGACTGCCGGTCGGCTCTCACAAATGAGGTGTGTATATGGCTTTTTGTTTTTATATACAACACACACAGGGGGACATTTCATTAGGATACCGAGCATATTAACCACTTGACCACTGGGCACTTAAACACCCTTAATAACCAGACCAATTTTCAGCTTTCGGTGCTCTCACATTTTGAATGACAATTACTCAGTCATACAACACTGTACCCAAATGAAATTTTTGTCCTTTTTTTCACACAAATAGAGCTTTCTTTTGGTGGTATTTAATCACCGTTGGGTTTTTTATTTTTTGCGCTATAAAAGAAAAAAGACTGAAAATTCGGTAAAAAAATGAATTTTTTTCTTCGTTTCTGTTATAAAATTTAGCAAATTTTGTCATTTTTCTTGATAAATTTTGGCCAAAATTTATACTGCTACATATCCTTGGTAAAAATAAGTACAAATTGGGATATATTATTTGGTCGTTGTGAAAGTTTTAGAGTCCACAAGCTATGGTGCCAATATCTGAAAATTGATCACACCTGAAGTACTGACGGCCGATCTCATTTCTTGAGTCCATAACATGCCAGAAAAGTACAAATACCCCCCAAATGACCCCTTTTTGGAAAGAAGACATTCCAAGGTATTTGGAAAGAGGCATGGTGAGTTTTTTGAAGTTGTAATTTTTTCCCACAATTCTTTGCAAAATCAAGATTTTTTTTCTTATTTTTTTTTTTTTCACAAAATTGTCATATTAGCAGGTTATTTCTCACACACAGCATATGCATACCACAAATTACACCCCAAAACACATTCTGCTATTACTCCCGAGTACGGCGATACCACATGTGTGAGACTTTTACACAGCGTGGCCACATACAGAGGCCCAACATGCAGGGAGCACCCAGGACAATTCTGACATTTGTCTCCTACATGTAAAAATCATCATTTATTTGATAGAAAATTACATAGAACCCCAAAACATTATATATGTTTTTTTAGAAAAGACCCTAGAGAATACAATGGCGGTCGTTGCAACTTTTTATCTAGCACGGTACTTGCGCAGCAATTTTTCGAACGCGTTTTTTTGGGAAAAAAAAGTTTTGTGCTTTACAAAAAACGAAACTGTAAATATAGCCCAATGTTTTTGCATAATGTGAAAGATGAAGTTACGCCGAGTAAATAGATACCTAACATGTCACCCTTCAAAATTGCACGCGCTCGTGGAATGGCGCCAAACTTCGCTACTTAAAAATCCCCATAGGCGGCGCTTTAAAACTTTTTACTGGTTACATGTTTTGAGTTACATAGGAGGTCTAGGGCCAAAATTATTGTTCTCGCTCCAACATTCGCAGCGATACCTCACATGTGTGGTTTGAACACCGTTTTCATATGTGGGCGAGCGCACGGGGACAGGGGCGCTTTAAATTTTTTTTATTGTTCATTTTACTTTATTTATTTTAGTTTGACACTTTTTTTCCCCGCAAAATTTTTTTTGATCACTTTTATTCCTATTACAAGGAATGTAAACATCCCTTGTAATAGGAATATGGCATGACAGGTCCTCTTTACAGTGAGATATGGGGTCACATGTGCTTACATGTGATCACTCCGTCATTTGACGGATCGATCACGTGGTAAACGGCCGCGATGAGCGGCCGTTTACCGTGATCCGCCGGGTCCTCTGGACCCGGCGATCACGGATGTTCTCGAGTGCGCGCCCCAGGGGGCGCGCAAGAGCGGAATTCCGGGAGGACGTCATATGACGCCCTCCCAGAGTTAAGCAACCGCCCTGTAGCCGTCATTCGGCTATGGGCCGGTTGTAAAGTGGTTAAGTAAATATTGTGGGTTAACAAACCCTTTAAAATCTATATAGTGGAATTGGGCCCCCCTCTAGTGATGACTAAAGATCTACAGTATAGGGGAATTGGGACCTCCTCCTTCCTGCTGGGGATCCCCTCTAGTGATGACTAAAGATCTACATAGGGTGCCCCAAGATGCAACATTTTTGGACTAAAATATGTAACTTTTATTTATTTATTTTTTTTATTTATTTAGGCCTCCCTAATTTTAAAATGTCCCAAAGTATGTATTTTTGGTTTGGTGAAAGATCTTACCATTAACCTCATGCAAAATTAATTACTTGGGTCATTATGTCAAAAAAGTCATTCTAATTACATGGAAAAGACCTTTCCCTCCTACCTTATCTGAGTGGAAAAAGGTATCAATTTTATGCTCCTACTAGAGGATCTACAGGGGTCCTTGGTCCTGTTTCCCTCTTACGACTTAACCCCAGCGAGAGGCCACATTACTGATCACTTCTCTTTGTGTTATGTAACAACTTGTATGTATTGTCACCAATATAACTATGCTATCTAATGGGACTATCTTATTGTCTTATATTACAAGTTTAAAACAATAAACCCAATCTTAACCACTTTAAGACCAGCCTCGTTTTGGATTTTAGGTGTTTACATGTTTAAAACAGTTTTTTTTGCTAGAAAAAAAACTTAGAACCCCCAAACATTATATATTGTTTTTTTTTCAAACACCCTAGAGAATAAAATGGCGGTCGTTGCAATACTTTTTTTCACACCGTATTTGCGCAGCGGTCTTGCAAGCGCACTTTTTTTGGAAAAAATTCACTTTTTTGAATAAAAAAATAAGACCACAGTAAAGTTAGTCCAATTTTTTTATATATTGTGAAAGATAATGTTACGCCGAGTAAATTGATACCTAACATGTCACGCTTCAAAATTGCGCCCGCTCGTGGAATGGCATCAAACTTTTACCCTCAAAAATCTCCATAGGCGACATTTAAAAAATTCTACAGGTTGCATATTTTGCGTTACAGAGGAGGTCTACGGCTATAATTATTGCTCTCGCTCTACCGTGTGTTTGACCACCGTTTTTGTATGCGGGCGCTACTCACGTTAATTGGCTCAATTTTATTCCTATTACAAGGAATGTAAACATTCCTTGTAATAGAAAAAAGCATGACAGGTCCTCTTAAATATGAGATCTGGGGTCAAAAAGTCCTCAGATCTCATATTTGGACTTCAATGAAAAAAAAAAAAAAATGTCATTTAAAAAAATGACATTTGAAAATTCCTCTTTAAGAGGTATGGGCGGAAGTGACGTTTTTGACGTCGCTTCCGCCCTCCTATGGTATAGAGATGAGTGGCGGCCATCTTAGCGTCACTCATCTCTAGACACAGGAGGAGAACGGACCCGATCGCCTCCGCCGATGCCGACGGTTCCGGTAAGCGGCGGAGGGCGCGGGAGAGCGGCGGGAGGGGCACCTCTCCCGCCGCCGATTAACGGTGATCTTGCGGCGAATCCGCCGCGATGACCACCATTATCGGACAGCCGACCGGCGCCTGAAGAGATGGATACCTCTGAAGAGATGGATACCTCGCCGGCCGTTACCGAGATATCCCTCTTCAAAAAAGGGACGTACATCGTCGTGCGCCAGTCGGAAAGTGGTTAAAGCGGTAGTAAATCCTAAAAAACAAACAAAAAAAACAACAACCTCCTGGCCCCCTTGCAATGTAATGTCATAATGTGCACACCCTTAAAATGCGTTTTAAATTCAAGATGGTGCTGGTATAAGACCGCAAACAGAACAAAATACATTACAGCGCACACATACAAAAATTACATTTAAATTAGGCAAGGCTTTTTAAAAACGCCTGAACATATTCAAAAATATGGGGATTTGGTCACACTATATGGTGGCTAAGCCCACTTACCGTGTCAAAGTACCCCATTATCAGTGGGTCCTACTCTAGTAATAGAATGAAAGATCCTGCTTCTCAACCATGGGAGCCAAACTCCTCTTTATGGGAGAACTGAAAGGACTCCTCCTATAACACAGTTGGACACTAATGAGAGGTAATGAAGGGAGGGATGGGGTGCTCCGGCCCAAGGGACCTGGTCGGGACTACTGACAGGGCTTCCATCTTCACATGGTCTTCCTCCGGGTCTGCAGGCATGTGCCAGTGATGTTACTGGCTGCTAGTCATTGGAACGGTGCACGGGGGGATATTCCTTTTAACTACAGGTACACTTCATTTATAAGCTTACCTGTAGGTAAACAGTGGCAGAATGGACTTTTCTACCACTTTAAACAAAAGATCCTATATAGGGGAATCGGGACCCATTCTCCCCACACCTGCTACAAGAGGTATAGTTAGAGCAACTTCACTTTTGTTGGGGGCGGGGGGGGGGGGGGGGGGGGGGGGGGGGGAACCTTCACCTCCTGGGTTATCTTTGTACATTGCATGGATTTTAACAAACTTAGTGCAGATTCCTACTTTTTTTTTGTTATTCTGAAGAAATAGCTTTTTCTTTCTTTGTGTCCATGTAGAAAGTACTATAATAGTCAATCCGCTGCTGCACTTGCAGGGTTCTAATGAGGAAAGTGCCAGAGTCTGCGTCCATATAAACTTGATTTCCCTTTGGCAGTATCTCACCAAAAATGTAATTTTTGTTGCCCAAATCTAACTTGTATCTTAGTGTAGACTACTGGGAAAATCAGTGAGCCAATCACTTTGCAGGAAAGGACATCTGGGGCGCGTTCTATACACCATCTGGTTACAGAACGCCTCCAGGTAGCCATATTGCATTTTACAGAAAATTACAAAGCTGCAGATTGGAAAGGTCATTTTTAGTAACATTAAATTACAATATGACTCGTGTAGCAATTTGTATATGTTTTTATATTTTATATATATATTCAAAAAAAAAAGTGTGTGTGTGTGTGTGTATGTATGTATGTGTGTGTGTGTGTATGTGTGTATGTATGTATATATATATATATATATATATATGTATGTATGTATGTATGTATGTATGTGTATATATTCTCCGACTATATAAGATGAGTTTACTGTTAAAAAAAAAAAAAGTGTGAAATGCAAGACTCCGGTGGGTGTAACAAGATGTCCGCTTGCTGCCTTCTCGCTGTAACCTTACTATGGACGAGTGCGGGGTGTAGCAAGATGGCGGCGACGGAACGTCCTTTCCAAAATCTGACGAAACACCGGCAACAAACCTACAGATAGTGCTTGGCTTTCTTCTTTGATTAGAGAGCCCAGACTTGCATTGCACACTGTGTGTCATGGGGGCGCTCTGTATTTCATGTTTATTTCTAAAAATAAGTGTTTTAATTGAAAATTGTATCTAAAACATCCATTTGTAAAATGAAGAAAAAACATTTTACTGCATCAGGCCCAGATAGATGGTTTAATCCGTCTGACGGGCTGCTTGTGTGTTCTTATTGTTATTTATAGTTTGTATACTTCATGGGTATTTATAGAACAGCTTTAATACTTCATTTATTACATCGTAACCTGCAAAGCAATAACTCTAAATCCCCTTTTATTAATGTAGACTTTGGATAAATACACAGCTGCTCTCCCCGCTCACATACCTATGGTGTATGCTGAGAGAAAATGGCAATAATGTATTCTTTTTTTCATTGTTGTGGTTGTAGGAAGCTCATTGCATTAGGTCATGCCTATTCTTGCCGTGTCTCTCCAGCAGAGGGGAATGCTGGGACCTGTAGTCTCATCATAGCTGGACAGCCACAGGCCTCCTTCGCTGCCAGTTTACCATAGCTCATTACTTAATAGTGGGAAGTGTGTGGGGGGGGGGGGGTCGGGCTTTTCTACAAGGCCATCTAAGCATCACCTGTTTTTTGGGTTTACAAATCTAAAACGATTGGTTGATCCACTTTTAGATGTCCATAGACCTTTGATGGATTTATGTGAATACAGTGGGGGTGGGGGGGGGGGGGGGTGGATTATTCAAGTATTGACATGTTTATGCTGCATGAATGACCATCAAAGATGACCTTCTAAATGTCAGCTGAAAAATCCGACATGCCTGAACGCTGTGGATGGTCGTGGCCTTTTGGAAAATAAACTCTGGAATGAATGTGGAAATCATGTTGTGACAAGCAATCTGGATAAGCAGAATGAATACAAATCATTTGATTGTTCAGATTGTTGGTAATTTAATTTCTCCATGAAGGTCATCTGACGTCACAGAATTAAATTAGACTATTCTCGAGACTTCAGTGTTTATAGAGCCATTTGAATCTCTTCCCTATAATGATCAATAAAGAGGGCCTGTATTATGGGGGAGGCGGGCAGAGAGAAGGCAAAGGATTGGTCACCAGTATTGCCCGTAGTCTTCCTGCAGCTAATCTTTTCCTATTACTGACTTTCCATGCCTTCTTCTGCACTGTGTCCATGTTGAGGAAGCCACCTTGTTTGACATGAGTAGGCAAAGCCCTGCTGCTCTGGGTTGCATGCCTTGATGACTGGTGAGGGGTTTTTCAAAAAGCAGCAGGAGAGGTTACTGTTAGGACAGGTTTCCCTTCAAGCAGGGTTCCACCCAAAAATGGAACTTCTGCTGTCTGGATTCCTCCCCCGCTTCGGTGTCACATTTGGCATCTTTCAGGGGGAGGGGGATCAGATACTTGTGTAATACAGGTATTTGCTCCCACTTCCGCCAAAAGATTGCCGTAGTATCCTCATCGATTTACGCCATGTCCGGCCCCTCCTCCGCCCCCCCCCCTGCTGTCTTCTGGGAGACACACAGGTCCCAGAAGACAACAGGGACCAGGTAAGTATACCTCCCTTAGAATAAAAAGTTATGCCCTGTACACACGATAGGATTTTCCGACGGATGTTGGCTCAAACTTGTCTTGCATACACACACAGTCACACAAATCTTGTCGGAAATTCTGAACGTCCAGAATGCGGTGACCTACAACACGTACAACGAGCAGAGAAAAATTAAGTTCAATAGCCAGTGTGGCTCTTCTGCTTGATTCCAAGCATGCGTGGAACTTTGTGCGGCGGAATTGTGTACACACGATCGGAATTCCCGACAATGGATTTTGCTGTCGGAAAATTTGAGATCCAGATCTCAAATTATGTGTGACGGAAGTTCCGATGGAAAATGTTCGATGCAACCTACACACGGTCGGAATTTCCGACAACAAGCTCCCATCGAACATTTCCTGTTGGAAAATCCTATCGTGTGTACGGGGCATAAATCTGTGCAGTGCTGGCAGTGTTCATCTTTAAATAATGAATACAGAGCTGCATTAAAGCGGGGTTCCACCCTAAAGTGGAACTTCCGCTCATCGGAACCCCCCCCCCCCCCCCCTCTGGTGTCACATTTGGCACCTTTCAGGGGGGAGGAGGGTGCAGATACCTGTCTAAGACTGCTGGGACAAACATGGGTCCCAGAGACAGCGCAGAGCATTCCTATTGCATTGTGCAACTCGCGCATGCGCAATAGGCAACCGGGAAGTGAAGCCGCAAGGCTTCATTTCCTGATTCCCATACCCAAGATGGTGGCGGCAGCATCTGAGGACCAAGGGACGGTTCGGCCTCGGGTGCCGACATCGCTGGACCCTGTGACAGGTGAGTGTCATTATTTTAAAAGTCAGCAGCTGCAGTATTTGTAGCTGCTGACTTTTAAAAAAAAATATTTTTTGCCGGACTCCCTCTTTAATGTGCCTTTTTATCTGCATGGCGTTTCAGTTGCTTTCACACTGAGTCGCTTTACAGGCGATATAGCGCTAAAAATAGCACCTGCATAGCGCCTGTAAAGCGCCTCTCCTCTCCAGTGTGAAAGCCTGAGTGCTTTCACACTGGTTTGTAGAAAAAGAAATCCTGGACTGCCGCACTCTGTGAAAAGGCATCTTTATTGTAGACTTGAAAAATCCAAAAATACAGTCACATCAGGCAAGGGCAGACAGGGGTAATTGGCTAACGCTTTTCACATGGTGCTGCGGCAGTCCAGGATTTCTTTTTCTACAAACTTGTGCAGAGCCAGCACCTGAGTTGACAGTAGGGCGGGAGCACCTATTAAGGTCCGGAGGCTTAATGAGCGCCATTTCCTTTCCATTTGTGTTCACACTGGAGCGGTGCGCTTGCAGGATGGAAGAAAAAATCCTGCAAGCAGCATCTACATTCACTTTATGCCCCTGTGTGTGGCAATGTACAAAAATAAAAATCCTTCATGTGCCTTCCAGCATCCCATACACATAATAGCTGGTTTATGTTATGAATTTAACCACTTGGCGCCCAAGGTACGTCATAGGACGTCCTGGGCTTTGTGGGGGTATATCTGAATGATGCCTGCAGCTACAGACTTCATTCAGATATCGGCCTTTTCAGCCGGCGATTTCCTGCACTATAAGAACGGTCATATCGGCTGTTCCGCCGCTTGATCGTTCTTAGGGGCGGCGGGACGTCCCGCCGCCCTCCGGTGCTTCTACCGACTCACCGCTTCCATCGGTGAGTCGGACACAGGATCCACTGCCCCCGGATGGTGATCATAAAGATTTCCGCCAGACCAGATGATCGTTCGGAGGCCGGGCGCGATGTTATGACGTCGCGCCCGGCCTCTGCGTTCAATTAATGGCGCCGCCTCGGCTGGGAAGCGGTGATCGTTTTTTTTATTTATTTTTTTATTTGGGTCTTATTGACCCTATATCTCACTGTAAATAGGTCCGATCATGCCATATTCCTATTACAAGGGATGTTTACATTCCTTGTAATAGGAATAAAAGTGATCAATTTATATATATATATATTTTTTTTTAAAGTGTCAAACTAAAAAAATAAAAGTAAAATTAACAATAAAAAAAAAAGCGCCCCTGTCCCCGTGAGCTGGTACGCAGAATTGAACACATATGAAAACGGTGTTCAAACCACACATGTGAGGTATCGCCGCGAACATTAGAGCGAGAGCAATAATTCCAGCCCTAGACCTCCTCTGTAAGGCCCCTTTCACACTGGGGCGGTTTCAGGCGGTACAGCGCTAAAAATAGCGCCTGTACACCGCCTGAAAAAAACGGCCCCATTCACTCCAGTGTGAAAGCCGGCGGGCTTTCACACTGGAGCGGTGCGCTAGCAGGACGGTAAAAAAAGTCCTGCTAGCAGCATCTTTGGAGCGGTATAGGAGCCGTGTATTCACCGCTCCTACCCATTGATTTCAATGGGACACTGCGGTAATACCGCGGCAATCCCGCCGCAAAGCGCTGCTACGGCGGCACTTTGCGGGGGGTTTTAACTGGCGGCGGTTTTACCCCCGCGAGCGGCCGAATACCGTCGGTATTTTTACCGCTTTACCGTCACCGCGGCTCCCGCCCCAGTGTGAAAGGGCCTTACTCAAAACATGTAACCAGTAAAAATTTTTAAAGCATCGCCTATGGGGATTTTTAAATACCAAAGTTTGGCGCCATTCCACAAGCGCGTGCAATTTTGAAGCGTGACATGTTGGGTATCTATTTACTCTGCGTATCTTCATCTTTCACATTATGTAAAAAAATTGGGCTAACTTTACTGTTTTTTTTTTTTTTTTTTTTTTTTTTTTTATAAAGCATGAAACAACCGCCATTGTATTCTCTAGGGTCTTTGCTAAAAAAAAACATATATAATGTATGGGGGTTCTATGTAATTTTCTAGCAAAAAAATATGAATTTTACATGTAGGAGAGAAATGTCAGAATTGGCCTGGATGCCAAGTGGTTAAACAATTCTGCCGCTTCTGGTATCATTATGACATTGCTATACCGTCCTGCTCTGCCCTTTGGGAATTGCCATTGTTTTATCATTCAGCTACATGATTAGGGAATTATGTTTCCAATTGTGAGCTACAAGCCTGCAGCTTAGAGGTGTTATACCTAATATGAGGACATGGCCATACCGGTAATCATATGGATTTATCTGTACCAGATAAATGTTGGGAGGAAATGTGTAACACCTTGCCTTGGATTTAATTCTCCTTCTGATTGAGGCGAGAAATAGATTGCTGCCCCGCAGGACTTGATCATTTTCCTTCTTAGAATAAAAACAGTTGGCGCAGTTCTAAAGCCGGCCGGCTGTCCGATGCCCAGTGGTTTTGGTAATCATACACAGGTTGAGTGGTACATGATTGCAATGTTGGGAAGCAATTATGGTTTTCTTTCATCGCTAGAAAATTGCTGTTTCGAAAGTGTTTAATATAAACTCAGCCAACCCGTCAAAGCTGTCATTTTATGTAATAATTGTAAAGCGATTGAAATGCCATCATTCAAATCGAATCTGAAGGAAGAGGAAAGGTCTGCCATTCCGTCATATTCAATAAAGGCTGATGGTCCATAATAAGAAACCACATGACAGAAGGCTGTTATTGACTGTCTTTTTTTATCCTGATTAAATGGGGTTGTAAACCCTTGTGTTATTTCACCTTAGTGGTTGTAAACCCACTTTGAAAAAAAAACAAACACTAACACCTGCAAGACAGGCATAATGAGCTAGTATGCATAGCATACTAGCTCATTATGTAATACTCACCTGAGATCGAAGCCCTTGCTGCGGTGCCCGTACACAGCACCAGCCAGCAACATCACTCCCGGGGGTTAATAATAAGAAGTAATTTTTTCCCCACAAATAGAGCTTTCGTTGGGTGGTATTTGATCACCTCCTACGGTTTTTTATTTTTTGCTAAACAAATAAAAAAAGACCGAAAATTTTGAAAACGTTTTTTTTTTTTTTGTTTCAGTTTCAAAACTTTGTAAAGAAGTACGTTTTCTCCTTCACTGATGAGGTGGCACTGATAGGTGGCACAAATTGGCATGGATGGGCACTGATGGGCGGCATTGTATTGCTCTGTACTGATGGATGCCAATCAGTGCCAAACAATGCATTCCAATCAGTGATGCCCATTGTGGGCACTGATTGGCACCCATTGTGGGCACTGACTGGCATCCCTGGTGGTCTAGGGTGGCATACCTGGTGCTGGGCATCCCTGGTGGTCTGGTGGCATCCCTGGTGGTCCAGTGTGGGCATCCTCCTGTCAGAGGAGCAGCCAATCGGCTCTCCTCTACTCGCATCTGACAGACGCAAGTGAGGAAAAGCAGATCAACGGCGCTTCCTATTTACACTGTAATCAGCCGTGATTGGACAGCGGCTCAAAATCCTGAGGACGTCATGACAATTTATGTGATTTTTTTTTTTTTTTTCAACTTATGCAACTTTTTCACTTAATGTGATTTTTCAATTTTATGCAATTTATGATATTTTTTTGCACTTTAAGAGTATTTGATTCATTTAATGTATTTTTTGCTTTCATGCTACATTTTTGATGTCACGTTGAAGGATTATCATTAGATACGCGTTTTAGGTTTATTAATTGTGTTAACTTATTTACACATTCTAGTTAGCACCACATACTTCTCATTATTAATTACATTTTTTTTCTGTGTGCGAACACTTTTATATACGTTTGGCTGCTTCTCCTATCCTTATATCTATATTTGGCCTATTGCACTATTTGCGCATTAGTTCCCCCTTTCTTTTCAGTTTACTCCCGGGGGTTACTTCCGAGTATCGCGGCTCCGGCGTTGTGATTGGCATGCGCATGGGAGCCACCGGTAACGGCACACTCGCTGAAGCAACTGCACATTGCTCCAGTGCGCATGTCCTGATGACATCGGCACATGCAGGGGACAGGGGGATATCTCGTAAACCGTGGAGGTTTAGGAGATATCCGGAGTAGCTACAGGTAAACCTTATTATAGGCTTGCCTGTAGCAAAAAGTAGTCTGTAAGGGTTTACAACCACTTTAATGCATCCTATGTATTAAGGTGAAAAAAACACCTGGCAGTCACCGGCTCCCCAGTTTTACTTAACTGAGACCCTCCATCT